>CM066315.1:140030566-140380566 GCA_033807775.1 Saussurea involucrata
TAGGATTTCCTTCCGATCCTCGCGTTCTGCTCAAAGGCGGAGACACTACGGAAGTTCCGATCGGGTCAAGAAGAACACCGATTTATGGAGTCTCGTCTTGTATCCTAGCTGAAGAATGTATAATATCAAGTGGTTCTAGACTCAAACGTGCATCGAAAGAAGTCGAAACCGGGGGAGGCTGGTCTCTTGTTTCAATACCAATACTCTTCGAGTGAGAGATCTGTAGACGTTGTGCTAAGTCCCCGTGTGAATGTGAAACACCCATCTGTTGAGAGATGGGTGAGTGGCTAGGCGGTCATGCAATTGCACCGCTAGGTCCACGGCGGCTTCTTCAATACCTTGTCCCAACAGATCAGACAAGATAACAGATGTGGCTACTTGGCTGACGCTGGTTTGGGGTCGCTCACGAGCCTCTCTAGTTCTTATGCTCGTTCTCTCTTGATTCTTTTTCGATCTTCATTCTCTCTGACTCGCCTGTTCAAGATTTTCAACTAATTCTCCCTTCGCTCTCCATATGTCTCCCGTAATAGGCTGAGATGTAGGGATGAGGGGAGTGTAGGTGAGTCAGAAGGGGATCCTTCGGTCACAGGTGGATGACCTCCGATACGGGTTGGTATTAACGATAGGCGGATTGTGCGTTCCGTATCGGTGTCAGTGGAGTCGGAGTCTATCGCGTCAGTTTGGGTGGATGGGGATAAGGGTTCAGTGGTGTCCGTTCCGGGGTCGCGATGAAGCATTGGTCTTTTTGTTTCAGTGACGACTGGGACCTCGTGTAGTCTAGTCGACGGTCCGTCTTCAGCCGATGTTCTGGTGGGTGGAATGGGGGGTTGTTGGCTAATTCCGGCTTGGCTGGAATGGGTAGTACCAGCATGTGTATCCAATGCACCGCCCGCGCCTATTCCTCTCCCATGTACTCTCAACACACCCCGTCCAGGATCCCCAGCTACCCGGACTCTACCTCCTCTCGTCCTTGGACCCTCACGCCTCTCAGGTCTATGTCCATAGGGAGGTTCCTCCGGCTCTGGCTGGACCATGGGAGCTCCTAACACTCTCCTATATTCTAACACACTCGGTGCATTGGGGTCCGCATGTGCCAGTAGGGCTTCAGGTAAGGGAATGGCTTTGGCGTCGGACGGGTTCTGAATCACAAGATAACGTAAATGAAAAGGAGGACATACCGGATGGTTAATGCGTCGCGGTATCCCTGGATTCGCGTCCATGTGCTGATGGACAACCAGCGATAGGAATCCTGGGTATGGTAGGAACGTTTTCTGCTTTGTCCCACCGATCTGTCGAATTGCCTGAACAAGCTCGCGCCACATGACCATTGCGTAGTCGATGTGGCAGTTGTAGCAGACGGCGTGGAATAATCTCAGAAAGTGGCCGGTGCACTGATCTATGCCCCTCCATCTGGATGAAAGACGCCTGTTCAGTATTGTGAACAGCGTGTACTAGATGGGCGCCAGGTACTTTCTATTGAATGATGATGGGCGGTCGAGGGCGTGGTTGAGCCGAGTGCTCGGATCTGGGCACAGAGGGTCGTCTCATTGACCGCGGGGTCGTAAGTTTGACGTCTGCCGGCAGTGGCTTCAGGCAGTGATAGAAGCCGTCTGAAGGATTCTGGTGTGAGCGTGAAGGTTGATTGTCGATCATCGTCGTGATCGTTTGTGAGTTGGCAGCCGTGACGACTTGAGTTGAAAGCCAGACTTGGTATATGTAGAGAACGGGAACGTCGGCCGGTGCAGTGAGGGCCTCGCGGATAGGGTGACCAAGAAGGATGTCCACGACCACACGATGTTGTGGTCGGAACTCGGCAGTATCCAATTGGTGATTGTTGGCCTCGATTTCAATGCCATGGTCTGGTTGGACCAAAGCATTGTCAGCTTCCTTGTCAATGAATTCCTCTTGAGGAGTAAGGTTCTCTTGCGGTGATTGTTGTTGTTCTTGATCCGCCATTTATATATGAAAAAGAACAGTGTTAGCATACAGGCGGATGAACAATTGTCAGCGCGTACCTTGGCATAAATCGGCTCAATTTGGAACAGATTGAGGACTGGCAGTGTGAAACAGGGTACTGGACTGTTGAAAGTGTCCGGATAAAAATCATATGGAAAAACACAAGGTTTCCGGACAACATGGTATCCGGACATACAAAGTGTCCGGACAAAATGGGATCCGGACAAACAAAGGTTTTCGGATAAAGTATTGGTATCCGGACAAGGTATGAGGTTTCCGGATGAATATGGTTACCAGATACAAAATGGTTACCAGACACTAAGCACAATCCGGATAGTTGAACTTACCGGAAACCCTGAGGTTTGTGGACAACTAGGGTTACCGGATGTGACAAGTGACCAGATAAAATATCTAATTACATGGTGGTGTCCGGATGATTTGAATGTGTCCGGATAGTTTGAAACTATCCGGAAGACATCCGGTGTGTTCAATCTTGCCAATAACGTATCCCAAATCAAGATGTAAGTAGTCTAGATGCGTCGAAACTAGTTTATGAACACACAAAAGCATTTCAATCGACCCAAATAACAGTGAAAAGTGCCGAATGTTGATTGTCGCATAAATGGGGTTTCAGAAACCCTAAAATAGCATTCGGTGGGTCGATTTGATCGGTGATTCGAGTGTGAATGTGAACCAAAAGCAATAGATAACACTAATGGAACCATACCTGTGATATAGAGCCGAAAAGTGCTGAAAATGATTGTGATCTGAGAGTTTCCGAACGAGGTGTATCGAGAGGGTTTTGTGGGGTTTTTGAATATCCGGAAAATGTGAACAGATTGAGTCCGGATTGCCTTTTATAAGGGTCAAATATTCCGGATGGGTCTTACCCGGAAACCTATCCGGTCCGGATAGTGTCCGGTCCAAAAACCTATCCGGACAGATGGGTTTCCGGGAACCCGTCCGGACACCTTTTGATTTCAGATAAAATTTCCCCTGTTCTTTCAAATTTCTTAAAAAATATCATTTTGGCTTCGAAAGAACCTTTTCTCGCTCCCCCTCGAACTGAGCATGGGGATTCTCTGCTCCCTCTCGGATCGTGCATGTGAGTGAGTTTGAGAGACGAACACACATAAAAAAACTTTGACACATTTAAAGAACAATTGTGTGTCGCTCCCCCTCAAATCCAGATTTTATTAAAAACTTAGACAACGCGTCATACCAGGCCCGTGGAGCTTGCTTCAAACCGTAGAGAGCCTTGTCCAGAATGTAGACATGATTAGGCTTCTTTTCGTCCACGAACCCGTCCGGTTGCTATACGTACACCTCTTCCTTGATCTCGCCGTTGAGGAAAGCGGTCTTCACATCCATTTGGAAGACCGTGAAGTTTTTATGTGCGGCATATACAAGGAACATACGTATTGCTTCGATTCTTGCAACCGGAGTGTATGTCTCGTCGTAGTCTATCCCTTCTTGTTAACGGTATCCCTTGTCTACGAGACGTGCCTTGTTCTGTACGATGATACCATCCTCGTCCTTCTTGTTCTTGAAGATCTATTTTGTGCCGATCACCGTCTTGTGCGTTAGACGTGGGACAAGTCACCATACTTTGAGGGCCTCAAATTGATTGAGTTCCTCTTGCATGGCCATGACCCAGTCCGGATCTTATAATGCTTCGTAGACGCTTGTAGGCTCGATCTTACTCAGGAATCCAGAGAAGAGGCAGAAGTTGGCCGATGCGCCTCGTGTGCGTACTGGTGTGGAGGGATCACCGATAATCTAGT
This sequence comes from Saussurea involucrata, assembly GCA_033807775.1. Taxonomy (NCBI): domain Eukaryota; kingdom Viridiplantae; phylum Streptophyta; class Magnoliopsida; order Asterales; family Asteraceae; genus Saussurea; species Saussurea involucrata. Next base: position 140,034,307 of record CM066315.1, read on the forward strand.
GCAGGGGATAAGCTTTGGTCTATTTAGTGGTGTGTAGAAGCGTCTGTTGAGTCGAGTGTGAGGTGTCCGGATCCACGTAGCCATCACTTGGAAGGTCTTGTACAACTTCAAGTGTAGCAGGTTGGTTTCTCGGAGGAGACTTGGCAGGATTCGTCAAAGATTGGGGAACTTCTGGTTCTGGGGAATTCAGAGGTTGATCAACAAGTGTAGTCGAGGACGAATCTTCAGGAGCGATCTTCGGGTTTTGTACTGGTTCCTCCGGGGGGATGGTTGTATCAGTTGATGATGATATGGCATTTGTACTGGTTCCTCCAAAGTGATCGTTGGAGTGCTCGTCGAAGGCGACGGACTAGAGAGATTCGCTGAGTCCTCGATTTGAGCAGCTTCAATTCTTGGTTGCGCTGAGACACGAGGGTTAGAAGCTTTAAATAAATCATCATAAAAGTATTGAAACAGTAAATCTAAATCAGAAAGTTGAGCATTCGACGTAGATGCATGATTTGGATTGACTGTCGTTTGTGCAGATCCCGAACGTGAAAGTTCGGAAGCTAGCACGCTAGTTAAACCGGGTTCTGAACTGAGTTGTTCAGAAGCCAAATCCGCGGCTTCGTCGAATGTCACGTTTACACTCTCAGGAACGGTTTTTGTCCGTTTATTATAAACGCGATACGCCTTAGCCTGCATGGAGTATCCTATGAAAACTCTTTCTTCTGCCTTCGGAATGAATTTCTCGAGATCATCTTTGTCGTTGAGGACATAGAACGTGCATCCGAACGCGTGGAAGTACTTGATGTTCAGAACGCGGTTGTCGATAATCTCGTACGGCGTCTTGTTGAACCGCTTGTTGATAATCGAGCGGTTTTGCGTGTAGCAGGCAGTTGACACCGCTTCAGCCCAGAGAAATAGAGGCAACTTTGACTGTGACAGCATCGTGCGAGCGGCTTCGACTAGGGTCCAGTTGCGTCTTTCCACCACTCCATTTTGTTGAGGAGTGCGGGCGGCCGAGAAGGTTTGCGAGATACCGATGGATGTCAGGTATTCGTTCACCGTTTGATTTTTAAATTCCGTCCCGTTGTCGGTCCTGATGGTTTGAACCTGCTGTCGAAGGTTCAGTTGTATAGTCTTCAAGTGGTCGATAATCAGCTCCGGGGTTTCGTCCATCAAGCGCAGGAACTTTAACCAAGTGTAGCGTGAGAAGTCATCCACCATCACCAGGACGTACTTTCATTTGTTGATGCTTTGAACACGCATCGGTCCACATAAATCCATATGGATAAGTTCGAGGGACCGGGACGTGCTCGGAGCGGCCTTCGGCTTGTGCGTCGCTCGCTTCATCTTTCCCATTTTGCATGCCCCGCAGAGTCGGTCCTTCACGAATTGAAGTTCGGGCATGCCTTTCACGTGTCCGCCCAGCACCAGTTTGTTGATACTTTTGAAGTTCAAGTGCGAGAGACGTCGGTGCCAAATCCACGCTTGCTGAGAATTGGCCTTTGACATCAGGCAGACAATGTCATCGGTCTTCAGGGTTGAGAGGTCGATGGTGTAGAGGTTGGTCTTTCGCGTTCCAACCAGCAGTTCGATTCCGTCGTCAGTACGGACGCTACACCTTTTGGCTTTAAATCTGACCTCTAGATCTTTATCGCAGAATTGGCCGATGTTGAACAAGTTGTGTCCCAATCCCGCGACGTATGAAACTTTCTTTATAGTGATCTTGTCTTGGACAATGTCGTCGTAGCCCAGAATCGGCGCCTTGTCATCGTTCCCAAATCTCACGTCTCCGCAGTATTTTTCCTTGTAGTTCATGAGCAGCTCCCTCCTCCCGATCATGTGCTTGGAGCATCCAGAATCTAAGTACCACACATGACCGTCCTGCAAAAACGAGATTAACGGACTTTAGGTACCCATTTGAAAATGGGTCCTAGAGGGTTAGGTTTGACACCTGGCTGAGGTACCTGTTTTGAAGCAGGTTTCCTTTCGGGTGTAGGTTTAACCTCTGTTTTGGGAACCCGTTTTGAAATGGGTTTCCTTTCTTGTTTAGGTTTAACCTCTGATTGCTTGTGTTGGACTTCTTTTTGTTTTTACGGGGTTTGCGTGTTGGTTTTGAATTATAGACGTGATAAGAACCAATCCAATCAGTTGAATTTCTAATGCCATCAAAGTCATTCTAACCACAACTAGAACAACACAAGCAATCATGCGATAATTGAATCAATTGCTGAATAGAATAAAGTTTAAGCGGAAATTTAATATCTTGTTCAACAAAATCATTCTTATGATTCAAAGCACAGTCATACTTGTTCATTCTAGGATAAAAGACAGTATTAAATGACTTTGATGCTGCATTATCCTCGATAGATTCCTTGCCTACCTACTATGGTTTGTCTTGTTTGGCCCGACCATTTTTATCTGAAACAACATTAACAGTTTGGTCAGAAGAGGTAGAGTAGATAGGACATTTATCAGTCGATCGACCGGTCTTTTGCTGTGGCTGTGATTTTTTTTTTTGAACAAGAATCAGTTTTAGAAACCTTGATCACAGTCGGGGTTTTAGGTTTTGTAGAACATTTGCCTTTTTGAAAATTGACTGGGCGATTTACCACTGGCGAAAGAAAGTCAGTATGACTTGGAAGAGGTTTGTCAAATGGAAACGATTCAAACTCTTCATCTGAATCGATGGACTTGGATTGGTCGAGGGAGGTGAGGAACACTTTGTGTCGGTGTGTTTAGGAGAATCTGGTGCGGAAGCTAAGAAAAAGTCAGAGTTGAGATTCTTTAAAACACACTCATCTTGAGACCCTTTACCGTTTAGAGAAGATGTTTTTCCAATGCAAGCTTTGCACGAGGATGTGTCAGACGAGTCCGAGGAAGATTTGGGAGAAATCGTCTTTTCTTCTTGGAGTAGGTCAATCTTCTCTTGAAGTTGACCATTTCTCACATGCTCCTTCATCGCTTCTGTCTCCAAGGTAGACAGTTTTGATGTGAGCCGATCGATTTCATTCCGAAGGATTTCCTGTCTTTCATCCGACACATACTCAGTTTTTACGGATTTAAGTGCCTCAAGTTCGGTTATAAGCGCTTGCTTTTCCTTTTGAAAACATGATCTTTCCTTCTCGAGTGACTCCTCTAATTCGACTATTTTTGCTTCCAAAATGAGAGGCGGGACATAGAGTTTAAACTCGCCCGTCTCAGTTTTGGGTTCAGGTGCTTGGGCCTCATCCTTTTTGGAGGAATCATTGGGCGTCGCAACCTTATAGATATCAAAGTAGTCATTCGAGAGGTATTTCTTTGTGTGACACCCTAAAAATCAGGGCTAATTTGAACCTCAATTCAACACAAGTTATGACCAAATAACATTCAAACTTTTATAGAAAGAGAACTAACTATAAGGGTTCGTATTTACAAATATCGAATTCTCCAAATAACCTATTAATCTAATCATGTCAACTATAATCAGATTAACTAGGTTATCTAAACAATCCATCCAAAAAGCCTCATGCAGATAGCTAGATCGTCCGCTTAACTCAAAAGTTTGAATACTTCAAAAGCTCTCGTCCCACATCCCATTCACTTCCCTGAGCCTGTACCTGGTAAGAAAATTTAATTTGAACAATTAGGCTTACGCCTAGTGAGAACATCCAAATCAAATTAAAATGTTAACAGTTTGAAAATATCCAACACATATAAACAAACCTGTCCTCCACCAATCTTACCGTACACATGCTCACTTCCATAACGGGAACCTACCCGATCCCATGAATATGACTAACCTTCAGTGAGTCATATTATCACAACAAGAGCCTACTACGAATCAATCCCAGATTCTAGATTTATGCTCTTATCCAAGAAATTACAAGTTGCTTTATGGCTATTTCTTGGCCCGGAAGTAGAGATTATAAGTTACTTTATGCCTATCTCTGATCTTCCCTTAGAAATCAGGAATTACAATTTACTTTATGCCTATTCCTCGATTTCTACACTATGAAATAGAAATTACAAATTCCTTTATGCCTATTTCTCATTTCATAACACCTTTACGAAATGGGAATTACAAATTACTTTATGCCTATTCCACATTTCAGGTCAACGGGAATTACAAATTACTTTATGCCTATTCCTCGTTACAATAAAACAGTGCCTATGGATCCATTACACTTACTAACGTATGTGTACAAAGTACAACACACTATATCTCATAATATATTCTTAATGTTAAGAATATTAAACAATTTATCATATCCATAATCTCCAATGCCCCCCTTCAGCGACTCAGCACGGGGGTTCCGCTGATTCAATCATCACTTAGTTTTAATTATTGAATCTCATTACCAGAATGAAATTAAAGCCCATATCCCAAAATGGGTTCCTGTTTAAAGATGAACCGGGCTTTGGCCCAACTTCCAGAAATTAAATGCATACCGGGCTTCGGCCCAATTTCCGGTACTCAATCACATACCGGGCTTCGGCCCAGTTCCGGTATCCATCGCACACCGGGCTTCGGCCCTTGTTCCGGTATCCAACATATATCGGGCTTCTCCTAATCCGGCTCAAATACCGGGACTTCATCAAATTCTCTTACGGGACTTCTAATACCGGGACTTACTCCCGGTGTTCCATTAGTTCCGGTGTATTAGAGTACCGGTACCGACCATTTCCGGTACTTCCAATTTCCGGTACGTAATCTCACTCCCGGTACTCTCAATTTACCGGGACTACGTTACTGAGTTTGTCCAGAATTTACACAAAACTCATCTAAATTCAAATCATAGTCCAATTTTATCTTTATACAAATTACCATTTCATTTCAACTGTTAATTTTTAAGATGAAAAGAATGAACTCACCTTTAAGAAGATGAACCCACTTCTTTGCTCAACCTAACTCCAAACTGCTATTACTGATTCTGGAACCAAATCAATAATTAGATTTGTTCATAACTAAGCAATTACAACAAACCATATCTGAATCCATGGTGAATTTCCTTACCAAATTTTGAAGACAATAGCTTGAGTTTTCCTCCTTCTCTTCTTTCTCTCTTTTCTCTCTAATTTTCTTTCTCTCTGCCTTTGTTTCCGACTCCAAAATCTGAATTGAGATACTCCCTCAATTCAGCCCAAGTCCATTTATTAATATCCCAATTTTCCAATACACACCCTCAAGTTTCCAACTTTACACAATAACCCCAAACTTTGGCTACTTAACTTTTAACCCCATTGTTTTATAAACTTGTAAAGTTAGCACAAACTTACAACACAATTTCAAAACAACTTCATTTATATTAAAACATAATATAACGAAATTTCGAGATGTTACACTTTGGATTTTTCTTGTACGAGTAGTTCATAGGCTCCTAGCAAAAAGGAAATTGCATTTTGGAGGTATGTTTGTGCTTGTATTCCTCAGTTTCCTCTTCTTTCTCCGGTTCAAGAGGACCAGTCCATTTGATTTGGTATTCAGGATACTTCTTACCCAGACCGAGATAATCAAAGCAATAAAGTGTCGGTCTTTTGGCTATACCCTTTTTCAAGTACTGAGGGTTATCGTAACCGATTCTCCATTCCTTGTTGAAGTATGTGAATTCCTTGGGTTTATTCATATGAATGGTCTGGTCTGTTTGACCTCTTTTGTGGAGTTTGGTTTCAAGATCTGTTATTTTGGAAACCATTTCTTTATGTTGAATTTGAAGAGAAGAGCATTGATAAACAATCTATGTGTTCTAATTCTTACACTGATCCAACTGTGAATTCAGTTCAGATATTTTGGTCCTTAAGTCCTTAGGTGCTATTGAAAGATTTGTACATTTTTCCTTTAAATTAGCATTTTTGGACTTATACTTTTCAGTTATGCGCTTTTGAACATCTAGCTTTTCAGTTAATGATTTGATTTCAAGCAGTTGTTCATTAGTGATGGCCTTATAGGAATCTATTCGTTCAATAATAGGTTCAAACTGTTTGATTAAGTCTTGATAAATGGGATCACATATCTGACACAGCTTTTCCTTTTCTTCTTCTAGAGGATAATGGTAGCCCATGAAAGCGTCGGCATCTTCAGACTCGCTTTCATCATCAGAACGACCCAGCCAGTGGTCATCTTCAACAAATAGAGCTTCTCCTGCTTCCTTTTGTTCTGCCAATGCGAGCTTTGCCTTGTAGTAGTGTGAGTTTTTCACGACATGCCTTCTACAGTCTTTGGCAAAATGATCCAGTTTCCCGCAGTTGTAGCAAGTGACGGGTTCGTCCTTCTTCTTTGTTTTGGGCTTGCGGTTTTCTATCTCACTCTTCTCCTTCTTGTCAGGCTGTTTGTGCTCATATGCCTTCTTCTTGCTGTAACACCCGAAAATTTGGAAAACGGATTCTGGGTTCACGGACGTCCGCGGGGCAGAAGGCCGGATGTCCACGATGTGTGGAAGTCCTCGGATCATCCGCAGAAGCAACAGAACATTTTTGAGGAATTCGGCAATAGCAAGTCGGACGTCCGCGAAGGACCATGCGGACGTCCGCGATAGGTCTGATGGAATTATTTTGTGTTTTAAAGCCCTTTACCTCTCTCACTCCTCTCATTCTCACATTCAACCCCAAATCAGAATCCCCCTCTCTCTAAAATCGTTTTCTCTCAAGAAAACCCTAAACCTCCCCTCTCCTCTCCTCTCCATCTTCTTCCCCAAATCAAACCCTCACCATTGTTGGAAACCTTAACCCTATCAAGGAAATCTTCCACTTCATCTTCTCCATCAATTTCTAGGGTTTCACCCCAACCCCTTTCCTCCGTTGTGAAGATTTGGAGTGTATGGTTCTTTTGGTGATACTAGAAGTGTATTAGTTTGTGGATTCAAGTATGGTTAAGGTAATCTTCTCTTTTCTTCATTTTTTGAAGTTAGGGTTTTGATATAAGTGGGTATTTTGGTATAAAATGGTTGGTGGATGGTTTTCATGGTTAGATCTAACTGTTGTGGTTGGAAACTTATGGATCTAGGTTTTTGAAGGTTTTAGCTTGAAGATGCAAGAGGCTTCAAAGGAGCTTACGTTTGGGAAATTCTAGATTTAGCTTAAATCTAGTAAGGTGAGTTCAAGTTGCTTTGTGAAAACTTTGTACATGCCAAAAATGTTATTTTCCAAGTATTTATGTGTTTACATAAAAATTATCCAATGTTGGGTTATTTGGTGGGTTTTAACCTTTGAAATGTTTAACTTGGTAAATGTGGTAAAATGCCCATATTTGGGATTTTTGGGGAAACTTAATAGTAAATCATAAACGAAAATGTTTCGATGATTTATTTCATAAATGGAGATTATTTGGTGAAAATGCACTTCTGGTGCCTTATTTGGAAATATGCATAGTTTATGTTATGATACGTTTTGAAAATACGAACGTGTAGGATTTTGAGCTTAGAATAAATGAGACATGTATGAAAGTATTTAAATGTCTTGCCCTATAAATGGAGATTTTTATAAATGCCCTTTTAACACATGTTTTGGAAATATGCATAAGTTATGTTATGGGACAGTTTGAAAGGGGTAAACGATATGAGTTCCTTTGGAAAATGGGATGTCCCACCCAATGTTGTGTTTTGGGTTATTCATGTATTTAAAACGTGTGTTCGCATAAACGTGTGTTGTTTACGTTTAATTCATTTTATGACTTTTACTAAGTGTCATTTTATTTATGGAGCCCATGGCTCGGTTTTGACTCCGTTGGGTCTTGGGGACATTTGTCCGATTTTGATAGCTTGACGTTGGGCGTTTGATTATGTTTTGCATTTAATGCATCTTATTTGAGAATTACATGTTTTGAATGCGCAAGTTCATTCGTTTGGGGTCATGTAAGGTTATATTAGTAATGCAATGGATCCATAAGCACTATAGTCATTATGCCGATGATGGGACGATAGTTTTCCACATCGTGGCACGGTTAGGCATCGACAATATGGTATAAGTCCTACGTGCGAATACGTTTTAGTCATTATATCGATGATGGGACGATAGTTTTCCACATCGCGGCACGGTTAGGCATCGACGGTATGGTATAAGTCCTACGTGCGAATATGTTAAGGATGTTGCCCCAAATTGAGTGTGGTTTTAAGTGGCCACACTCGGCATCCGTTCTATGTTTTGTTAAGTGTTTGGCTTTACCAACTTGTCAAGTGGCCTACTTTTGTGTTCCGTCACTTGCGTTGGTAAGCGGGTCTCCCCCGTCGCCGAAAGGTGTTGTTTCGGGTAATTACTTTTATCCGTGTTTTCGGTGACGTAATTATATATCTAAATGGATTTATGGGCAGTGTATTATGTTTAATTCTGGTTGGGATGTTTTGAACAAGGGAGCTTTATTTACGTTTCTACCATTTGGGAATTTAATGTTTATTCACATTTTGGGTGAGTTTTGGGTTTGAGCTTACATCGCAAAGAAATGTTTTACGTGGCGGTGCCATTGTCTAAAATATGTATTGTTGGAAATCAGATTGTCTGCATATTTAGTGCAAATCATTTTGGAATTAGGTTATACTAAAGCTTTCAGCACAGGATTTGTGTGAGTTGGAAAAATGGGTGATTTGCATTTAAAGTAAACTCTTTTGAAATCATGACTAAAACTACATTCCTCTAGATTTATAAAGTTATATGGTCATGATAAAACTCTTGAACTCACTAGGCGTTAGCCTAACCCTTTTTATTTGCCGGCATGTGCAACAGGCTCAGGTTGGGAGTAGCTTTAGCTACACTGTGAAGTGGCGAGTGCTAGTAGAGTGCACGAGAGGTGACTTGATTAATGAAGCCTTCCGCATTAATTTGGGACTAGAAACTTGTGTTATGTTAAGTAACGCCCGTCTTAAGTTTGTAGTTGTGGAAATTATGATGTTTAAATTCTGAGGTATTTTCAGGAACGATTTGTAGAAATGATTTTATCTACTTTTGTTTATTTTATTGAAATTAAAGTTAGTTGCTCGTTTCAATTTTGAGGGTGTTACAAGTTGGTATCATAGCATAAGTTTGAGAGAATTAGGTGTTGATTTTGGATACCTAGACTCAAACTAGCATCCTTTTAAGTAAATAGAAGTGAAATTGCACTACTAGGCACTCTAAGATATGATGTCTTGATGTTAATGGAGTCTCTAGAAACGAGAATCACGTCAAGGGTAGCAAGGATAATCATGTACGGTACGTTCATAATTACACCTGGTCAGTGTTATGGTGAACCTACTAGTCACATGTGCATACTTGAACTATTTTAATGTGACCGTTAGGGGTAGTAAAGAAGTTTCTAAGCGAGTAGTCGTTGGAATAGATGGACGATTTTAGCATTAGTCACTCGGAGTGACGATAAGCATGCTAATTGCTTTAAGTGGATCATTTTGGGTCGAAATTGATGGTTGGATTAGAACCATAGACTTATTGGACCGACTTTGAGTCGAGGAAAAACCGTAAGATTAATCGAAGTAATTCCCAACTTTGCCTTAAGAGGTTTGAACATCTGGATGATAATAGTGGACCGGAGGGATTTGGAGGAGCATGGGTTGAGATGTTGAGTGCCGACTAAGTTATGCAGAAAATTTATTTTAAAATAAATTGCATTAATTATTTCTTGTGTTTCAAATCTTTATATGGATGGTGTTACCAATCTTGGAAAATGTTTAGCATACACACAAGATTTTAAATCATGGGTTTTGAACCTGCATGAAATTATTTTATTACGGGAGTCGCAAACTCCGTCGGGACTTGCTTAATTTTATTATTGTTCAACATTACTTTCGGATACCGTGATATCCATATTTTTATGATGTCTAAGATGTTGGGCAAGTAACTACGACTTATGACTTTAACATTGGATCTCCTCCACATATGTTAAAGTTTGGATAGAAAGTTATCTTCCATTATGTCTATGAAAAGTTACTTTGGAGAATTTGTTTAATATGAGTTTGTTAAACAATGTTGTTATATGTTATTACAACAAGAAGGGGATTTTTGAAATTTTGGCGTTTTAGTCATGATTTTGCTTATTGCAATTTGACTTTTGGAAGCATAACGTTTGGTGCCATTTTATTGACTTGAGATCATTGAGCTCATTGAATTTCATGGAGTTTTGTTTTGCGACGTTTTGTGTCGTGTGAGTACAATTTCACAATGTGCATACTCCATTTATTGATGTGAAAAATTTATGAGTTATGTTGGGAATTTTGTCCCACTCGAGTTTGTCGAGAAATGTTAATTTTATGCCATAAGGCGACCAAAAGGGATGAGTTTTGGAACTTTAGTGTCGCGTAACTTATCTTTCGAGAGTTTGTGTTAACACGTATTTCGTTGCAAATGGTTCAGTGTATGGATTAATTTATACGTGACTTAAGTGATGCATGAAAGAACACTTTGGTAGCATTTCATAATAATTTGCTTGGTGCGCTTTCGGTCAGTTGATTGTTTTATTACCATTTCATGTAAATACATTATACCGACTAGGGGTATGCATAACTTGGTAACCATTTCTTCTCAACACTTTGATAAACGAACCATGAGTGATAATATTTTATTAACACATTGTATAAATGAAGGTCATTGGGTCAAAGTATGTTTTAGTGTTGTAAAGATCATGCAAAGTTTACAACACATTATATTTCAAAAACACGAATGTGTGAGTCGTTGACATTTGGTCAGTTTTGGTTCGATGGACATTTTGGAAAATTGTAAACCTTCTGATTTTGGAGAAAGTGTGTATTTTGGGTATTCTTGACAGATAAACTTGTAAGCATTGACGTTTTAACGTTTTATATTACGAGAGCGAAACTTTTGAAGTGAATGCTCCGTGATGAGAATTTTGGAGAATTATTTGCCTGAACCTAGAGTGCGTAAATTATTTATGTTTGAATATTGATGTGCACTGTTGGTACAATTCGGGATATAAAATCGGTTTGAACCCTTTTTGGTGTCAACCATTTACTAACACTTATTTTCTCCTATGTTTTGGGAAAACACGTTGTTGTGCTCATGAGTCATTATACGACCGGATGAGAAAATTTTGGAAATTGATTTAAAGAATTTCATCTTTTGAAATTTTGTCGTGAACTATTTGATGCATGTTATTTCATTCTAAGAAAACTACTAGGAAAGTGTTACAAGCTTGCATGCATACTCCGATTTGAGGTTCCCTCATGATGTTTTAGTCGATATTTTCAAATGATGAAAACGTATTGATTCTTATCTTTAAATTTGGAACTTACACAAGTCATTTTATGTTTTGACCAAAGTGTATTTGGGAATTGTTTCATCGTTTTTGTAAAAAATAAACTGACGCGCGCAAATTTTGTTGGTAAACCTTGTTCCATGGCATTATCTGGTTAAAAAGAAATTTTGGAGTCAATTGTCGTTTGAACTTGTTTTGAGGTACGTGCAAACTTTTGTTCCACACCATTTAAAGTAGGCAGCTACCTTACGTGCATGTCATGAGTCAATCCATACTAGGACCGTAGCGATTCATTTTTTTAAAGAAGTTGTTTATTACGCTTTTGCGTTTTGTTGATAATCTGAACTGCAATTAAATAATTTTCAATATGATTTTCATATGTGGGACAAGCGTGTCCATTTTTGCGCAACTGCCGAAATGATAGTAGTAGTTTTGATGCGTACGTTTAATTTGATATGAAAATCTTTGTGTTGAAAATTCTTATGAAAAGTTTTTGTTGATTGGCATATTTGTTAAATAATTCACTTGAAAACCTTGAACTCATTAGGACCTTGGAAAGGTTAAGTAACCCCGATTAAGAGTAAGTGTGTATAGAACTTCGACTATGGAGAGTTGGGTGTCTAGACACGTGATGTGGCTATAGGCCAAATGATATCGATAGCAGAATCGATGTATTTGCTGTAACCGAAGGGTTAGATTCGCGGCATCGTATTTTGAGGTTAGTATACCGTTTTGTCGGCAACCCTGTTGTGGGTCTTGGACAATTTTCACATGAGGAACCCTTTAGACATTATGTTGATAACCTTAGTTTTGGGGGAATGCTCGGTAAGCGGAACTCGTGTGTGGAGTCCTGCTAGAGTTCAAAGCTTGGTTGTATGACTTGGTGTCAACCTTTTTGGGTTCGAGGTCGAGAACCGTTAGCGTATTCGAAGAGTGCAGTCCGATTTTAAAGAAATAATGATAACGGCTGTAGTAATCTTAAGATGCTCAATTGTGATGAGTAGTTTTGGTGGAATAACTTTCATGTGCGGATAAAGAACCTGTCGGTCTGATGATTAATGTTGGGATGGATTCTTGGAGTCTATTAGAACTCGTTGGAATTAATCGACTGTTAATGGTAGGGACAATTGGAATTAGAGATTCGGTTGGTCTCGGTATTAATTACACCTTGAATGGATTTAGAGTCCGGAACCGAAATCGGGAAGTATGGAACATCTAAGGTTGGGAGACAACCGAAGTTGTCTGATATGGAGTTACTCCAGTGGGTGGAATGTTGCCCCGGACACAAGTACAGTGTACCTGAGAGAACATTGTTGGTAAGAAATTGCTTGAGGTTTGTCATAGCAGTCCGTGTGGGGAGAATTTAGATTCTAGTCAGGAGCTGATGGATTATGGTCAGTGTTGAGTCAGTTGGCTTTTGGTTGTAAAGGGATTTAGATTTTGAGGACGAAATCATTCTAAGGTTGGGAGGATTGTAACACCCGAAAATTTGGAAAACGGATTTTGGGTTCACGGACGTAGGCGGGGCACAAGGTCGGACGTCCGCGGTGTGTGGAAGTCCGCGGATCATTCGCGGAAGCAACAAAACATTTTGAGGAATTCGGCCATAGCAGGTCGGACGTCCGCGAAGGACCATGCGGACGTCCGCGATAGGTCTGATGGAATTATTTTCTGTTTTCAATCCCTTTACCTCTCCCAGTCCTCTCATTCTCACCTTCAACCCCAAATTAGAATCCCCCTCTCTCTAAAATCGTTTTCTCTCAATAAAACCCTAAACCTCCCCTCTCCTCTCCATCTTCTTCCCCAAATCAAACCCTCACCATTGTTGGAAACCTTAACCCTTTCAAAGAAATCTTCCACTTCATCTTCTCCATCAATTTCTAGGGTTCACCCCAACCCCTTTCCTCCATTGTGAAGATTTGGAGTGTGTGGTTCTTTTGGTGATACTAGAAGTATATTAGTTGGAAGATTCAAGTATGGTTAAGGTAATCCTCTCTTCTCTTCATTTTTTAAAGTTAGGGTTTTGATATAAGTGGGTATTTTGGTATAAAATGGTTGGTGGATGGTTTTCATGGTTAGATCTAATTGTTGTGGTTGGAAACTTATGGATCTAGGTTTTTGGAGGTTTTAGCTTGAAGATGCAAGAGGCTTCAAAGGAGCTTACGTTTGGGAAATTCTAGATTTAGCTTAAATCTAGTAAGGCGAGTTCAAGTTGCTTTGTGAAAACTTTGTACATGCCAAAAATGTTATTTTCCAATTATTTATGTGTTTACAAAAAAATTATCCAATGTTGGGTTATTTGTTGGATTTTAACCTTTAAAATGTTTAACTTGGTAAATGTGGTAAAATGCCCATATTTGGGATTTTTGGAGAAACTTGATAGTAAATCATAAACGAAAATGTTTCGATGATTTATTTCACAAATGGAGATTATTTGGTGAAAATGAACTTCTGGTGCCTTATTTGGAAATATGCATAGTTTATGTTATGATATGTTTTGAAAATGCAAACGTGTAGGATTTTGAGCTTTGAATAAATGAGACATGTATGAAAGTATTTAAATGTCTTGCCCTATAAATGGAGATTTGTATAAATGCCCTTTTAACACATGTTTTGAAAATATGCATAAGTTATGTTATGGGACGGTTTGAATGGGGTAAACGATATGAGTTCCTTTGGAAAATGGGATGTGCCACCCAATGTTGTGTTTTGGGTTATTCATGTATTTAAAACGGGTATTCGCATAAACGTGTGTTGTTTACGTTTAATTCATTTTATGACTTTTACTAAGTGTCATTTGATTTATGAAGCCCATGGCTCGGTTTTGACTCCGTTGGGTCTTGGGGACATTTGTCCGATTTTGATAGCTCGATGTTGGGCGTTTGATTATGTTTTGCATTTAATGCACTTATTTGAGAATTACATGTTTTGAATGCGCTAGTTCATTCGTTTGGGGTCATGTAAGGTAATATTAGTAATGCAATGGATCCATAAGCACTATAGTCATTATGCCGATGATGGGACGATAGTTTTCCACATCGTGGCACGGTTAGGCATCGACAGTATGGTATAAGTCCTACGTGCGAATACGTTTTAGTCATTATATCGATGATGGGACGATAGTTTTCCACATCGCGGCACGGTTAGGCATCGACGGTATGGTATAAGTCCTACGTGCGAATATGTTAAGGATGTTGCCCCAAATTGAGTGTGGTTTTAAGTGGCCACACTCGGCATCCGTTCTATGTTTTGTTAAGTGTTTGGCTTTACCAACTTGTCAAGTGGCCTACTTTTGTGTTCCGTCACTTGCGTTGGTAAGCGGGTCTCCCCCGTCGCCGAAAGGTGTTGTTTCGGGTAATTACTTTTATCCGTGTTTTCGGTGACGTAATTATATATCTAAATGGATTTATGGGCAGTGTATTATGTTTAATTCTGGTTGGGATGTTTTGAACAAGGGAGCTTTATTTACGTTTCTACCATTTGGGAATTTAATGTTTATTCACATTTTGGGTGAGTTTTGGGTTTGAGCTTACATCACAAAGAAATGTTTTACGTGGCGTTGCCATTGTCTAAAATATGTATTGTTGGAAATCAGATTGTCTGCATATTTAGTGCAAATCATTTTGGAATTATGTTATACTAAAGCTTTCAGCACAGGATTTGTGTGAGTTGGAAAAATGGGTGATTTGCATTTAAAGTAAACTCTTTTGAAATCATGACTAAAACTACATTCCTCTAGATTTATAAAGTTATATGGTCATGATAAAACTCTTGAACTCACTAGGCGTTAGCCTAACCCTTTTTATTTGCCGGCATGTGCAACAGGCTCAGGTTGGGAGTAGCTTTAGCTACACTGTGAAGTGGCGAGTGCTAGTAGAGTGCACGAGAGGTGACTTGATTAATGAAGCCTTCCGCATTAATTTGGGACTAGCAACTTGTGTTATGTTAAGTAACGCCCGTCTTAAGTTTGTAGTTGTGGAAATTATGATGTTTAAATTCCGAGGTATTTTCAGGAACGATTTGTAGAAATGATTTTATCTACTTTTGGTTATTTTATTGAAATTAAAGTTAGTTGCTCGTTCCAATTTTGAGGGTGTTACACTTGCCTTCGTATTTATCCTGATAATCATGGCGCTTGTTGGAGGAAGTGGAGTAGCACTGATTATTGGATGTAGGCTTCTTGAAGAACTTCTTCTGCTGGAAGGATCTGGAGAGCAGGGCCATTGCTTTCATCACAGCAGTCAATTCCGGATCAGAATCACTGTCCTCTTCTTCCTCAGATTCTGGCTCAGATTCACTTGGCTCTTGGGCACGTTTGTAACGACGGCCGGAGGATTTGCCTCGTTTTGAAGAAACAAGAGCTAGTGGATCAGCAGGTGACTTGGGAGCGGACGTCTTGTTGCTCAGAATCTCCATCACTTTATCTTCGTCCTGGAGAAGCATCTCATAGAGTTCGTGTATTGGAACGTTCTTCATCAAGTGGTTGTGTTTGACGTGAGAAGCAAACACTTTCCATTCAGGAAGGAGGTTGTTCAAGAACTTGAGCGCATTCTCCGTATTTGAACGATTGATCTTATTCTTGTGGAGCTCGTTTCGTAGAAGGCAAAAACGTTCATAAGCCAGGGAGAGTGATTCGCCGGCGCGCTGCTTGAAGCCGTCAAACTTTGTAATGCAGCTATTGATCTTCAGTTGGTTGCCGACCTTGCTCCCACTCATCATTTTCTCCACCTGATCCCATATGCCCTTTGTTGTGTCCTTCTAGCTATCTATGGCTGTGTAGATCGGATTCGGTAGAGCCTGAACAAGATACCTCTTGGCATGCTTTTCACCATCATGCATGCCCTTTTCGTCCTCGCTCATTTCCGCGTATGTCTTGTCCTCATAACGAACTTGACCACCTTCTTCTGGTGCTGGTATAGTCTTACTGGGTTTAGGTTGTGGGCCATCAGATAGAGTGCGCCAGATGAACTCGTAGTTATCCTTCGACTCGATGAATATCATGAATCTGTCCCGCCATTGGCTGTATTCTCCCTGGTAGAGGGTCGGCGGCTTGAAGTCGGTGCCGACAGCAAGTGCATCTCGAGTAGACATCTTTGTTGATTGCACTAATGTGATCGTCAGACGATTGTTCGATTCAAAGTGGTTTCCTAACGCAAGGCACTAAGAGTGATGTCCTAACGCAGGTTCTAAGAGTGATGTAGACTAAACATGTAAGAAACTAGTTAATCAGAACTTACCGGATAGGAATCCGGATGAAAAAGTGTCTGATCTGGAAGTGTCCGGATCATATGTGTGTGAAACAGTTCAGATAGCAGTAGTGTCCAGGTAAGCAGAAGTGTCCTGACAAGCTAAGGTTACCGGATAACCGGAAGTTACCGAAAAAAATTAGCTTACCGGATAGATAATAGTTACCGGATGAATGAAATTGAACAAACTTACTGGATGAAATTGAAGGAACTTACCGGATGAAAGACTTACTGGATAGCTGAGTGTCCGGGAAGATTTGGGTTACCGGATAGAGCTATGTCCAGAAAGAAGCAATTAACCGGAAACTTTTGAGTTGTCCGGATAAATGGAATTTACCGGAAACTTTAGGTTACCGGATCAATTGTGTCCGGAAAGTAGGGGTGAGCAAACGGGCGGGTCGGGCGGTTCGGGCCGAAAATGCTTAAACCCGATAGGGTTTCGGGTGACCGAGACAGGCCCCGAAACCCGCCCAATGTATATTTCGGCTTTTCGGGTTCGGGTTACTTTCGGGTTCGGGTTGGCGGTCGGGTTGATCGGGTTGGGCCAGATCCCAGGCCCAGTTTTCACTTTTCAGCCCTTTTAGTCCCAGGCCTGTTTTTTTGGTGCTTTTAGATGAGTATTTTAGACTACACAAATTAACACATGTTGTTTGTACTTTGTGGTTAATTTGATTCATTTTTCTCACAAATTAAACTAAGTAACTAACACAGGCACACAACCATACATATACAGCCATACATATACAATTTATTATACAGCCAATTAGTAACTACAATTGTCAATTGGTACACTAGTAACTACCAACTACAAAGTTATACAGCCATACATATACAATTATACAGCCCTACATATTACAATATTTAAAAATATAAAATATAAAAAAATATTTAAAAAAAAATATATATATATATATATATATAGTTCGGGGTTCAGGCGGGTTCGGCCTAAATTTCTAGCCACCCGAACCGAACCGATTTAACCGAGATCAAATATCGGGTTCAGACCATTCGGGTTCGGTCTATTTTCGGGTTCGGACCATTCGGGTCGGGCGGGTTGTTCGGGGCGGTCGGGTTTTGCTCACCCTTACCGGAAAGTGTTAAAATAATGAGACTTACCCGGAAAGTAAAGAGAAGTTCCAGAAAGAACGGCTGGTATCCGAAAACTGCGGTTGTGGTTGAATTGACCGACTGGAATGCGATTAAGGTTGACAATAACTCTCCTGAAAGGTTAGAAACTTTCCAAAATAGCAAAATAACACTATCCTAATCAATTTTCAAGCCAAATAACACGGTTTTGGATGAAAATATTCGATTTTTCAATGAATAGAGACCAAAAACTTGTGACTTTGAATTTGCTCAAAAACTAACCAGATGATCGAATTAGGCTACGAAAAATTGCAGAAACGCTTATAATGATGATGTGAATCGAATGTAATAAATGAAAACGAACAATATTTCTTGAATCAAAATATGAGATTTTAACCAAGAACACATCGACTTTTAAAAACAATAAACCTTACCAGAAAGCTTTGAATCACCTTAAATCGAATCGTCCGTATGCTCTGATACCAATTGTGAGTTTCAGATTAGTGCATACAAACAGTAGAAATCAATATGTAGAAACAATCGTTATGATTTCAACTGGTCATCCAATTCACTTTCAATAATAATGAGAGAATTACAATACGTGTGAAAGATAATAATGACAACTAGCGTATTTTCTAAGGCTAACAAAGCATTATATACTAAGGGCCTAAACATATCAAGCCCATGGCCCGTTTACACAATTAAGGCCATAATACACCTTTTACATATTAACCCATTGAACTTCTATTCAACACGATTTTATCCCTAACATAAACTTATTTTTCATATATATTAAATATTGTATACCAACCAAGAATATGTACAATCACTGTCCTAAAAAACTTGTTGTACAACCTCATGGCGTGCCATGGCACAAGCTTTGTGTCTCACACCACGTTAAGCTTGTGACATGTTATGGCCTAATACGCAATTATCGTATAGTAATGCGATATTTGATTTTTCTCTACATTTGTAATGTCCAATTTGATAGTTTTTAATACATATAACCTAATTTAAATTGATTATTACTATTGACTCATTGAGTAACACTACAAACCATATGTTTTTATATATAATATTATATATGAACTAGAAATTTGACGTCATAAGTCATGCCTTGAAAACGTCATGGCTCCTAAGGCTTGAGGTTTTATGCCACCCCTCGCGTCATTTAGAACCTTATATATAATACAATAATCTATTTTAATATATATAATACGATAGTCTTACTTTTTAAAGGAAAAAAACAAAGAAAATGTAAAAATACTAAACTATTCTTAAAGAGTTAAGTGAAGGGGCCAGGGCGTTACAAAATGTGGAAAGAAAGGAGACAAAACGTGTAAACATGTGAACCATATTTTGTATAAACCACCAATAATGTAATAGTCGGTTGCAGATAGAGGAATTTTGATCCCTTCTTGACGTATTCAACACAGTTGTATCACATGATTCCCTTCCCATTGTGACTGTTCTTGAACATTCCCAAGTATCGCCACCACCGACCACCGTAGGCGACAACTCTCTACCACTCACTTTCTTCGACTTCTTTAGGCTAAACTCCCCTCCCCTCCAGTTCACTGAAACTATTGTTCCCTATCTTAAACACTCTTTATCATCACCCTTCAACATTTCTTCCCTTTCGCCGACAACTTGATCATATTTCCTACTCCAACTCAAAAACCCGAAATACGTTATAAAGAAGGCGATTCGGTATCCAATACCGTTGCAGATTGTAAACTTGATTTCGACGATCTAACTGGAAACCATCCTCGAGATTGCGATAAGTTTATAAACCAAAATGTTTTTAATCATCAAATGGATTCTCCAACAGGAATCCATCAAAAACTCTACATACTTATCTAAAAGTCCTAAACATGTAAACCAAAGATGCAAATGTCATAAAAATCAACACATTTGATAAATATCAAGTAAACATATTTATGACTCCAAAATACACATTTTTGGCATGTACAAAGTTTTCACAAAGCAACTTGAACTCACGTTGCTAAATTTACGCTAAATCTAGATTTGACTCCAAACTCCATCATTAGCTTCCAAGGATGAAGACTTTAGATCTCCATTCTAATATCTAGATATATGGTGTAAATCTTCTCAAGAACGCCTCATTTACTCCCAAACATAAATGAACAAACCCAAGAGGAGAAATGAGGGTTGAGGACGCAAAATGCACAAACCCTGGGTCAACAATGGAGGTTTAGAACTTACCTTTGATATGTTAGGAGTTCCATAGCCACCAACACTTCAACACTCTTAAATCTCGTTTTGAAAAGCTTCAAAAAACGGAATCAACACCTCCAAAATCGCCTAGATCGGAGGAGAAATGAGGAAGACATGAAAAAATGAAGAAAAATCTCGAAAATCGGATATTTAACCCCCTAGACTCGCTCCGCGATAGTGCCATATGCTAAAGTACCAGTGTCACTTTCGATGGCACTCTCGTGCCAGATGTACCGAGAGTTTTTTCGGTCGATTTCACGACCGTTCCTCGACCGTTTTCTCGGGCGTTCCTTGGCCGTTTTCCCTGTCGTTTCTCATCCTCGTAATCTTGTTCTTACACAAAATATTTGAATACCACACTTAATGTTTATCACGTTTCCTCGGTTCCCAATGTAGCTCGGTTGTTTCTTTCAATAGCCAAACCTTGACATTAGAATTTTCTCAAACATCGATGTCATGCAATTCTATTTCCCACGGACATTCAAACTATGTAAGGGACACGGGGCGGTCTAAAATCATCACACAATTCAGAGCACAAGTCCAACAAATGACTTGTCATCTACCCATCCCAAAGAGGGTATCAATCCAATGATATAGACCTTACATAACGTCACATTCACAAAACAATTGTCTCCCTTCCAAAGGTGTTTCTAACCTAATTCAACCTCAAACTGAAATTCAATAACTTCTTGTCAGAACTGCTACTTCGATTTTCAGGCTGCCTCTTTCTCACATCCAATCTCCACTTCGATATGTTATATTCTTCCCATAGTGAAACCTTGCTGGAGAAATTTCTAATCATATGAGTTCGGTGGTCTCCCAACCATAGGTGACCTACACTACCTCAATTATAGTTCACGACTTCAACTACTCAATTCCACCACTGTTGTTCAAAATGAATACACTCTTAAATTTTCCTAACAACCTTTATCAAACATTGATACTCGTCTCCTTTGCAATCAACATTTATTTTATATGTATAAAGAAAGATAAAGATATAATGATTTTTTTGTTTATATATACATTTTTAGCCAAGTAAGCCTTTTAATCATCAAAGTCATCCTTCCTCCTTTCTTATAGCCTTCTTCATTCTCAAATCTAACATTTCATCATCAATGTGGAATGACTAAAATAATAATACTATGCAATATTTCAGAATACTCAAATATCAAGATGTCACCTCAAATACCCTTAATTGTTCCTTTTTAATATATAAAGATTTATTAACATCGGTTATAAATTTCATAATTCCTAGAAAGATGGTTTAGAGGAATCGAAGGGGCTAAAAGGAATTTTTTTGGGAAATCTTTTTTTTATTTGGAATCTTCTTTCATTCCAAGGCCAATATATTGTGTAAATTATAACGTATCAAGCCTCTCTTTTGAAATAATTATGGATTATATCATGGTAGTTTGCAATTTATAATGCATTGAGTCCATGTCCCAAACGCTGTTAAAAAAGCCTGCTACCTTAGGGGTAGTTTGGTCTATTTATCATTATTTAATTTTCTATATAAATAAATAATATAAGACATTATTTTTACTATATATCCTGGTCGTGCGTCGGTTCTACTCGTAACCAATCTTAGGGCAGCCCAAAAGCTCTCCTCTAAAAACAATTGCGAGAGCAATGCGCATGTCGGGCGAAGACTGATGGCTCCATACGGGATACACTAGATACCATCTAGAGGAGATAAGAGAAGAGTGTTTTTTGGTTTAGACCGTAAGATCACACATTGATCAATCAAAGAGAGATTCAACAACTAAAAGAAAGATCGATTCTTTGGGATCCTTACTCCCGAAATGCCTTTCTGGATATTCCTCAATGTCCCGGCTATTCACGGAACTTGAGAAGCAGATGATTATATATACTAATAAATTCTATATATTATATAACATATATAAGATACGACCCTCTCATTTAACTTCATGAAACCCCCACCAACTTGTCATCTCTAGCGACATGTATCCCTCGTCCGACAAACACAAGGACGTGTCCCTTCTTCGGCAACATATGGACCTTTTGAATCTGACATCGTGAAGCCCCCTCCCCTATATGACTTCGTGAAGCACCCCCCCCCCCCCCCCCCCAAATAAAAATTGTCATCTCTAGCACCCCATCAATTTGCTCATCCATCCCTGACGATATGCTCTTCTAGATCCAGTCCTCCTCTATAAGAGTGATAGACATGGTGGCATGGTTGGTTTCTTCTAGATCTGCTACTCTTCAATCTGGTTCGTTTCCTCTAGATATGCTACTTCTCAATCCATCTCACAGTTAGCAAGGATAGAGAGTCAAATAAAAAGCTTGCCGAGATCTGCTCCTGCTCCTCAATCCGGTTTGTTTCTTCCAGAACATCGATTGATTCAAGGTGTTCTTTTACCGTCACAGGGACATTTTGATTAAGAAGACTTCATAAATCAAGATGGATATTGAGATGAGCTTGCCGTTTTATTAAAGTGTTCTTCCACCATGAAAGGGACACTTTGATTCAAGGTTTGATGATTTAGGATTATTTAGGTTAGGGTTTGTTTAGGTTGTTGATTTAGATTTTTCATTTTAGGGTTTGTATTACATATTTGTTTAAAACTGTTTGATTATGTTTAACGTTTGTTTTTGTATGTTGATTTTCTTGAAATTTTATTGTATTGGGTTTGAATCGGGTATTAGTGTTAGTGGTGGTGTACGTTGTTCTTGGACGGTGGTGGATGGTGGGTGGTGGTGATGATATGATAATCTTATTTTTCATAGGAAGAGAAGACAAAAATAAGACTATGACATATATATTAAATATTGTATACCAACCAAGGATATGTATAATCACTGTCCTAGAAAACTTGTTGTAGTAGTCCTCATGGCGCGTCATGACACAAGCTTTGTGTCTCACACCGCGTTAAGCCCTGTGGCACGTTATGGCCTAATAAGCAATTATCATATAGTAATGCGATATTTGATTTTTTTACGTTTGTAATGTCTTATTTGGTAGTTTTTAATATATATAACCTAATTTAAATTGTTAATTACTATTAACTAATTGAGTAACACTACAAATCATATGTTTTTATATATAATACTATATATGAATATTAGAAATTTGACGCCATAAATCATGTCTTGAAAACGACATGGCTCCTAAGGCTTGAGGTTTGATCTCGTCGTCACGCCACCCTCACGTCGTTCAGAACCTTGTATATAATACAATAATCTATTTTTGTAACATGTATAATATGATAATCTTACTTTTTAAAGGAAAAAAAAGGAAAGAAAATCTAAAAATACTAAACTATTCTTAAGGAGAATGGACATTTCTACACCCCTGCACATTTCTACACCCCCTCCCTTCGCATTGGTTAATTTTTTATTTTTTGATTTTAAAGTTACATTTTACACCCTTATATTTATTTAGTTTATTTACTTTAATTTATACCTTTTAGTTTTTTATTTATCATTTATCATTTTACATTTTCATTTTATTAACACATATAATCGTATATTAACTAAAATACGTTAAAAAGACTTTTTAATTTTAATAAGTTACACTATTATAATCGTCTCGTCGATACATTCGAAATGAGTCCAATATTGAATATTTTTTGATTTAATTATATTATTATATGTCATATATACTACATAAAAAATATTTTAAGTATTGTTTAAAAAATATTTTTTCTTATATATGTGAATGTTTTTAAATAAATATGTGAATAGTTTTTTAAATAAAATTTGCGAGTAAAAATATCTTAAATCAATATTTTTTTTAAATATAATATTTGAATCACAATTAAATTAAGTGAATTACACTTTTGGATCATGTAGTTTGTTCAAATAATGATTTACCCATTTTAACTTAAGGACATTAAGTGTTATGAAATTGAAAAATTATGGACCACTAATCTAGATGATTTATTTTAAAACCAAATTCAAAATTTAGGGAACCCATAGAGACTAGTAGTGTAATTCACTCTTAAAATTATTTAACTAAATATTCCCTAAGAATATCTTAAAGAAGTATCATATCTCTTAAAGTAATGCTTGTAGATGAAGGTTCAGTGTATCTAACTAATTTTCCTAATTTAATTCAATTTTTATTTGTAAATAAAATAAAATTAGTGTTAGTAAGGCATTGCTTAGCAAAAACAAGATAACTTATTTTTTAATACACGTCTAGATGAACATAAACTAGTTTATAAACTAGCTTTTTAATAAACTCGTTGGAATAATATTTGAGGAGCTTTTTGTGAGATTTTCCAATTATACTTCGTTAATATTTAAAATAATAAAAGCATCTACAACAAGTTTTATATAATTTTTCTAAAATAGAGAATCAAGTGTTAAAATCTCTAAAAAGAGTTACATTCATCTCCAACAGATTTGTTATATTGTTGAAGAAAATTAGCAAACAAAAACCTTTTTTTCTATTTTAGCAATGTTGTTGGAGATGATTTATATATTTTTCTAAAATTTATTTTGACACGTTCAAAATTTATAGTATATAAAATAATAGATTTTAAATTCTTTAATTAACATATTATATTATTTAATTTTTCTTTAATACCTTGTTTGTAAGAATTAATATATTATATTGTTAAAGTTTTTTTTAATTATATTTTTAAATATTGTAATCGATGGTTTTTTTAAAATGTCATTTTTAATTATTTTACATATTTATAAATTGGTTTATGTCAAACATGACTTATTCATTAGCTAGCTTATTAGCTAGTTTGTCACACATAACCTAAATATTAATTATGAAACCTTAATGAAGAATAAACTTTCGTTTTTTGGGTCATTCAAAATCAGGTCACTAAATTTGATATATAACATATAATATGGGGCTTAATCAAATAAGAACTATTTAGTTTGTGGCAACTGTAAGAACCAATATTAACCACTCATTTTAAATAATTAATGATATTTACTAAAATAAAAGAAAGGGTAAATTGGTAATTTATATTTTTTGAGACTCATAATTAAAACCCTATTTTAGTTCCAGCACCACTTCCATATATTCATTTCCCTTCCCAGCTCTCTCTTTGCGATTTAGGGTTCTCCTCCAGCCGGCAGCCGCCCCCCTCCACCAGCCACCATCTGTCGCCGGCGAACCGCCGCCATCAGTAACCTCCAGCTACCGTCGGTCGACGGCGCCCTCCATCTCCGCCTCTCCTCTCGTTTCTCCATCTTCTCCCCGATCTGCGTTGAAAGCCGTCTCCATCCGCACCCAGTCTCCATCCGGTAACCACCCAATCTTCAACCATCGAACGGAGTAACAAGAAAGATTTGTTTAATGATTTCGAACAGAATACAAGATTTACGTTCGAAAAACATTCACAAAACAGAAGGTTATGAAATCTGGGATTCTATAGTGTTCTTCGAATGAGTTCTCGATGATGATGATTGATCTCAATTTTGTTTGAGATTTGATGTGTTTAGTTCTCTCAGATAGATTCGTCTTGGAATTTCGATCAACCAGCATCTTTCAGTTTTGAATTTCATTCAGAAATCAATAAGTTTCGTGTGTTGAAAGGGTTTTCGCCGGAAAATCGCAACCTGCCGGAATCTGCCACCTTCGCCGATTTCTGGAAAACTTTCGCCGGAATGTCCAAAAAAATGGGGTATCACATTTGGTATTACATTGTATTTTTGTTGATTTACAAATTGTATCACAAAGTATCATGTAGTGTTTTTTTATTTAGTGCATCACATTACGTTTTTTCATTATTTTTGTTATTTTATTAAAGGTATCACAGTGGGTATCATATTGGGTATCACAGTGATATCACATTTGTTCTTGTATGTTTACTGGGGGTATCACAGTGATATCACATTTGTTCTTGTTGTATGTATTCTGGGTATCACACTAGGGTTATCACAGTGATATCACATTTGTTCTTGTGATATCATTATCATAATCGATATGGAGAGAGGAGAGAGGAGAGATGAGAGAGGAGAGATGAGAGAGGAAAGAGGAAAGAGGAGATTTTAAAAATACCTAAAATGCCCTTTTATTTAAAATTCAAACAAAATTACCAAAATTAATAGTTTTCTAATTTATAGTTTAATATGTGGCTCAAACTGGTTCTTACAGTTACCACAAACTAATTGGTTCTTCCTTGAATGGCCCCCCATATAATATTGACGGTGAAATTCAAATCAAATTCTGGCAAGTGAAATTTTACAAAAATAAACCAAATTCTTTCTTTCTTTACGTGAAATTTTACAAAAATAAACAAAAATAAAATTGAATATTTTTTTATATAAAAAATATTTTTATGTAGTGTATATGATATATAATAAAATAATTAAATTAAAAAATATTTAATATTAGACTTATTTCGAACGTATCGAAGAGACGATTATAATGATGTAACTTGTTAAAATTAAAACGAATTTTTTGAACGTATTTTAGCTAATACACGATTATATGTGTTAATATGATGAAGATATATAAAATGAAAATTAGAAAAATAAAAGGTATAAAATAACTAATTAAATAATTATAAGGATATGAAATGAAAATATAATTAGTGTGCGTCTCTGTGCGAGTTGGTCGTAGGAGGGGGTAGGAAGGGGTATAGAAATGTGCAAGTGGTAGGAATAGTAACACCTTAATATATATATAACCTAATTTAAATTGTTAATTACTATTGACTAATTGAGTAACACTACAAATCATATGCTTTTATATATAATATTATATATGAATATTAGAAATTTGACGCCATAAATCATGTCTTGAAAACGAATGGCTCATAAGGCTTAAGGTTTGGTCTCGCCGTCACACCACTTTCACGTCATTTAGAACCTTGTATATAATACAATGATCTATTTTTCTTTTAATATGTATAATATGATAATCTTACTTTTTAAAGGAAAAAAACAAAGAAAATGTAAAAATACTAAACTATAAGGAGTTAAGTGAAGGGAGACAAAACGTGTATAAATGTGAACCATATAATGATTTTATATAAACCACCAATAATGTAATAGTCGGCTGCAGATAGAGGAATTCTGATCCCATCTTGACGTTTCAACGGAGTTGCATCAGATGACTTCCATTCCCATCTTGACTGTTGTTGAACATTCCCAAGTATCGCCACCACCGGCCACCGTAGGCGACACCTCTCTACCACTCACTTTCTTCGACTTCTTTTGGCTAAACACCCCTCCGGTTCACCATCTTTTCTTCTACGACCTCCCACTCACAAAAACTCACTTCACTGAAACTATTGTTCCCAAACTTAAACACTCGTTATCAATCACTCTTCAACATTTCTTCCCTTTCGCCGGAAACTTGATCATATTTCCTACTCCAACTCAAAAACCCGAAATACGTTATAAAAAAGGCGATTCAGTCGCCGTTACAATCGCAGAATGTAATCTTGATTTCGACGATCTAACCGGAAACCATACTCGAGATTGCGAAAAGTTTTATCATCTCATACCTCTTCTAGGACAAGCTACTAAGGTATCCGATTATGTATCGATCCCAGTCTTTTCGATTCAAGTGACGCTTTTTCCAAACCGTGGAATCTCTATAGGAATGACCAATCTCCATACTCTTGGTGATGCTAGCACTCGGTTCGGTTTCTTGAAGGCGTGGACAACGATTGCTAGATCTGGTAGCGATGAATCATTTCTAGCTGCTAGAAGTTTGCCCTTATATGATAGAGTGGTTAAAAACAAGAAACTAGAAGACAGTTATCTAAGGCGGGCTAAGGTTGAAGCTTTTAACCAAGAGTATCGACCTCAAAGCCTTTCTGGACCAACTGATAAAGTTCGATCCACGTTTATCTTGACTCGAACTGTTATCAGTCGGTTAAAGAAACGTGTTTCAACCCAACTGCCAACACTACCATATGTATCATCTTTTACCGTAGCATGTGGTTATATCTGGAGTTGCATCGCGAAATCAAGCAACGATGAACTGGAAGCATTTGGTTTCGGTGTGGATTATAGGGCGCGTATGGATCCGCCGATCCCAACGGCCTACTTCGGCAACTGTATTGGGGGGTGTTTGGTGTTGGCAAAAACGACTCTTATAACGGGAAAAGATGGATTCGTGACGGCTGCAAAATTGCTTGGAGAGAATCTACATAAGTTGTTGACAGATAAGGATGGAGTCGAGAAAGATCTTTTTGCGATGGCTGACGATACGTTATCCAACGGGAAGCCAACGACATTGACGGGAGTTGCTGGAACACCCAAACTCAAATTCTATGACATCGATTTCGGATGGGGGAAGCCCAAAAAGCACGAAACGATTTCCATCGATTATAGTGATTCCATATCTCTATGTGCCTGCAAAGATTCAAACGAAGATTTGGAGATCGGCGTGTGTCTTTCGGCGACTGAGATGCAAGCTTTCGTTCATATCTTCCACGATGGATTAGAAGCATATCTTTAGATTCATCACGTCGATTATTTTCGTTGCTTTTTGTAATTTTTACCTCTCTTTCTTGTCTTCATTCTTTGTGCAATTTAACATTTGGTTCGTCCTTTGTCGTGATGCATTCAATTTTCTGACCTTCTACGGATAACAAGTGTTCCACGTGATTTCCAGGTTCATTGTCGGTTTCAAGATTTTAGTTTAAATTACAATAACATAATGTAAGCCGATTGACTTTCACCGACTATTTTTATCGATGGATTACAGTCGTCAGTAATTTCTGATGGATCATTACAGCATTCCATCGGAAAGTAGTTGAAAATTTACGTTTCTGACTGATAACCCAACAGATATAAAAATCATTATATTTTTTAATTTTGTTAAAATAAAACTACACATTTTTCGGATGGAATTAAAGTTATTTTATTTTTTATGTTTTTAGAAAACAGGAACTACGGTCGTTGATTCGACGCAAATCACCGACGGATTGGGCTATCACACCGACGGCTATTGCATCTTTTTTGTTTTTCCTAGTTTTTTTAATCTGTATGAGATTTTACGAGTACTATCATGTATAATTTTGTACATATGTGTATGTCTATATGTAAAATTGGATATCTCTATATGTACACGTGTATATAGATATAGTATATGTGTAGAGATGGGTTCAAACAAGAACGCTAACTATTTACGAGAACTACGAGAACGGCCGACCATATATAAAATCACTGGTGATTCACAGTACAAACCGCGCGCTTTGCAAACCGCGGGACAAACCGCGCGTGTCCAGAATTTTAATCACAAATGATTTTGTATGTGAATCACCAGTGATTTTGTACATGGTCGGCCGTTCTCGTAGTTCCTAACAATTGGGTATTTATACCTTTGACCAACACAATACATATTTTGACTAATTACAATTAGCCCTAAATCTTGGATACATTGTCTACTAACACTCATTTTTGCTATCTTTTAACTCTTTGACATATCAACGTGATTAAAATCAGTGACGATGCATCCGATGGCACAATAAATTCCTTAATTTTTCTCACAAAAAAATGCGCGTGTTAAAGGGGGTGGAGTTCGGCGGTGATGGAGGTATCAGTGAAGGGGTGGAGAAAGAATTCACATTGTGTGTATATAATACATTTAAATTTAAGATCATTTACCTAAATAACTCATAAATACATCTATATAATATACAGACTGATAATGCATTATAATAGGGAGTGCTTTGCGATGCGTTGTAGGGATGGCAAAAAAACCCGAAACCGAACATTTTGGTCGGTTTTGGGGACTTGTTAACGGGGATGGGGCGGGGATCGGGGACGATAGCGGGATACCTCCGCGGAAGTTTTGGGTATTTTGGTAAACTCATCGAGATTTTGAGTATTTTGGTAAGTCAAAGTCAAACTTTAGGTATTTTAATTAAATTCTCATTATCAAAAGATAATTAGTAACATTATCTATCGTCAAACAAAAAATATTACAATATTTATTTAAATGTAACAGAAAACATCGTAATAATATTCAAATAATATAGTGGAAATAACATGGTTGAATAGAAATTGAATTGTAGACGATTTTTAGAGACATTATAAAATTTACCAAAATTCAATTTAATACATATATAGCTTAATATAATGTTTATTTATTAATTAAAATTATGTGATTAACTATTAATATTAGGGCAGCAACTATTAATATTATGGTGCAGTGTGGTTTGAACCTCAATTTAAGTAACTTGAGAGTTTTCATATAACAATGAATCAACACAATAGAATTTGATTAGAGATGAGAATTGATACAAAATTGAAATGGGATCTAATTCTTTCTCATTGGGTCATTTCTCTTTTCACACACATACACACTCACGGATGCTTTGCTCTTTAATGTGCTACTCTCTATGTGCTACCCTCACAATTACCTAATTATACTTTTGACCAATCCTAACAATTACCTTGACTTTGACTATTGTTGACTAATTAATTACATTTACCCTAAATCTTGAATACATTTGGTATTAACATAACTTAAAGCCGCAAACCAAACCCCATAATCTTTATATATATAAAAACAAAAACCAAAGAGAGTGACGTGGCATCTTGATGGGTTAGGAATTGGTATAAGAAATTTTATAATTTTTTTGATTTTTTAAACAAGTTAGTTTATAAATTAAAGACATTAAAGGCCATGTATGAAAGTTATGTGTTTGATTATAAGTGGGTTATATTGGTCATTTTGCATAAGTTAACCTCCAAACTCTTCGTATACTCCTATATGCCTTGCCTTCCTCCTCTATCCATATATGGAAGTTCCAATATCTTCCATCTCAATCATCGTTAGGGCTAAAAACTGAAAGAACCAGCAAACATTACATGACACATCTTAACCAGTGTAATCCCTAAAATTTCTTGCTACCTTATTTAGATATTGTCCTTGCAAAATGTGAAGTTGTTTATGTGGCACAATGAAAAGTCTTCATTCACCTTTTCCTAATTTCTTATAAATTTTGAATTTCTTTTTAAAAAATTCCCATTAAATGAGCTTAACTTTTCATCTAACCTCTCATCTTCTATTTTATTATATATTATTTTTGTTTACACAACATAAATACATCAAACAAATATAATTTATAATTGTTTACATTTTTAATTTAATCAAACATTTTGAGAGTTTCATATAACAATGATTTAACACATAAGAACTTGATTGGAGAAGAGAATTGAAGATACAAGAATTTAATCAAACATTTTGAGAGTTTCATATAACAATGATACAAGATATGATTGAAGATCTCTATTCTCTCTCATGGGGGTCATCTCTCATTTCACACACACATACACTCACGGTATGTTATTCTCACTAATGTGCTACACTCACAATTCCCTCACAATTACCTAATTATACCTTTGATCAATCCTAACAATTACCTTGACTTTGACTATTGTTGACTAATTACATTTACCCTAAATCTTGAATACATTTGACACTAACAATCTCCCCCTATGGATTCAAGATTTAAAAAATTACGACGACAGTCTTCAGCTCTTTTGATCTTTCGATCTTCACCACTTTAAATTCTTTCACGAATCTTCAGATAAGCTTTATCTTCATTTAACTCTTCAGAAACAAATAGTCACAAAGTCTTGAAACACAAACTTCAAATCTGTGTAGCGTTGATCAAGGTCTTCAAAAACAAAATCTTTAAATCTTCGTATCACTGATCTTTGCAACTTTGAATTTTAATAAATTTCTTCAGTCTTTGAACATGAACGAGATTTGAGGTTTTAACGGGCTTTGAGCTTTAAGACATTCTTGAATAATCTTTAAGCACGAACTGTCTTTGGATCTTCACACATTTGAACATCTTGAACAAACTGTCTTGAACTTCTCGAAAACACTGTATCTTGAACTTCTTTGACTTTGACAAATATCTCTTTGAATCTTGGTAATTGAAATATTCGAATTATCTCATCTTTTCTTCTGTTTGATATTTCTCCCCCTTTTTGATGATTGTAAGCATCATGATCATCAAAATTCATTTCAATTTCAGCAGTCTTTGAATACCATAAACAATCTCCTCCTTTTGATTTGATTATCCGTCAATTCCAAAAAAAATTATCCGAATCTTTTCAAATTCAGATAATATGAAAGTTGTAACCCTGAAACAACGGATGAAACAGTTAAAATGCTTGTAAGTTGCACAAAGCCACTTAGTACAACGAATGCACTTTGAAGAGCTTTTTGATGTTCCCTCCTCCAGGGCTTCCATTCAATCATCGAAAAACATTAAGGAATTTCTATGAACGTTATGACAAGAAAACATATTCCTTGTGTGTACATGCAAGTGTAGACATGATTGAAGCAACTTATGCTTGATTATAGGCTCAATATGTGTAAACTGTTGAGACAACAACAAGTTTTCCACGGACTCAATGTGCATGATTGAAGTGCTAAGGTGGGGCAAACTTTCTTCTTTTTCAATATACAGACCTTCCGAGTGAAGATCAGATAGATGATATGCTGTGTTCCCAAGAAAAATTTAAACATTTCTTTGTTGAGAAAGAAATGAGTAGTTGGTGGGGTTAAAGCAAGAGTTGGCATGGGCTAACTGCCTGTTTCAATGATGGTCACCAAAGAATGTGAACCAATCAGTAATGTGGCTGCCCGACTCAGAAAGTGGTTGGTGCAGAGTTCTCTTATTCTTTTAACTCTGTTCTCACACCCTCTTTCTGTTTTTAATCAACTCACTGCTAACCAAACTCTCTTTTTCATTTTACCCTAGCACAATGAGATTACTCAACTGGATGAGTTATCTCCCCCACTCTTTGATTTCGACCCCTCACCCCTCAATCACTCAAGTATAACTTCTTGGGTAGGAAACACTGGTTAACGTGAATCCATAGAAGTTATGTAATATCTCACACTGATTCCATGAAATTTTGTCCTAAAAAGATTTGTTGTTCAACAGTTTAGCTTGAACAAATATAAATCTCAACATTTGAATAACATTGTTATCAGAATGTATGCTCCTCATTAATACATGAAATATTTGAGCATTTGACATTTGAAGATTTCTCAAAATAAGGATATTGAATTAATAAAATGAATTCGAAAGACTTGTTTGAGAATCATGAACGTTTAGGGTATCAAAGAATTTGATATTTTGTTTATATGCGATGCAACCAAAAACTCTTAAACTTGAATAATTAGCTGGAGAACCGGACCATACCTCTGTGGGAGTCTTCTTATCAATTCCAGTGGAAGGTGACATATTCATAGGTAACAGGTCGTCGAGGCAGCTTCAGCCCAAAAATGCCTTGATAATTTTGCATTAGATAACATGCATCGAACTTTTGAAATAATGGTTCTGTTCATGCGTTCGGCTACGCCGTTTTATTGGGGCGTATGAGGAATGGTGTAGTGTCTGACAATGCCTTCCGAATTG
Source organism: Saussurea involucrata (assembly GCA_033807775.1). Classification (NCBI taxonomy): domain Eukaryota; kingdom Viridiplantae; phylum Streptophyta; class Magnoliopsida; order Asterales; family Asteraceae; genus Saussurea; species Saussurea involucrata. Next base: position 140,067,372 of record CM066315.1, read on the forward strand.
CAATATGAATTGAAAGCGTTTGAGGAAAATTCCAATCCATTGTATGTATGAAGCTTCTTAACTTTCTTTTCAGTCTGTCTTTCAATCATAATTTTCCACTGTTTGAATGTGGAGAAAGCTTCTGATTTATGCTTCTAATTTTCCACTGTTTGAATGTGGAGAAAGCCAAACTCTTCTAGAGTAATCATCTATAATCGTCATCATATAATGAGCACCACCTAGCGATGCTTATTGAGATGGTCCCCATAAATCGGAATGAACGTATTCTAGGACACCGTGTGTAGTATGTATGGATGTATTGAATTTCACCCTCTTGTGTTTGCCAAAAATGCAATGTTCATAAAAGTCCAATTTTCCAATGCTTTTACCATCAAGGAGTCCTCCTTTGCTCAGAATTTCCAAGACGAATTCACTCATGTGTCCAAGTCGCATGTACCAGAGGTTAGTAGTGTCAGCAGCAAGTGAGGAGTTTGAAATTACTGTAGTGTTACCTGTTATCGTAGTTCCACGAAGATGGTACAAGTTTGCTGATTTTATATCAGCCTTCATCACGACAAGAGATCCTTTTGATACCTTCAAAACTCCACCTTCACCTGAGTATTTGTACCCTTTAAGATCTAGAGTACTTAAAGAGATACGATTTTTTTTAAACTTGGAACATGTCGTACATCGGTTAGGGTTCTGATCGTATTGTCAAACATTTTAATTAGAATCGAACCAACTCCTACAATCTTATATGGTGCATTATCTCCTATCAACACCAAACCGCCCTGTATGGTTTTATAGTTGGTAAACCATTTTTTGTTTGGACACATGTGAAACGTACAAGCAGAATCGAGAATCCATTCAGCGTCAGTTTTTGCGCATCCGGCAAAGGCAATGAGAACTTCTCCATCTAAATTTTCTTCCGTAGCAACAACGACCTTGCTTTCAGGGTCTTTATTAGGCCTCAGTCTGTAAGCGGTTGTATTCTTCTCCTTGTTCTTTAACTTATAACATTCAGATATCTCGTGGCTGTCTCTTTTTCAATATTTGTAGTATTTATTTTGATGCTTCCAACCTCTGGAATTTGATCTGCTTCTGTTATAGTTTGTATTCTTTCCACTACCATGCATGGTTTTCTCCTTTTGTCAACTGCAAATGGTCAGAGCTTCTGCTTGAGAACGTAAACCTTCTGTAGACACCATCTTCTTCATATTTTCCTTGGCATGCAAAGCTTCATAAACCTCATTTAGGGTTAAAGTATCAAGACTATATATATATATATATATATATATATGGTGTCTCTAAAGTTTGAATACGAACCAGGCAAAGAATATAATAAAATTAAACCCAAATCTTCTTCGTCATATTTTACCTCCATAGATTCTAGGTCGAACACGATTTCTTTGAAAGGCAGAAGATGATCTATCATTGCTCCTCCTTCTTGCAACTTGTATGAGAATAGCTTTTGTTTAAGATATGATGCATCTTGTTGGTGAGATCTTTTGTCCTGCAGATCTGTTCCAGTTTTAACCATAACGAGGCTGCAGTCTTTTCTTTTAGAACTTCTCGTAAGATATTGTTTGATAGATGAAGATGAATGTGAGATAAAGCTTTGCGGTCCTTCCATTCCTTCTACTAAGTGGTCCAGGCTTCTGGCATCATGTCGATTCCAAGCAAAGCGTAATCGAGATCCATCTGTGCTAATACTGCTTGCATCTTGACTTGCCAAAGTGAGAACCTTGTATCTCGATCCAGCAACGGTAAAACGTACTTCAAAGTAGCCATGGCTCTTATACCAATTGTTAGAATTATAACAGTAATAAAACTTATAAACAAAAACAAAACACGCTGGAACACAAGGATTTACGTGGAAAACCCTTTACAGGGAAAAACCACGGGCACTACCGAGGATATCACTGTATTGAAAATATGAAGAGTATTACAAAGATGCAATGGACCTGTTGTGTTTCTCTATCTTGTTCCCTATATATATATATATATATATATATAGGGGCGGGTTCAAACGAGAAGCTAAACCTTATGCGAGAATGCAAGAAGTGTGTTATCATATATGATACACAACCTTAATCATATATGATTAAACATATGTTACACTGGCAATACACAGACGTTTAATCATATATGATTAAACACCCTCACATGACGTGTAATCATATATATGATTAAACACTTCTCGCATTCTCGCATAATGTTTAACTTATCGCATGATCTTTCCTCTATATATATATATATAGGGAATTTAATTAAAATGCCCAAAGTTTGACTTTGACTTAACAAAATACTCATTTCTCTCCCAAAATTGCCAAAATACCCATAAAATCCGCGATTTATCCTGCGATCGCGGGATAGGGCACATGTGGCCCACGGTTTTGGACAAAACGCCCCGCTATACCCCCGCGTCCACACTTTTGGTCCCTCCCTGCAACTGACCCCGCGATGGGTCCCGCGACCAGACAAAATTTTACACTTTTGGTCCTTTTTCACAAATCTTTGCATGCTTTTACTGTTTTTTTCCACAATTATTGTACTTTGAAGACCAATTTGTGGTTCAAATTCATTGGCTTGTTTCATCAATATTGAATCATTGTACTTGGGGAAGACCAATTTGTGGTTCCAATTCATGTTCCTCAATGAGATTTCATCCATAAATATCAGTAGAATGCAATCCATAATTCACACCAATTCCATCCTTCATTCTTGCTTTCTTGCTTTCTTTCTTCAGTATTTTGTTTTTGAGATACTACTGAAAAAATGAGTTCATCTGTTGCAAAAGCTAAGTTATTTTTATGTTATGACGGTGAATGGGTGCAAGACAACAATGAGTGGAATTTTCTTTATAAATCTAAGCATGGTGTAAAATTGCCAGTAAACTTGGCTTATCAGAAGTTTTTTTGCATACGCCATGCAAAAATGTGAAATCGACCCTTCGGCTGTTCGCAAGTTAGTGTTCAAGAATGGTGATGGTTCATTTGTGGAGTTATGCAACGATGGGGATATCTCTGGTTTTATGCACTTTGCAGCCGAATCAGAAAGACCTCCATTACTTTATGTGTATGCCGAATCCTCGGTGTGCAACGAAGATGATGACGAAGGTGATGACGACGGTGATGACGACGGTGACGACGATGGCGACGACGAAGGTGATGACGACGCTGATGACGACTGTATTCCTGATTATGTTCCGGAGACACAACAACCACAAGAAGGACGCTGTGCTGGAGTTGCTGATGACGAAACCCATGTTTTCAAAACGGGTAATGCTGATATAGACAGATCAGATACCGATAGTGATGATCACGAAGAATATACCCCTAGTAATAAATCATTTAGTCAGTTAAATGACTATTTTGATATGCCCCCTATTCTTCCAGACCAGAATACCCATACACAAACCTACGAACCTGCACCTTATAATCGCAGTTTAAGGTTAGAAGTAGGTCAAGTATTTGATTCGAAGGATCACTTGGCAAGTCAGGTCGGACTTAAGTTCATGGAAGAGGGTTTCGAAAGTCACACACCGAGATCCGACAAAGACAGATACGTAGTTGAATGTGCGAGAGATAACTGTAATTGGAGGATGTACAAGAGGCCCGCGGGAAAGAAAGGAGGGGCGTTACTTATTAGAAAGTTGGATGACGTACACACTTGTACGAGGACGCAACTGAATCCCAACCATAAATAAGCCACCAAAAGGACTTTGGGTGCGATAGTGAAAGGCAAATTTCTTGATGCTAGCAGGTCATTGCGTCCAAAGGACATCATGGACGATGTACACCAGCAGTTCGGCGTCACGATTGGTTACCACCAAGCTTGGCATGCGCGATGCAGGGCACTGCTATTGGTGAGAGGCACGTTCGAGGAGTCGTATGAACGACTCCCAGCATATTTATATAATTTGCAGCTGCATAATCCAGGTACCATCACCCAGATAAGAACTGATTCACATGGACGGTTTGAGATGTGATTCGTTGCCCTTGGACCCGCGATACGTATTTTAACACGTCATATAGTTACACATTATAAACTATAACATTTACAAAGGGAAACCACCTACGTTTTTGCAGATCCGCACATTTCTGGCAAATCTGCGTCGTGTCTTGGTAATAGACGCTGCCCATTTAAAGGGCCCTTACTTGGGTATGATGTTCCTGGCGGTTGCCATGGACGGGGATAACTCCATTGTTCCAGTAGCTTTCGGATTAGGCAAGTCCGAAACCGGGGACGAGTGGACTTGGTTTCTGTCCATGTTGAGACAAGCTATCGGAGACCCGCAAGGGTTGGTGTTTATGTCCGACAGGGCTCCTTCCATAAGCGCCGCAATCTCTGCCATGTATCCAAACGCCCCTCACGCCTATTGTTGTTGACATTTGGAGATGAACGCCAAAACCCAGGACAAACGTATTACCACCTACAAGGATGTCTACTGGCAGGCATGCAGAGCATATACGGCTCGGGAGTTTGACCGATACATGAAACTTCTACGAGTTAGTGCCAAGAAAGCAGCCAAAGTCATGGACAATGTTGGACCGGAGAGGTGGTCCGCGGCCCATTTTCCTGCACAACGGTATGACATTATGACCTCCAATAGTGCAGAGTAGGTGAATGCACTCTCCCGTTTTGCGCGTAGATGTCCAATTGTTACTCTTATGGACTACTTTCGGAGCTTTCAACAAGAGTGGTACCAACTTCGACGCCGAAAAGGAGCTGAGCTGCAAAATAGACTCACACCAGCGGTGGAGGAGATAGTTCTCTTCAGGGCACGTCACGCGTCGACATGGAGGGTAAGTGAAATCGGGTATGGGAGGCACGAGGTTCAGGATAACCATCTTCACGCGACTGTCCATATGACCGACCATGTTTGTTCGTGTTTCCAATGGCAAAAATCTGGGTTACCGTGCGGCCATGCCATCGCTGCGGCAAGACATATGGGTCATAGATATTGCAGCGACTTGGCTGTAAGTTTCTTCACGTCCGAAACTTACCGGAGAACATACGCAGAGGTAATAAATCCAGCTGGACCCCCTGAAGCATGGGTGTATCCACCCGACCCCCTTCCGCCATGCTATCCACCGTTAAACGATAAGAATAGAGCCGGGAGACCGAGAAAGAACGACCGACGTCCATCATGTGGTGAAGGTTCGATACAGCGAAAAATGTACTCGATGCCAATGCGTAGGACATACTCGTGGAGAGTGTCCAAATCCCGCCCCTTCAACCGTGCCAAGGAGTAGATGTTCAGTCAGCCAAGTAAGTAACACGCAGGGCCCATCGGAGCTTGAGCCACATGAAACTATATCATATGATACCGTTGATCTGAACATTGATTTCCCTTGATTGGGATGATAAATATTGTATGTTTAGTGCGCTTGTTTTGATATATAACTTGATTTTATCTACTTTATCGGCTCGTTGTAATTTATCAAACATAACTTATGTACGTTGATCTGAACATTGATTTCCCTTGATTGGGACCAGTTATCTTTTGAAAGGTACTTAAAATAGAACATGGGATGATGATCATAATGGTAGTAGTCTAAATAGAGACAATAGTAATGGTAGTAGTCTAAATGGAGAGAATAGTAATGGTTATATAGAAAGACAGGGACCTAAGTTGTGTTAGAGCAAAGACAGGGACCTAAGTTGTGTTAGAGCAAAGACAGGGACCTAAGTACAGTAAAAGCATCCACATTTGCCTATAAATAACCCACGCTAGATTAGTCGTAAAACACATATACGAGAACATATTATTCGTTAACGTATTCTTACATGGCATCCCCAAACCTTCATGTTTGGTGCTTTAGGCGTTTATCTGAATCGCTTTCAGACACTGGCAAAGAGTTATATGGTTAGTGTGCATGTTTCATTGAGTTTGGCTTGTTACTACCGTTGTTTTACGAACTAACTATATTAATTAATGTTCATCAACATATACATATCTACAGTTGTTCACCATGAAAGTCCACCATGGTGGGTACTTCACGGAACCACCCAGAAGACATTATTTCTGTGGTCTAGAAATTTATGTTGACATGTTAGATGTGGAGGATATTTCTATGTAACTGCTTGAACAGATCATGAAAGAGTTGGACTATGAAGAACCAAAATATAATAGGTTGTATTTTAAGAGGCCGAATGCAGACTTCTTGATTGGACTAGTAGAATTGAGTACCGACGAAGATTTAGCCAACATACGCCAGTATGTTTACGCCCATACTGTGATTGAAGTGTACATCGAGAAAGTGGAGCTTAACACTTTGATACTCGTCTCGCCAGAGCATGTAAGAAGTCGACCCGGATTGTCAAAAACCAAACCATCGTCTAGCCGTAGCCTTAAATTTGGATAATTTTGTACTGTATTGATTAGTATGTGTTTGTTATGAAATAATCTTGTATAATATCTATGAGTTGTATTTTTAATATGAACCACTTTTTAGACAAATTTCAGACTACTTAAACACTACTTTTCAGACAAATTAAAGACCTTTATTCATGACAAATTAAACAACAACATACAAACAGGAAAGGAACGAAACAACAATGTCGAACTGGAAACGTACAAAACAACAACACATAAACAACAAAGTACTAAAGCGACACCTACTGAAAAATTGCTTTAGTTTGATCAATCCAACTTTGCTTCTCGCTTACCTTCGCTTGAAGAATTGCGAAGTCTTGCAAAATGTGGTGAATATCTTTTTTTTCTCGACGAATACGAGTCTCCCTATCTTTTATATCTCCTTTCATCCTTTTGATCTCCTTTTCTTCCACTTCGATCCTTATCAAGTGGACTTCCTTCCTGGCCATCATCTGTTTCCACTCTTCTGTCAGTTGGTCTATCTCATTTTCCCTTGCTGTTATCGCCTTCTGGAGTTTAGGTGGCATTCTTTCAGGTGTAGACAATGGGTTAGACGACGATGCCATTTGTTTACTTGAAGAAAGAAAGCAAGAAAGAAAGCAAGTGAAAGAAAGCAAGAAAGAAGGATAGAATGGTGTGAATTATGAATTGCATTTTACTGATATTTATGGATGAAATCTCAAACATGCCAGTGAATTTGAACCACAAATTGGTGTTCAAAGTACAATAATTGTGGAAAAACAGTAAAAACATGCAAAGATTCGTGAAAAAAGAACCAAAAGTGTAAAATTTTGTCTGGTCGCGGGACCCATCGCGGGGTCAGTCGCGGGGAGGGATCAAAACTGTAGATGCGGGGATAGTTGGTGGTATAGCGGGGCGTTTTGGCCAAAACCGCGGGCCACATGTGCCCTATCCTGCGATCGCAGGATAAATCGCGGATTTTATGGGTATTTTGGCAATTTCGAGAGAGAAATGAGTATTTTGGTAAGTTAAAGTCAAATTTTGGGTATTTTAATTAAAAGACTTTGACTTAGGTTTCTGAAATTAGATAGAGCTTATCCAATACTATAGGAGTTTTAAGGATTATCCACAAAAGGCTTATAAATTTAGCGTTTATCCGAACTAGAAGAATAGAAGCTGGAAATTCGGATCATATTTCAACATAAAAGACTATTAGATTTCTTTTGAATTTTTTCAATATGAAATGTGTGGAGTAGAGGTGGCCAAAAAACGGGTTCGGGCCGGGTCGGGTCGGGTCGGGGGACAACCCGGTTCCACACAGTAACAGCGAGAACCGGGTCAGCCCAGAACCAGGTCGGGTTTAAACCGAGATCCCCTGACCCGTTTAAGCGTAAGTGAACCCGGTTTTAGGAAAACCGGGCCGGGTCGGGCCGAGAACCGGTTTTATGATCGGGTTCGCGATTTTTATGTTTTTTAACTACTTTCTTTGTATAATAATTAATTACTAAACTTTAACAAAAAAAAATTGGATTGGAATCATTGGATAAGTAAAATACACTTTAAAAATACGTTTTATTTATAATATATATCACTAAAATACACTTTTTCGTTTTATAATTTATATATAAAGTTACAAGTTACAATACATAAATTCTAAACATTCGAAGGTCCCGCTCCCGAACTTCCACCCCCATCACCCGGATAGTAATTGAATGGATTATAGTTGAATGGATTGTATGGAGGCTCGGCATAGTGATTGCTGTCGCCAAATCAATTTGGGTAATATTTTACATCTTTACTACTAAATTTTGCAATTTTACAGCAGGTTCTTGAAGAAAATTTGTTTATAGAAGATGAATTCTGTTACTAAACTCAATGTTCAGGTGAAAATACAAAAAAATGGAAGTAGGAGTGACATTATAACCATTCATTTGTCCAGTATTCACATGTGAAGATTAGTAATTGAAAATGTTTGTTGGTTTCTATGGGGTTTGGAGGGTGTTTTTTGATGAAAAAAACGGTCACAAGGGATATAAAACGGCTAGCCAACGGATCTATTTTTTTGAAAAAAATCGGGTCGGGCCACGAACCGGGTCACGAACCGGGTCACGAACCGGTCCCGGGTCGGGCCGAGGAAATCTATATATAGCTGAACCGGTCCCGGCTCTCGGGCTCAAAACCGGTTCTTGACCGGGCCGGGTCAGAACCGGTTCTTGGCCGGTTTCGGGTCGGGTCGGGTCAGTTTGGCCATCTCTAGTGTGGAGGCATCGTGCTTATATTTTAACATATATCTTAACAAAAAGTTTATCTAATAATCTTTTTGTACTCAAATAAATAATATTTTTGTATCTGCTTATAATAATATAGTGCAGAAAATGTTTGTATTGATTAGATCTAAGATAGTATATGTTTTAAATTATATAAAATCCAAGACGTATATATTTCAGATATTTACATATTATTCTATTAACTTTTCTACAAAGATTCTATCGATAAAAACATGATTTAACATATTTAATAGTTTATGATACCATAGTAATTATACATTGGAGAATCCAATTTGATTTTGTGGACTAAATTATTAAAATATAATATTTAATTCTATTTATAATTTTATAGTTATGTGGTTTGGATTTTGACTTCTTAGACCATTCACACACACACGTGCAATTCATTTACACTTTCAATTGTGGCACATCAGCTTTTGCAATTACCATCCACACACCTGCAATTAATTTACACTTTCAATTGGTCCCCACTATATATATTTTCAGCATATGGGACCCACATTCACTTGCAAACACAATTGCAATATATGCAATTGCTTTCCTACGTGTATTGCAATTTTTGACTATTTATGGGACCCACTTGCACTTGCAATTCAATTTGCAAGTCGTGTGTGGATGCCCTTAGAAAAGGTTATTAATTATGTGGTGTCATTGGTGCAAGGCTATTTTTCTAAGCCTACACTTACCCTCACGTTGACCATTTGGGATTTTCTATGCATCCACCTACCATCTTTCTCTTTTCAAATCTAAAAACAAGATTAACGGCCTATTTGGCAGTTGTTGAATGGTTTGGTGTAAAATGATTAAGTGGTCAGAATGATTAAGAGGTTTTTGAAAACAACCAGAATAGAAAATTTTATTTTCTCGGAGATGAAAACAAGAAAAAAAGATTAGAAAGCAACGAAAATATGCGATGAATCTAAAGGTATGATTCTAATCCGTCGTGAAAGATAGGAAGGAAAGCCTCCATCTCAGTAGCCGAAAGGCAAACGCCGATCTCCAGATCATCGTTTGATTCTTTACATGCGCTCAGAGATATGGAATCATTATAATCGATAGAAATCGTTTCATGCTTTCTGGGCTTCCCCCATCCGAAATCCCTGTCGTAAAATTTGAGCTTCGGTGTTCCCGCAACTCCCATCATCGTTGTTGGCCTCCCGTTGGCGAACAAATCACCAAACGACCCAACATCTTTCACGATTCCATCCTTGTCAGTTAACACCTTATGTAGATTCTCTCCAAGCAATTTTGCAGCAGTCACAAATCCATCTTTTCCCGTTAAAAGAACGGTTCTTGCAATCGCCATACACCCTCCAACACAGTTGCCGAAGTAGGCCGCTGGGATCGGAGGATCCCAGCGTGCCCTACAATCCACAGTAAACCCAAATAGTTCCAATTCATCGTTGCGTGATTTCGCGATACAACTCCATATATAACCACATGCTACAGTAAAAGATGATATATATGTTAATGTTGGCCAATCGGTAGAAACCCGTTTCTTTAGCTGATCAATTGTAGTTCGTTTCAACATAAACGTGGCTCGAACTTTATCACTCGGTCCAGATAGGCTTCGTGGTCGATACTCTTCGTTAAACGTCTCAACCTTGCCGTGCTTTAGATAACTTTCATCTAGCTTCGGGTTATTGACCACTCGTTCGTAAAACGGAAAAGTTCCATTAGCTAGAAATGACTCATCTGTACCGGATCTAGCAATCGATGTCCACGCTTTCAAGAAACAAAACCTTGTGCTAGCATCACCAAGACTATGGTGATTAGTCATTCCGATAGAGATACCACGGTTCGGAAAAAATGTCACTTGAATCGAGAAGACTGGGATTGTTAGAGCATCTCCAACAACTTCTTTATAATTTTTCTAAAATAGAGAACCAAATGTCAAAATCTCTAAAAAGAATAACATTTAGCTCCAACAGATTCTCTATTTTAGAGATTTCAACAACCATTATATTATTTAAATTTATCATCCCAATACATTAATTTTAAAAAAAATAATTTGTAATAGATAATAACAACTCAACCCTATTGGTGGGAATGAATAAAAAAATAGTTTCTCTCTCCATCTACCAAGTTATAAAGAATTATCTAAACTTGGAGTTTTCTCTAGTTTTCTATATTTTAAAGAACAATATAAAGAAAGAACAAAAATTCAATTTTCTCTAATTTTAGAGATGCTCTTACATAATTGGAAACCGTAGCAGCTTGTCCAAGAAGAGGTATGAGATGGTAAAACTTTTCGCAATCTCGAGGATGGTTTCCCGTTAGATCGTCGAAATCAAGATTACATTCTGCAAAGGTAATCGCAACAGAATCACCATCAACATAACGTATTTCGGGTTTTTGAGTTGGAGTAGGAAATATGATCAAGTTGCCAACAAAAGGGAAAAAATGTTGAAGGGTGGATGATAACGAGTGTTTAAGAGTGGGAACAATAGTTTGAGTGAAGTGAGTTTTTGTGAGTGGGAGGTCGTAGAAGAAAAGATGGTGAACCGGAGGAGAGTTTAGCCAAAAGTAGTCGAAGAAAGTGAGTGGCAGAGATCTGTCGTCTACGGTGGCCGGTGGTGGTGATACTTGGCATTGTTCAAGAACAGTCACAATGGGAAGGGAAGCCATTGATGCAACTTCTTTCAATGCCAGAATGTCCCAAAATTTAATGGAGTTATAAAGGTTGAATTGATGGGATTAAAGTTTACGTACGATTTAGCATCATCTCTTTGTTTTTATTACAAAATTGCCGTCCCAAATTATTTTTCTGCCGTCTTTGCACAAACAAAACAATACCGTGTATATTTATAACTTAAAACACGCCCACAAATATAAATGGAGGTAAATTATTCTTATGTTATAAAGCTAAAAACAGTTTTAATCCGTGTAGTTTGTTGATGTTCTAGTTTTATATTATAAATCAATGAAATTAACTTCATATCATATCACATAATAGTATATTATATTATTGTTAGATCGGTGATTTGTGACGGATTACCGACGGTATTTTAATATTTTTCTAAAAAATAATTTAATTATTTATCGACGGAATACCGACGGAATTTATAATAAAAATAAATCAAAATTAAAATATTAAAGGGTTCGTTGGTAATCTGTCGGAAATCATTATTTTTACCGACGGAAGTGTATTTTTACCGACGGCAAAGTTTTTCGTCGCTAAAATCCAAAATCCGTCGGTATTCCGTCGCTCTTTACCGACTGTTTGTGTCCGTCGATAATTTCCGTCGGAATTAACAAATTTTCTGGTAGTGTGTTTTATGAAAATACGAGAACACCTTTGAGCATCCAAATTATTTAACCTATAATAAAAAAATTGAATAAATAAATATAAATCATTAAAGATACTAATATAATTGTGTATTTATTAACAATTATCTGATATCTTATAGATTTGTTTTTATTTCTTAAATCTTGTTAGTGTCATCGAAAACTTCTTATGATGATGCGTCCGTCGTTGATAATAATGCGATAATGATGTAATAATGCGTTGATCAACCGAAGACCTTTTGTCATCTGACTTTTATGAAATAATGATATGATAATGTTGTTATCATGATGTGATAATATTGTGATAAACCGAAAACCAGTGAAGAACACATCCACGATCGTCGGCTCTATTTCTTCATTATGTGACTAACAATTGTTCCCATTTTGCCCTTGCACGCCATCCATATTCCTAAACATGGTAAATATTTAAAATATATGTTTTATATTTTTTTGCTTCCTCTATGACTTAAACCGGAGAGCTTACATGTGTTCTTGATTTACGTAAATCACATGTGTTCTTATTTGAACCCTTCCCATATATTTTTATATTACAGGAAAAGCCCAAAAAAAAACCCAACGAAATTACTCATTTTGCTTAACTAAACCCCTTATTTATTTTAATAAACAAACCATTGAACATTCTTATTTCGAATGTTTAAGTTCTTGAACAATTTTTTATTTGAAAAAATAAACCTCTGAAGTTTCTTATTTCGAATGTTTAAGTTCTTGAACAAAATTTTATTTGAAAAAATAAACCTCTGAACTTTTTAGAAATTTTTGTTTTAAATATTATTTATGTATATATATATATAGAGAGGGAGAGAGGGGGGGGGGGGGGGGGTGGAGTTCAGTTGCAAACATGATTTCGGTTGCGAACTTGGGGGTAAACGAGAGTGCTACACATGTTCTCATTCATCATGAATAATGAATGTTAATTATTTACAACAGGCATGAGGAATGATAGACTATTCATGGTGGATGATACACCATTCATAATGAATATCCCATGAATGTCTTGGATATATAACACACTTTCGGTTGTCCTCCGATTCGCAATGTCATTTAGGTTTAAAACTGAACATGCCTATGTAAATACAATTTTTTTTTAAAATGGCATCCTCATCATTCTAAATTTCCTTAAATTTGTTACCATTTGGTCTCTATTTACATTCATGCCCTTAATGGGTAGGGGTTTTGTTGGAGAAACTATATACATCCTCATCATCCTGTCTATATACATGCCCCTTTATGACTAGATCCGGCCCTTAATGGGTTCGAGAAAAATGGGGAGGGGTTATGTATAATATTAATTTGTTTTAGAATTTAGATACATTATAAAATGTATTTTACATTTTATACTTTCTAAAATAAAATATGTGATAAGGCTAAAAATATTAAAATGCACCTCGAGTGAAGGTGTTAAATGAGTTGACATTAACATGTTAAGTACAAGCACCAAATCATTATGAAAATGAAGAAGAAAAAAACGTAGGAATAGTTCTTATGCATTTTCTAGACCAAATCCAAAATTGAGCATTACACATGGACCATTTATGTGATTTACATTTTTTAATAATATCTTTGGTGTGCATTACACATTTTGTCCCTCTATAGTATGTGTTTTTAACACCCTTGGTCTTTGTCATTAACTTAGGGTCATTTAGGCCATTTAGGCCATTTGTTGGACTCAGTTACACATTCATACACAGTAAATGGAGAGTACTGGATGGTTTTATTCAACAAGCTAAAAGCCTTTAAACAGGCAAACAAAAGAAGCATTAAAAAACGAAAAAATGGAGTTTGTAACGCAGCAAGACTAGGTCTGCTTGAAACAACCCACAACTCCAACTACCTACAATTTATTCAAAAGAGAAAAGACTAAGTCAAACACTAATAATGCCACTCCTAAGCTGGATGTGATCACATTCAGTTTACATCTTCACAAACTCCTAATTCTTCACGCAACCTGTTGAAAGATTCCAGTTTAAGAGGTTTGGTCATGATGTATGCCAGCTGATGTTCAGAGCCACAATGATTAAGCTCAACTACTCCTTCTTTCGTAAGATCTCTTAGAAAATGAAACCACACGTCAATGTGCTTGCTACGACCATGAAGCACGAGATTCTTTGACAACTTTATAGCAGAACTATTATCACATAAAATTGTTGTACTTTGAGATTGCACCAGCCCAAATTGTTCAAGAATTCTTCTCATCCATACACACAGACATGCACAAGCTGATGCAACAATAAATTCTGCCTCTGTTGTGGATAAGCTCACAACAGGCTGCTTCTTGGATGCCGAAGATACTGCTGCCACACTTAGTAAGAAAACATAGCCACTTGTGCTTTTTCTGTCATCCAAGTCACCTGCATAATCACTATCAGTATATACAGTCAGTTCTTCACCTTTTCCTCTCTTGTAGAACAACCCGAATGACATAGAGCCCTTCAAGTAACGTAAGACTCTTTTTGCAGCCTGCATGTGTTGTTGAGACGGAACTGCCATATATCTGCTTAGTAAACATACTACGTACATCAAGTCGGGTCGTGTCTTCCCTTTCAAGTACTTTGTAGGACTTCTGTTCAACACATGTGTCACCCATTTAACAGCTTCTGGCCAATAACTTTTAGGAACGTTTTTGTCGTCTAGAACACTGCGAACCATATTCATAATGGTACGATTCTTACGTTCTGCCACACCATTCTGTTGTGGCGTGAACGCTGTTGTGAGTTGTCTGCCAATCCCAGCCTCCTTACAAAAATATACAAACTCATTGGAGGTACTCACCCCCACTATCAGTACGCAAACAACATAAATCTGATCCGCATTCTTTTTCAACATGGACTTTAAATATCTTGAAATGGGTTAGCATTTCAAATTTGTGTGATAGAAAATAGACCCACATTTTTCTGCTGTAGTCATCTATGAAAGTGAGTACGTACCTTTTGTCACTGTTCGAAGAGGGGGTTATTGGTCCACAAAGATCTGAATGCATATGTTGCACAGATCAAATGGAGGAGATTATTTCTGGTATTCAAAGACTGCTGAAACTGAAAAAGAATTTTGATGATCACGATACTCACAATTATCAAAAAGGGGGAGAAATATCATACAGAAGAAAAGAGAAGAAAATTTGAATATTTCAATGACGAAGAGTCAAAGAGATATTTTTCAAAGTCGAAGAAGTTCAAGATACATTGTTTTCGAGAGATAAGTTCAAGACAATTTGTTCAAGATGTTCAACTGTGTGAAGATACAAAGACAGTTCATGCTTAAAGATTATTCAAGAATTTCTTAAAGCTCAAATCCCGTTAAAACGCTCAAAGACTGTTAAAACCTCAAATCTCGTTCATGATCCAAGACTGAAGAAATTTGCCAAAAATCAAAGATGCAAAGATTAACGATACGAAGATTCAAAGATTTGAAGTTCGTGTTTCAAGACTTTGTGACTATTTGTTTCAGTAGAGCCTAATGAAGATTTAAAGTTGTCAGTGTGGATTCTTGAAGATAAAAGCTTATCTGAAGATTTGTCAAAGGTTTAAAGTGTTGAAGATCTGAAGATTAAAGAGCTGAAGATTGCCGTTATAAATTTTTTAAATCTTGAATCCATAGGGGGAGATTGTTAGTACCAAATGTATTCAAGTTTAGGGAGTCAACAATAGTCATCAAAGTCAATGTAAGAAATGGTTAAAGTCAAAGGTATAATTAGGTAATTGTGAGGGAATTGTGTGTAGCACACTAGAGCACAAGGAGAGGACATTGCAGAGGTTGCATACGTGAGTGTGTGTGTGTGAAATGAGAGATGACCTCTAGAGAGAGAATATAGATCTTCAATCATATCTTGTATCAATTCTCTTCTCTAATCAAGTTCTATTGTGTTAATCATTGTTATCTGAAAACTCACAATGACATGACATCTCTTCAAGCCTAAAACCTTTCTTCTCTCCTTCACTCAACTTTTCCCATCTTAATTTCTATCTTTTAATGTTATAATTTTGCAAACAACAATTAATTTATAGTCTTAACTCCAAACTTTTCAATCACCTTTGTAGTTTTTGAGGTCATTGTTTATTGCAATGTATTTACTTTCTCCACCTCTTCATCTATCCATTCATATTTCTCTCCATTAGTTTTGCCATTAACGGTAATTACATATCTTTATAAAATTTTCTTTCGGTTATATTTTTTATCGCTACATATATTCGTTCCCACACACGAATACAAATTGTTTGCATAAATGTCTGAGTGTTTTATTGAGTTTGAACTAACATATTTGTCTATCCTAAAGATGAAAACATCTTTCTCAATGTTTGCCGCAACCACGTTTATCCGATGAAGCTTCTTCTACTCTACTATGCTACCATGAAATGACCTATGCAAATCGTAATATATTTTTGTGTCATAAAATTAGTATTTTTTGTTACTTAAATATATTATTCCAAACCCAACATGAGTTTTATTAGGATTTGCAAAATTGTTAATGTCTTCATATGGGTTTAAAGAATTGTTCACTTCCCAATCTCAAAATGGTTTCCTTTGCAATAGGTTTATTCACGGCATCGTCGTAAAAGTAATGCCAAAAAGAAAATTATTAGCTTTTGCTATAAAATTGCTCCAAATTTGTAGTAAGAACTTGTGTATGAATTTTGTTTTTATAGTTGAAATTTTGAAGTACATTGTTTTCATACAACATTGTAACTTTGGTTTATTTAAACTATAGCTTAGTGTTGTATAAAATATATATGTTTGTATATGTATTATATACATATATGTTATAAAAGGCTATGATCAAGTTGCCTACATACTTGAGAGAAAGTTTCACATTGCAATGAATGAATTTTATCGCTACCTACCATAACTTTAACAACATTTATAAGAACAAAAGTATTGTCTATTCTAGAATTTCTATATTTTTTAGATTTCACGAATTGGGTTGTTTATTTGATAGGTTATAAATTGGAGTTTGTTCTTATGATGAAACATAAACTGAGGTATGTTTCATTTTATGAACTTTGCAAAGTTTTTCTTATTGATTTTGTGTTTTAAATTGCATCAGGAATCGATATTTGTTATTTTTGATCAATGATGCAATGGATGTTGTTTATTTGTTTGTCAGGATCAATAATTGAAAATTTTGCATATTAAAGGCTTTGATGATCGAGTATTTACGCCAATCGGTGATATATTTGTTTTCATCTTAGGGTTTAGCTAAACTTTTGTAGAAGGGTTCTTTTAATCCTCTAAAGCTCAATAAAGGTCGCAATATTATCTTTATTGTTAAGTTTATGTTTGTGTATTGTTGTCATTTGGCTTATGTTTTGGTGCATTTCTTTATTTTTTGATCTTATTGTGAATGTGAAAGTATTGATGTTTAATTGTGCTTCTATATATGCTGCACTAATATAGTTTGCTGCTAGATTTTGGTTTCGTTTGTTTACTTACATACAAAAGAAGCAGAAACAAGGAATTCTTTTTTTAAAGTATTTAATTTGGTGATAATTGATTTGTTGGGTCATGCTTACAGGATTGGTACTTTTGGATGTTTGTGTTAAAAATTTAATAAAGATAAAGTCTATTTGGTAGTGGGATAAGAATTTTAATGCTTAGTGGGTTTGTTCTCAAAATATTTTGGCAAAAATGGTCATAGTGGGTATAAGATATTAGTAATTGTTATGAGGGATTGATAAACAATTTAGGTTAATACATTTTTAAATATAAAAATTTGGGCTCAACCGGTGATATAGAGGCGGACTAATAGAAATTTACGATTTTACATGATGATTAAATTTTAAAAATGTTAACCATTGTATTTTTAAAGGAATGTTCATTTCTAACTATGTTTTCGGAAGACATGTATCTCGCTTAGGGATACCTTTTTTTCTTTTGTAGTTGTTCTTTTTTTGTTCAAAATAAAAGAATCTTTAAGAGTGTTTTTTATCTTAGAAAAAACTCTATTCGAAATATTATTTTGTTTAATAAAAAAATAAAAGAATATATAAAATACGATTTGTTATTAAGACAAATCAATATTATGAATAAAAATATTTTGTTTTTATTTATAACCTTTCAACCAACTACACTTGATATTATGATGGATACTAAATCGATAGTCAATTGTAACAAATCGGTTAATTAACAAAATCTCCATGAAATTTGAAAAAAAAAATCAAAAGAGTTTATAAACTTAAAAGTCTAATTAGTAAAAATAAATTATATTTAAAACATTTTTAGTACATTTATTATTTTATTTATAATATATTTTATCGGTTAATTAACAAAATTATGTTTCTTATACTATACATTAACATACTTTTTGACATAAAAAATGTTACCGTGCAAGGCACGGTGCACATACGAAATGGTAAAAAGATCTAAATGCCCGTATGTTAATTAATGTCGTTTACAATAGGAACATAACATTAAAAGATGTAAACCACAAAGGTTCTTTTCTGTATTATTTCAATATTTTAAGGACCCATAGGCCATAGCATTGAAAGTCTTAGGGGCCGTTTACATAATCACTTACCTGGGTAAGTGCTTACCGGTAAAATTAAAGACTATCACTTACTTCCCGGGTAAGATTTTAGTCCATCAAAATGGGCATCGTATGCAACAATTTAGCCGGTAAGCGCTAACCGTGGTAAGAGTCGTCACACTCACTTACCGGATAAGACTCTCGGTCCTTGCTTTCCACTCTCGGTCCTTGCTTCCGCTCTTACCGGGTAAGATTCTTGGTCCTTGCCATATTCATCCGGTAAGCTAATGTGACTTGGTAAGCACTTACCCGGGTAAGCGTTTTGTAAACGGCCCCTTAAGCACAAGTACTATTTTTCTTTTTAGTCCTAGGAAAGTTTAGAGAGAAATGACTCGTTAACAAGTTCAGTGTTTGGGGAACGACATAGTATGAAGATATTCTTTTTACATGGTGAAGGTTAAAGTCATTTGGCGGTACACGCCCTCTTATGAGAAGATTTGTCTCTGTTTATATATTACCTATTACTAGAATTATAGATGATTCAGCTAAAAAAATTTATATGGTAAAAGTCGGGTTAACATGGTGAGAAAAAAGCCCAAATGAGTCAAGATTCGGCAAGGTAAAGACTAAACTTAGATCGGCAGTCTAGTATTGTCTAGGATAAGTCTGATAAAAAAGGTCCGACCTTAATCTTGTCTGGTCTTAAAAAAATCGAGTTTGGTTCGGAAAAAATCAAGTTTGATCAGTTTAGCAAGAGCGGAAAAGTTTAGCAGATTTAGAAAAGGTAGACAAAAATAAAAAAATAAACCGAATTACCAGTTTGGGTTTTATGTGGTAAGAAAAAACACCGGTCTCTATTTGGTTGAGTCTCACGATGTCTAAGTGGTCTTCAGACGCTCTGGTCGTCGGAGCTAATTCAAATATGCAGCCAATCTCTAACCATTACCAGCACCAAATCATTTTTAGACACAAAATATTCCTTGAAAATACAAAGTTCACAAATATAAAATGAACATCTATATAAATTTGTAACATCCTAAAATTTTAAGCATTTCAATTTAATACAAATTTTATCACAAAATCAAAATATTAGATCACATGGAAATTAAAACCATAAATCAATATCAATATATATTAAAGAAAAAACCAAGATGAATGATGTGGCACAATGTATTTTGAGAATTGCTCAAGTTTTGGATTGTGGTTGAAGTTGGTTGTCCCACATTGTTGAGGAAGTGAAAATCAATATATATATATATATATTAAAGAAAAAACCAAGATGAATGATGTGTCACAATGTGGTTTGAGAATTGCTCAAGTTTTGGATTGTGGTTGAAGTTGGTTGTCCCACATTGTTAAGGAAGTGAAAAGTTAGAAGAGAAAATGACTATATAAAGAAGAATATGACAACTTGAAATCTTGAATGTTGATCAAAATTTTAATCTAATTTTGGGTTAAATCAATATATATATATATATATATATATTAAAGAAAAAACTAAGATGAATGATGTGGCACAACGTGGTTTGAGAATTACTCAAGTTTTGGATTGTGGTTGAAGTTGGTTGTCCCACGTTGTTGAGGAAGTGAAAAGTTAGAAGAGAAAATAACTATATAAAGGGGAATATGACAACTTGAAATCTTGAATGTTGATCAAAATTTTAATCCAATTTTAGGTTAAAAAGTTAGTATTTATTTACATTACAAAACATTTCACCTAATCAATATATCAATATATATTGTTAGTACACAATGTATTCAAGATTTAGGGTTCATTTGTGTTAGTCAACAATAGTCAAAGTCAATGTAGCTAATGTCATGGTCAAAGGTATAAATACCCTATTGTAAGGGAATTGTGCGTGTGTAGCACACAAGATAACACAATAGAGAGGTTGCATACTTAGAGTGTGTGTGTGAAATAGAGAGATGACCTCTTGAAAGAGAATTGTTGTTCTTCATTCATATCTTATCAATTCTCTAAATCTATTGAAGCAAATTGTGTTTATCATTGTTACTTGAATCACTCTCAATTGGTATCAGAGCCTAGTAGATCTGAATTTGTGCATCATTCAATCATTTTTATCAAATTTTGAGAAATTGAAAAGTTTTTGAAATTTTGAGATTTTATTGAAATGTTTTCAAAAATATGGAAATTGTTTATGTTTTGGATTGATTGCTGCTCATCAATTTGTTTCAATTGTGTTTTGAATCATTCTCAATCATTTAGAATTGATTTTAAGTAACAAATCTGAGTTTTTTGAAATTGTTTTTAGTTTGACAGTGTGTTCATCGAAGGTTTCAAGTATATGGTGATCGATCCACTACGTCTGTTGTGTTTTAATCAAATTAAACACTCAAACTTGTTTCATTTTTAGATTTCGATCATCCTGCAACTTTTTGATTTGAAAAACGTCAAGAAATCAAGGAGATTGATGAAACATTAGGTCGACGATGTTCATCTAAGGGTTTATCGTATTGGAAATCGATCTTGCATTTTTTGATGTGTTTAATCGGACTTGATGTCACAGATACGTTTTTCTGTTAATTTCGGGCAAGTAGCAAGCATCAAATTCGAAAACCATCGAGAAAACCATGAAATTTGAGGTTTAAAAATCGTCGCCGGAATCTGGGTTTACTTCGCCGAAAAAACGGTTTCCTCGCCGGAGTGCATCAAATTTATCGCAACTCAAGTTGTCGCAAGCTCATTTTTGTCGCAAATCGATTTTATCACAACTTTTATCGCCACCTAATCTTTATCGCAACCTTTATCGCAACCCTCTATCCAGGCCCGGCCCTGGCCCATGGCAAATGTGGCTTGGGCCATGGCCCCAGGTCCAACAGGGGCATCACAAAAAAAATAGGCTCTTTATATATATAGGTATCAATTTTGGGCCCAGGATCATTTTACCGTTTGATTATGCGGCCGAGTTAGGGTGCGATACTGCGATTGATTGAAATCGAGAACGACGAGAAGAGTGCTGCGTGCGAATAGGAAGAGTCAACAGTGTTGCGTGCGATTGATTGTCGATGCTGCCCTAAATCAAATCAGAATTCAGAGTCGTTGATTCGTTGCTGCCCTAAATCAAATCAGAAATCGAGAAGTGTTGCTGACTTGCTGTTGGATTTCTAAGAAAGAAATTGTATCATACTTGGATTGCTTGATTTGCTTCTGTTCTGCCCTAAATCAGGTGTTTTCTATCCTTTTTTGAACTTTGAACTTGCTGTGGTTTGCTTGCTGTTGCCTCACTTGCCTGCTAGATTGTTCATTGTTGCTATTTGCCTATTTGGCTGCCTATTTGCTTGCATACTTGTTTACTTTTTGGCATTTTTCCTTGTGAATTTTTACGAGGACAGCCAGCTAGTTGCCTAGGTATATAACTTACGTAACATTGAAAATAATTTATGCTCTTCCGGTGTTGATTAAGAGGCATAGTCTAGTTGTGGGTTCTGGTTTTAATTTTCTGGAATTTGTAAGTTAAAGACATGATTTTTAGCAAATATGAAGCAACCAGGATACGGAAAAGAGGATATGAGTTGTGGTTTTACTCTGGCCTCTGGGTCTAGACTGTCATGGATTACATAAGTTATAGTGAACAAATTAAGCGATAAGTGTTAGAATTAAGTGGTTTGGTAACTCTTAAATATGTTGCTTTGCTAGAATCTATTCTAAACCAATGAGTTGTTTCCTCTTGGCAAGTGCTAGTATAAATTCCCATTGAGATAGTATTATTAAAACTTTGTGATTATGGTGGTCTTTTAATTAGTACTCACTTCCTGTAATGATGATGCCCCTAGGGTGATGCCCTAAGCTGTTCCATTTTGAATTGGGGCATATTAGCAATTCTTATATGGAAAAACTAATTGGTAAAAAGTTAACAGATTAATTGAGCATCTGATTTGTAATCTATTTGTGCATTATCTGTGACCATTGCCATCCAACCTAGTCTAAAGTGATCTATTAATTGGTCTATAACTTGTTACCATATGCTGAAAACAGTAGAATGTTATTAGTTATATACCTAAAAATGAATTATACATAGGTCTAAACCAAGACAAAACTCCTCACCTATTGTTAATAAAAATAGGTGTCGGAGGAGCCCTTAGCTTGACTAGGTTCCAAAGCCCTTAAAGTTGTACATGTCTTTTGCTTCTTGTTATATTAGGGGCATTTTGCTGGCTTTTCGCCATGGGCATCCGGAATCTCAGGACCGGCCCTGCCTTTATCGCCGGAAAATCGTGGGTCGCCGGAAAATACGTGGGTCGTCGAAAAATTCGCTAAAACTGTTGCATGATCTCGTTTTAAAGTGGAAATCGGTTGTGTTGTGATCTGAGACACTAAAGGAACAAAAAAGAAACGACTTCGACGTGTAAAAACAAAGAAAATCAAACTAAAAATCTGGAATCGTGATGTGGGTGATGATGAACAGTGATTTAACGGAATTCTGTAAAGTTTTCCGTTAAATTTTCTTACATAGTTAGTCCTTTCGTTAACTTTCATGTTAAGTCAGTTAGAAGGTTTAGATTCTGTCAGTTTTGGTCCCTAGACTTTTAGTTTCATTTTGTGTCTCTTTTAGTCCCTGTAGTTGAGGTTTGAGTGTTTGTCACTTTTAGCCCTCGTACTTTAGGTTTTAGGTTTTGTCATTTTCGGTCCCTGTAGTTTAAGTTTCTTTTTATTACAGTTTTAGTCCTTATAGTTTAAGTTTTAGATTTTTTCATTTTAGTCCCTTGAGTCTTAAGTTTTTGTTTTTGTCATTTTCAGTCCTTTTAGTTCTAAGTTTTAG
This sequence comes from Saussurea involucrata, assembly GCA_033807775.1. Taxonomy (NCBI): domain Eukaryota; kingdom Viridiplantae; phylum Streptophyta; class Magnoliopsida; order Asterales; family Asteraceae; genus Saussurea; species Saussurea involucrata. Next base: position 140,090,529 of record CM066315.1, read on the forward strand.
ATTTTGTCACTTTTAGTCCATGTCTTTGTTAAGTTTTAGTGTTTTACATTTTTAGTCCTTATTCTTCATTATTTTTCATTTTTCATCGATTTTATCAGTTTTTGCATGCATTTATCCGTAACTGATATATCTTTCTCGTGTGTTGCAGGTTTGACGATTAAAAGTCCAGTTTTCCGCATTAAATTTTTAGAATTATTTTTGGAAGACAAACTTACAATTTGTTTTTCAGATTTTATTTTTGAAAGTTTTTCTGACTTTAATCAATTTTCTCTGATCGTACTAGCACACAAATTCTACTTCTCACGAAGTATCTGTTAACGATCCGTCATTTTTAATTTTTCAGGTAACAATGTCTCTAAAGGAGGAAAATGTCACTCTCAACGACAAGATGTCAACTCCCGAAGCAAAAGTTGAATCACAAGATTCTGAATCCTTTACTATAAATGAATTTATGATTCAACATGAGTTACTAACCATCAAAGTCGACGATTTAACTGAAAAACTAAGAAAAGCTCATGAAACAATAGACTTTCAAAGGCAAATGATAAACGAACATAACAAGTTGAGTGATGGGTTGAAGAAGAGTAAGGCTGAATTCGAAGGTTATCAAGATTGCTTTCGAAAGAGAATAGATGATTTGACTGCAAAATTAAGAACTTCAGAAGCGAAGACAATTGAGCTTGAAAAATTACTGCATTCTTATAAGGATATAAACACTGAGTTGACTGAGAAAGCCAGTAATCTGGAAGAAAAGTTGTACAAAATAGGCCAGACTGAACAGCCGATTCATCTTAACAAGCTGAAGAACTTTAGATACTATAATGACAAATGGGGCTTGGGATTTGATAATCCTCATTATTTGGAAAATGCTTTAACCAAGTCTCCAAGTTTGTATAAATTTGAATGGCTTGATCTTCGATCAAGGTATACTGATAAGTATCAAATCGACTGCTTAATAAAAAATGAAGCTGAGGAAGAGGTTAAGAGAAAAACCACTATGAAAATGCAACTTCCTTTTTGCTACGAATGGGAAAATAGGAAGGCTCTGGTTTGGAATAGGAAGCAAACCTTTTCTAATGACTATTTTCAGAGCTATGCTATAGAAAAACCGAAGGAGAAAGAATCAAAACCTACTTTTGAAGGAAAAATCTATTATCCTCCTTTGGTACTTGAACAAAAGCTCGTAGAACTCGAAAGCAAGATTCAAGACATTCGAGATGAAGACAGAATTGCTTTTGAGATAGAAAAGGAAGTCATGCTAACTGTTCTTGTTAACAGTGAGAGAGAAAAGTCTGAAAAGAAGTTCTCTGAATTTTCAAAGAAGAGTTTTGAAGAAAAGAAAGCTGTTGAGCTTAGATGCGTGAAACTTTCAAAACAAAATTCTGATTTTGAAAAGATTTTGTTTCTTGAGAAGGAAAGAGTGGACTATAATGCTGAAAGAAAATCTTTTAAAACAAAGATATTTGAGCTTTCACTGAAAATATCTAATTTGGAGAAAGAATTAGACATCGAAAGAAAAGAACTTGAAAAGAAGAAAGTTGAAGATTTTCAAGCAAAAAGTGTGAAAGATGTCTATTCAAATGAAAGAAAGATTTTTCAGAATGAAATAAAGAAGCTGACAAATAATCTATCTGGTTTATCTGTTGAAATTATGATAGAGAAGAAGGTTAAATGTAACATTCAAAGGAAATTTGATTTGTTATCCAAAGAGAGAAATATCTTGGTCAACAAAGTTAAAGAACTTGAAGACATAATCTTTAAGGTTGAGGTTTCCAGACAAGCAAGTCCTGACACGATTGTTCAGACTCCACTTGTTGACTCAACTGGTTCTGAATGTTCTTTCAAAACGGCTTCAAGTTCAATTAATAATGATATTTCTTCAAAAGGATTTGACAAATCAAAGGGTTTTTCAAAGAATCAGATTCTTCCTTCCAATCTCTTTTATAATCATTATGTTGATAATTCATATGCTTCTATTTCAAAATCTTCAGAAAATCTTGTTTTCAAAAGAGTGAGAATGGTCTGGAAAGTGAAAGGTTCTTCACCTGAAAGAGATGTGCCAAAGTCTTCTGTTCCTCCACCTACGGTGAACAAGAAGAACAAAGCTTATCAAGGTAAGTCTTTTGTGAAACCTAATCCTATCTATTCTGCAAATCATTTGATTAGGTTAGCATAAAAGCATATTTGTTGTTCTTATTATGGAACTCATGATTTTGTTAAGCAAGAAAATGTTAAGTTTTGGTACGGTACTTACAATATTTCTTCAAATAGAACTGCACCTAATAAGCCAGGACCCAAGTTCCATTGGGTACCAAAATCGACTTAATCTGTTTTGCAGGTTTATCATTGTAGAAATTAAGAAAATTCTGTATCAAAATCGATCATAATATATTTGTAGTATTAATCGAATGCAAACCTGTCATGCTGGATTGTCTGCTGGTTTGGCCTTGTTCCATTCTCAGTTCCAAGATCCACACTGAAGAATCCTTGCAATTGATGGGACTGCTCTCTTGATAAGGATATTGTTTTTGTGTTCTTGTTATTGAGTCCGAAATCCAGAGTATACATTCCCTTATATACACATCGGATATGGCAGTTGACTTATGATAGTTTCTTCCATCAAGAAACCGTCTACAACTGCAGTTAACAAAACTAACTGCTATTTAACTGAATTAACAATTAACTGTTAGCAACATTAATTGTTAACCAAGTAGTAGTAACTATACTCAAAACATTTTGAACCCAACGAAATATGTATACATATATAAAATGATCAGATCATTTGCATTAGTTAATTACTAAAATCATTCATTGATAACTATTAAATCCTAGTGATTATTCTTAAAACATATCTTGTTCTTATGGTGTATCCAACAATCATGTGTAGTGTTGAATGCCCAATCACTACCAAACACATGACTGGAAAAAAGAAGAGAAATGTGCAATTTGAAGAAGTGTACCTGTGCTGAAACCATATGCATAATTTCAGGGGGAGAGATTCTAAACTTTTGATATGTTTGGTGCTTATTGATAAATCTTTTTTTTAGGCTTCCTTGTAGGGGGAGCATACACAATAATGGTTTATGAATAATTCAGTTCAGAACCCGCACTTCAATGATGTTTATGGCTTCTAAGCACTTCAGTTTAGAACCCGTGCATAAGAGATTATGGTTTCTAAACACATCAGTTTAGAACCCGGATTTCAAAGAGATATTGGTTTCTGAATAATTCAGTTCAGAACCCGCACTTCAATGATGTTTCAATGGCTTCTAAACACCTCAGTTTAGAATCCGTACTTCAAAGAAATATTGACTTCTGATCATATCAGATCAGGACTCGTTCTTAATCTTAAAAAAAATGAATAAAAAAAATGATGAAAAAAAATTATTAGATTTTGAATGTTACAACTACTGATTTTGTTTCGTTAAGATCTTTTGCAAATTTTGAGGGGGAGCTTATCTGATTATTAGTCAGTCGATCATAATTTGAGGGGGAGCTGATACTTATGACTGTAAGTATCTTCTGAACTCAATCTGAGATTGTTTGAAAGAAGAACGACTTTCAAGCATGAAAAACGTGTTCTTAAATGTTCAAACCACTTCTCAATTCTCAAACAGATTTTATGAATTTAGAAGTGTGATTTTAAATGTTTTTTCATGTATATCTTGGGTTGTTACATCATTATTTTTTACCGTGTGTTTCCAAAGATTAATACTTGCGTATTATCTTTTCTATACTTTCAAGTACTCATACACACCGGTTCGACTTCTTATTGACTTTGTTATTACCATGTCTCAAAACGAAACATTTTTCGATGGTAATACTCCCGTTTGTAATTCAAAGTTTGTTGAGCATCATATTCATTTCGGCGTGAGAATTAAACGTTTAATTCAAAGATTGTTTATATTTGTTCATATAAACAAAATTCAATTCTTTGATACCCTAAGCGTTCATGATTATCCTTCCTATTTGATCAAAGTGATACATAGTCAGATTCTCAAACAAGTCTTTTGTATTCATTTCATTCTTTCAATATTCTTATTTTTGAGAAATCTTCAAAGTTCAAATGCTCAAATATTTCATGATATTATTGAGGAGCATACATTATGATGACAATGTAATTCAACGGCTGAGATTCTTATTTGTTCCAGCTAAACTGTTGAACAACACCTCTTTTTAGGACAAAACTTCATGGGAATCAGTGTGAGAACTTAAAAGAACTTCTATGGATCCACGTTAACCAGTGTTTCCTACCCAAGAAGTTATCCTTGAGTGATTGAGGGGTGAGGGGTCAAAATCAAAGAGTGGGGGAGATAACTCATACTGTTGAGTAATCTCATTGTGCTGAGGTAAAATGAAAAAGAGAGTTTGGTTAGAAGTGAGCGAATTAAAAACAGAAAGAGGGTGTGAGAACAGAGTTAAAAGAATACGAGAACTCTGCACCAACCATTTTTCTGAGTCGGGCAGCCACATTACTGATTGGTTCACATTCTTTGTTGACCATCATTGAAACAGGCAATTAGCCCATGCCAACTCTTGCATTAAACCCCACCATCTACTCATTTCTTTCTCAACAAAGAAATGTTTCAATTTTCTTGGGGACACAACATATTATCTATCTAATCTTCACTCAGAAGGTTTGGATATTGAAAAAGAAGGAAGTTTGCCCCACCTTCGCACTTCAATCATGCACATTGAGTCCGTGGAAAACTTGTTGCTGTCTCAACAGTTTACACAATTTGAGCTTAATATACAAGCATAAGTTGCTTCAATCATTTCTACACTTGCACGTACACACAAGGAATATGTTTTCTTGTCATAACATTCATAGAAATTCCTTAGTGCTTTTCGATGATTGAATGGAAGCCCTGGAGGAGTGAACATCAAAAAGCTCCTTTCCAAAAGTACATCTGTTGTACTAAGTGGCTTTGTGCAACTTACAGGAACTTTAACTATCTCATTCGTTGATTCAGGGTTACAACTTTCATATTATCTGAATTTGAAAAGATTCGGATAATTTTTTTTGGAATTGACGGATAAACAGAACAAAAGGAGGAGATTGTTTATGGTATTCAAAGACTGCTGAAATTGAAAAGAATTTTGATGATCATGATGCTCAAAGCCTGTTGAAACCTCAAATTCCGTTCATGTTCAAAGACTGAAGAATTTTTCAAAAGTCAAAGCTGCAAAGATCAGTGATTCGAAGATATAAAGATTTTGTTTTGAAGGCCTTGATCAACGCTACACAGATTTGAAGTTCGTGTTTCAAGACTTTGTGACTATTTGTTTCAGAAGAGCCTAATGAAGATTAAAGCTGCCAAAGTGGACTCTTGAAGATAAAGCTTATCTGAAGATCAAAAGAGCTGAAGACTATCGTCATAATTTTTTAAATCTTGAATCCATAGGGGGAGATTGTTAGTACACAATGTATTCAAGATTTAGGGTCCATTTGTGTTAGTCAACAATAGTCAAAGTCAATGTAGCTAATGTCATGGTCAAAGGTATAAATACCCTATTGTAAGGGAATTGTGAGTGTGTAGCACACAAGAGAACACAATAAAGAGGTTGCATACGTAGAGTATGTGTGTGAAATAGAAAGATGACCTCTTGAGAGAGAATTGTTGTTCTTCATTCATATCTTATCAATTCTCTAAATCTATTGAAACAAATTGTGTTTATTATTGTTACTTGAATCGCTCTCTCATATATATATATATATATATATATAAGAAAAAACCAAGGTGAATAATGTGGCACAATGTGGCTTGAGAATTGCTCAAGTTTTGGATTGTGGTTGAAGCTCGTTGTCCTACATTGGTGAGAGGTTGAAAGATTGGAGTAGAGTAGTGTGTATAAAAAGGAATTATAGGATGCCATTTGTGTACATATATTAAAAGAAGAACCAAAAGTATTTGAGGTGGCATCATGAGAGTTGAGTATTGAGGTATTGATGAATTGTGGTTGAATTTGAGATATCCCATATTGGTGAGAGGTTGAAAGATTGGAGTATAGTAGTGTGTATAAAAAAGATGTCTAGGATGCCCCACATTGTTGAGGAAGTTGTGGTTGAAGTTGGTTGTCCCAAATTGTTGAGGAAGTGAAAAGTTAGAAGAGAAAATGACTATATGAAGGAGAATATGACAACTTGAAATCTTGAATGTTGATCAAAATTTTAATCCAATTTTGGATTAAAAAGTTAGTATTTATTTACATTACAAAACATTTCACCTAATCATCAATATATATATTAAAGAAAAAACCAAGGTGAATGATGTGGCACAATGTGGTTTGAGAATTGCTCAAGTTTTGGATTGTGGTTGAAGCTCGTTGTCCCACATTGGTGAGAGGTTGAAAGATTGGAGTAGAGTAGTGTGTATAAAAAGGAATTCTAGGATGCGATTTGTGTATATACATATATTAAAAGAAGAACCAAAAGTATTTGAGGTGGCATCATGGGAGTTGAGTATTGAGGTATTGATGAATTGTGGTTGAATTTGAGATATCCCACATTGGTGATAGGTTGAAAGATTGGAGTATAGTAATGTGTATAAAAAAGAATTCTAGGATGCCATTTGTGTCAACTCAATGGGTTTGGTTATAAGGTTATCTTATTTGGATGACCCTATTTTTGCAAAACAATTCATATTTTAAATAAAAAAAATTAAAGCTAGTTGTGGTTGAGTTTTAGATATCCCACATTAGTAAAATCAATCATCAATATATATATATTAAAAGAAGAACCAAAAGTATTTGAGTTGGCATCATAAGAGTTGAGTATTGAGGTAAATAAATACTAACTTTAATATATATTGATTAGGTGAAATGTTTTGTAATGTAAATAAATACTAACTTTTTAACCCAAAATTGGATTAAATTTTTGATCAGTGTGGCACAATGTTGTTTGAGAATTGCTCAAGTTTTGGATTGTAGTTGAAGCTCGTTGTCCCACATTGGTGAGAGGTTGAAAGATTGGAGTAAAGTAGTGTGTATAAAAAGGAATTATAGGATGCCATTTATGTATATATATATTAAAAGAAGAACCAAAAGTATTTGAGGTGGCATCATGAGAGTTGAGTATTGAGGTATTGATGAATTGTGGTTGAATTTGAGATATCCCACATTGGTAAGAGGTTGAAAGATTGGAGTATAATAGTGTGTATAAAAAAGATGTCTAGGATGCCCCACATTGTTGAGGAAGTTGTGGTTGAAGTTGGTTGTCCCACATTGTTGAGGAACTAAAAAGTTAGAAAAGAAAATAACTATATAAAGGAGAATATGACAACTTGAAATCTTGAATGTTGATCAAAATTTTAATCCAATTTTGGGTTAAAAAGTTAGTATTTATTTACATTACAAAACATTTCACCTAATCAATATATATATTAAAGAAAAAACCAAGGTGAATGATATGGCACAATGTGGTTTGAGAATTGCTCAAGTTTTGTGTAACATCCCAAAACACAACAGGACATACATATCATTAAGTCATAACATTTACAAATTTGGGTCCCAAAATTTCATTACAACAATCTAAAACTTAGGTTGGCGGAAACAACCTATACACAACTGAGAATAATCTAGCTTCTACAAGAGGCACTTGCACTGTCTCTAGCTGCATCTGTATTCTATCTTGCTTTTGCTCATTTACCTGAGCCTCCTACTATATGCTTACCTGAAAAGGTTTTAGTTTTGAAAAGCGAGGGTTAGACCATGAGGTCTAGTGAGTCCCATCCATAAACAGCGTACATAAAAATTATAAAATCATCTTATTTAAAACAGTTCACACCCTTCACATAATCATCATTCAAGGTTCAACACAGGGTTCAAGGATCGCATAAGCTCCCTCGATCGGGGCCTAACGGACACCCTCTTGGCTACACCGGAGTCCAAGTGGACCCCCCTTCTATCCGAGTAGGAAGGAAACAAATTCCAACCTACAAGCTGACTACATATGCCTAAGGAATTATCGAATCCCAAGGTACCCTGATCCCACTGTGTAAACCGACCTCACATAACATACACATAGCATAACGTAAATCACAAGCGTGAAATCAGTCCACATTATTTCATATTGCTAAAAGCCATCCTTTAAAATAATGTACATTTCATGGAGAACATGCGTAATAGTTGTAAAACAGTTCATGCTCGTAAACGAACCATATCAGAAAACATTCAACTTTCATAAAAATCATGTAAAGTAACATGGCATTTCTACATAATCGTTTTCTTTGGAAAACACGTAAAATCACGTATTTTAGTTAGAAAAACTCACCTGATGCTTATAAAGTCTTTCTTACTTTACTTCTGGCTTACTGTCGATTTACCTGAGAAACGGATAAGATACACACTGCTCAGATTCTGCACTACTTTCCGGATACTAAGCTTACCGGACACAAACTTACCGGACACAGACTTACCGGACACGAGCTTACCGAACACAAGCTTACCGGATACCAAAGGTTACCGAACACAAACTTACCGATCACAAGCTTACCGGATAAGCTATCTTACCGGGTACCAGACTTATCGAACAGCTATCCGGGAACTAAATCACCCGGACACCTCAGGGTACCATCCGGGTTCTCACCCGGTAACATTCAACCGAGGGACTTTCCGGACACGGCGCTGGAACGTTTTTCAGAAACAAAATCCTATTCAAATCCCCTTAATCAATACGATAAAAGAAAAAAAAATGACTTAATGAACATTAAATATCCATTTCTTACCTTTCTTTGCTACTCAAACAAAATTAGTTTGCTTAATCTCTCTCTCTAGGCATCATTTGCACTTCCTCACCAAGAACTCTCAAATGACTCAATAATCCATCTAAACAATCAAAAACAGAGTTTGGTTAAGAAATTACATGGCAGAAATACTTGTAGAATCGAATTCCAGATCCACATCCTCTTCCAAATTTTGTTGATTGATGATACCTTCTCTTCAATAGCACTTGAAACTCCAAAAACTCCTTTCTCTTCTCTCTAATTCCATCCAGCCGCCAACCACCACCAAATGATTGGGAAACTAGGGTTTTGATCCCTATTTGTATCTTTCACAAATTGCACAAAGGCCCCTTAACTTAACTTTAAATTGTTAGACTTTAGCCACTAAACTTTCCATACATACTTGAAATTCGGGTTATTACATTTTAGATTGTGGTTGAAGCTCGTTGTCCCACATTGGTGAGATGTTGAATGATTGGAGTAGAGTTGTGTGTATAAAAACAATTCTAGGATTCCATTTGTGTATATATATTAAAAGAAGAACCAAAAGTATTTGAGGTGGCATCATGAGAGTTGAGTATTGAGGTATTGATGAATTGTGGTTGGATTTGAGATATCCCACATTGATGAGAGGTTGAAAGATTGGATTATAGTAGTGTGTATAAAAAAGATGTCTAGGATTCCCCACATTGTTGAGGAAGTTGTGGTTGAAGTTGGTTGTGCCACATTGTTGAGGAACTGAAAAGTTAGAAAAGAAAATTACTATATAAAGGAGAATATGACAACTTGAAATCTTGAATGTTGATCAAAAATTTAATCCAATTTTGGGTTAAAAATTTAGTATTTATTTACATTACAAAACATTTCACCTAATCATCAATATATATATTAAAGAAAAAACCAAGGTGAATGATGTGGCACAATGTGGTTTGAGAATTGCTCAAGTTTTGGATTGTGGTGGAAGCTGGTTGTCCCACATTGACGAGAGGTTGAAAGATTAGAGTAGAGTAGTGTGTATAAAAAGAAATTCTAGGATGCCATTTGTGTATATATATTAAAAGAAGAACCAAAAGTATTTGAGGTGGCATCATGAGAGTTGAGTATTGAGGTATTGATGAATTGTGGTTGAATTTGAGATATCCCACATTGGTGAGAGGTTGAAAGATTGGAGTATAGTAGTGTGTATAAAAAAGAATTCTAGGATGCCCCACATTGTTGAGGAAGTTGTGGTTGAAGTTGGTTGTCCCATATTGTTGAGGAAGTGAAAAGTTAGAAGAGAAATTGACTATATAAAGAAGAATATGACAACTTGAAATCTTGAATGTTGATCAAAAATTTAATCCAATTTTGGGTTAAAAAGTTAGTATTTATTTACATTACAAAACATTTCACCTAATCAATATATATATTGAAGAAAAAACCAAGGTGAATAATGTGGCTCAATGTGGTTTAAGAATTGCTCAAGTTTTGGATTGTGGTTGAAGTTGGTTGTCCCACATTGGAGTAGAGTAGTGTGTATAAAAAGGAATTCTAGGATGCCATTTGTGTATATATCAATGTTCTAAAAGGCTCTCCATGACAGCCGCCATGGCACGCCGTGGCTTAAGGCTTGTGTCTCACGCCACGTTATGCTTGTGGCACGCCATGACCTAATATGCGGTCTTTTATAACGCAATATTTGATTTCTCTTTACGTTTTTAATGTCTTATTTGCTAGTTTTTAATATATAATCTAATTTAACTTGGTTATTGTCATTGACTCATCGATTAATAGTACAAAACATATGTTTTTATATATAATAGTATATATGATATAGAGATTTGCCGCCATACGTCACGACTTGATAAACGCCATGGCACGCCGTGGCTCCTAAGGCTTGAGGCTTGGCCTCGCCGCCACGCCACGCCTCACGCCATTTAGAACCTTGGTATATATATATTAAAAGAAGAACCAAAAGTATTCGAGATGACATCATGAGAGTTTAGTACTGAGGATTTGTTCTTTGCAACACTTTTAGAGTTTTGATGGCAATAAGGTTCAACGATGGACTCTTAAAAGTATTACAATCTATAATGAGCCTCAACTAACTTCAACGTGTCATTTTGTCAATGGCTATTTTTATTTTTTCAAATATTCTTCGAGAAGACTAATCCGGGTATGTATTCATTTTGACTATTGTTGAGATTTTAAAGTTTTTTCTTTTAATTTTTGTCTTACATTTTTTTCTTAAAACAAATCAACGATGGAACCGAGGTTTTTTTCTTATTTGCAGGACTCTTAGAGTTTTGATGGTAACAAGGTTAGATGATGGAATCTTAAAAGTATTATAATATATGATGTAGCCTCAACAAACTTCAACATATCAATGGTTACTTTTTTTTCATGTATTCTTCGAGAAGACTAATCCTGGTATGCATTCGTTTTTTTTAATTTTGTTGTGATTTTATAGTTTTTTTCTTCTATATTTTTATTAATTTCTTTTTCAATGATGGAACCGAGGGTTTGTTTTTGGCTGAGTTTTTTTTAGTATTGGTGGCAACAACAATTTGATGATCACATCTTGAAAGTATTACAATATTTGATGTAGCCTAACCAAACTTCAACAATTAATCTATTTGTAGTTTATTTTTTATTTTTAAGGTTACTTCGAGAAGACTAATTTGGATATACATTTCTTATGAATTTGTTTGGATTTTTTTTATAAATTATCTATTCTATATTTTTCCTATTTTTTCCAATGGAATTGATGGTTTGTTTTTTACAGTGCTTTTAGAGATTTGATGACAACTAGGGTTGAATAACCTGGTACCCGGCTAAATTTTATGGAACCGGAACCAGAATCGGAACCGGCGGTTTCTAAAATGAATGAACCGTAACCGCTTACATCGGTTCTCTATATTTTGGAACCGGTCCCGGAACCGTCGGTACCGGTTCAGTGTCAACTTTTATAAATTATTTTAACAATTCCTACAATAAAAAAATGTAATTTTAAGTCTATTGCAAACTATAAAGTACCAACATAACGTAAAAAATACAACAAATGGTGAAAACTAATCCGGTAAAAACTAATTATTACATAAATAAATTAGAATCTCTCGAGTATTGAGTCTTGACATCAACAAAACGACTTCCATAACAATTCATGTCTTTACGTCAACTCAAATAAAACACTGGATGAAAACGAATAAAACACATAACAAAAGTACAAAACTAATACCACATCATTAAATATAATAAATACATAAATATAATAAATATATAAATAATTTTTATTAAAAAATAGCGGGACCGGGTACCCAGCGCGTAACGGTTCCAAAAAAATGAGAACCAGAACCGGAACCACTCTTAATCGGTTCCGTATTTTAGAAACCAGAACCAATCACATCGGTTCCAGTTTTGAAACCGGCAATTCAAGGACGGTTCTGGTTCCAAAGGCGGGTACCCAGTTCCGATGCTCACCCCTAATGACATCAATAGTTCAATAACAAAATCTATTACAATCTTTGATATGACCTCACGAAACTTAGCATTTTTATACTTTGTTTACTTATATTTTTATAAATTTAAAACCAAGTTAGTAATCATATATACATATGCTCTAATTTTTATTTCACTTAGAAATGTTCTCTAATACTTTAGTTGCTACAATTTTTTTTCCTTTTTTTATTTACTTAGAAAAATCAACACATTGGAAGTTAAGACTTTTTATTATATTTTTAATTTAAATAAATAATAAATATAAATTAGTTCATATAATGTCATTTACACAAACATAATATATATATATATATATATATGTATTGTAACACCCGAAATATTCTAGTTAAATAAAACTGTAAGTCATATAAGTGTTTTATCACAGTTATAACCTACCTTGCATTTTATAGATCTCAAGGTATATATATATATATATATATATATATATATATATATATATATATATATATATATATATATATATATATATATATATATATATATATATGTATATATATATACTAGCAGTGTGCCCGTGTAATGCACCGGGTGAGCAAGGTGAGAAGTTTTATTGTAAATGGAAATGAAAAAACAATGTAATTTCTCATTAGAAAAAACATATATGGATTATATCGTATATTTATGGAGAAATAGGAGTAATAAACGCGTAATAGTAGAGATTTACACGCATTAGTAGGATCAACACGTATTATTTCTGAGGAAGCCATGCCGGTAACTCAGCAAAAATGAGCATATACAATGAATGGGTTAGGTTCTGATGAGAAGTTGAGTTAACGTGAAAAACGTTAGAAGTGGTTATCAACCGTTGAATGAGAAATGAATGCACATTAGGATGAGATGCATCGAGATAAGATGCACCTATTCAATTCTCTTATAAGCCGCAGTTCATGGGAGAGCATGAGATTAAAAGTGATCAACGATTTAGATCCACTTCTCACGCTTTTCACGTTTACATCAACTTCTCACACAATCCTTCGCCTATAAGAAAGGTACATTCAAAGTAAGTGTTGCACAACAATTTTAACGGAAATTTGATTGGTCATGAGAAGAAACAAGAAAACCTTGGTTGGGTTAAAGCTGATTAACATATAGTAAACAAGCAAGAAAACAATTTGCAGCAGGATTAGAATCAAATTAATAAGAAAGGTACATTCAAAGTAAATGTTTACCTTATCCAGTTTCAGGACGCGATAGATTCACCCGGTAACTAAAAGTAACGACTCTTACCCGGTAAGTGTTTACTTGGTAAATTGTTGCATACGATGTCGTTTTAATGGACTAAAATCATACCCGGTAAGTTAAGGGGAGCGTTTGGTTCATTTTAAGGAATCGGAATGAAAATGAAAATGGGAATGTAGAAGAATGGGAATAGGAATGAGCATTGCATTGATGTTGTTTGGTTAAACCAATATAATTAATAAAAAAATATTTTATATAATATTTTTAATACAAATATGTGACGTCCAACATGAAAATAAAAAATATTTTTCATTCAAGTTCGATAAATGAAGGGACGCATGAAAAAATATGATTGTGCGGGAATTAGCACTATACGAAATGCCACTTAGGCAACAATGGAAAAGTGTTGCATAAGAGGGGTTTATGTGTTGCCTTAGGCTTAGGCAACATGCCTATGTTGCCTAAGCAGTGTTGCCTTCTCAATGTTGCATAAGAACCTAGGCAACATAAGCAAACATCATATGTTGCCTAAGCAGACTCCTTAAGCAACACACAACAAGTTATGTTGCCTATGAAAAAAACATATGTTGCACTAAAGAAACACTAAGTGTAACACCCCGAATTTCCATTACATTTATGGGGTTGAATTGTAATTTAGTATGAGTTGTGGACTAAATTGTAATTATAAACTCCAGGGTTAAAATGGTATTTTGATCAAAGTTTGATGCTATTTTTGGAAGGTTGAAACTTGAGGGTGTGTTTGGTTATTTTGGAAAGTGGATTAGATAAGTGATAAGGTTGAATTGAGAAAAGATCTCAATTCATTTGGCTGGAGTCGGTTTTGGCAGAAGAGAGAAAGAAGAGAGAAAGAAGAGGAAAAGAGAAGAAATCTTGCTTGATTTAGAGAAGTTATCTTGGATCTTTGATTTTGCAGAAGAAGTGGGTTTATCTTCATTAAGGTGAGTTCATCTATTCATCTTAAACTTTAGCAATTGAAATAGAATCAGATAGAGTGTATAAACTGTCTGTATGATTGGTATAATTTTATGGTATATTAAGTCGAATAATAACCCAAGTTCTTAGATAAGTTTTGAGTTAATTTTGACGAGAATTGCACACCCAGTATCGAAGTTCCGGTATGGAATCCAAAATTGAACGGTTCCGGAACTGGATTAGAGTCCGGAACTAATGGGTTCCGGAACTGGGCCTGGAGATTCGGAATTAAGTGGTTCCGAAACTGATTGGGCTTCACAAACTTGAGATCCGGAATTATTTTAGGGTGGATCCGGAATCAAGATTTCCGAAAGATGGGCCGGAATTAAAGAAGGCCGGAATGGGGTTGCTGGGCCGGAATTGATCAACTTCCGGTATGGGTTTGATGTTCCGGAATCACCCAACACATCCGGAATTGGGCCGTAATGCGGATCCAGAATTACAAAGTACCGGAACATGTTTTGGTTGAAAATGGGATCCGGAACTTAGTCATGTTCCGGAATTGGGCCTCACGTGGGTGAGATCCTGAATTTGTTGTCAAAATCATAATAAGAGATGGGCCTCATTATTTTAAGGACCCGTTAAATACCAAATTGAAATTTGGTCTCATTTAGGTCCATCAACAATACAGGAAATGATTTAGTTTGGCCCAAGTATCTTATGGAAATGAATTTCGATTTTGGGCCTGCACTAATATTAAATTGGAGATGGTTTTGTATTTTGGGTGAATAATTTAATTAACTTCAGAAAATTAATTTTGGGTCTAATATGATTTGTTATATTTGAATACAAATCACATCAAGATTTCTATCTCATTTTGGATTGAGGTTTCGGATTCTTTTTCTAAATAAGAATTTTAGAAAAAGAACATCTGAGGATACATTAGATTATCCGGTGTTCTTAAGATGGGATATGTTATGAGAAATGGTGTATCTGTTGATATACTTATTTACTTAAGTGTAATGGATCCATAGGCACTATTGTATTTTAACGTTGAATAGGCAAAGTAGAATTGCTATTCATGTTGAATCGAATAGGCAAAGTAGAATTGCTATTCATCACCTATAATGTGGATTTAATCCCATTTCGGGAGGCGATAGCCTATAATGTGGATTGTAATCCAATTTCGGGAGGCGATAGCCTATAATGTGGATTGTAATCCCATTTCGGGAGGCGATAACCTATAATGTGGAATAGGCAAAGTAGAAATGCTATTCATAGCCTATAATGCGGATTGTTAATCCCATTTCGGGAGGCTATAAGAAATGATTGAATAGGCAAAGTAGAAATGCTATTCATAGCCTATAATGCGGATTGTTAATCCCATTTCGGGAGGCTATAAGAAATGATTGAATTGGCAAAGTAGAAATGCTATTCATAGCCTATAATGCAGATTGTTAATCCCATTTCGGGAGGCTATAAGAAATGATTGAATAGGCAAGGTAAAACTGCTATTTATATGGAAACAGCGAATAGGCACAATATAGTTGCTATTCGCGATTGAGATGTGGAAACGTGAATTAGATGAAGTGTAAGTGTTGTTTTCACTTACTTTCGGTGGATTAGAGATAGGCATTATATAAATGCTATTTATGCTTTCATTTCAAGAAAAGGTATGGCGATTGATTGTAAGTCTTTAGGCTTAATTGATAAACTAGAATCCTTGATGATTCGTAGTAGGCTCACGAATTTGATGATATGATTTTCTGAATGTTAGTCATATTCACGGAATCGAGTATGTTCCCGTCATTATGAGACGAGTACGAGTACGGTAAGAATGGTGGCAAACAGATTTGTTTATATGCTTGAATATCCGAGCTTTCAAGTTGTTAATGTTTTAATTTGAATTGGATGTTCTCACTAGGCGTAAGCCTAATTGTTCAAATTCAATGTTCTTACCAGGTGCAACTTCAGAGAAGTATTGGGATGTGGGACGAGTGCTTTTGGTATTCAACTGTTGATGATAAGCGGAGAACCTAGACGATGTGAGGAGGCTTATGATGAATGGTTTAGATAACCAAGTTAATCTATTTTAATTGATATGATTAGATTAATGGTTATTTGGAGAATTCAACTTGTGTATAAAGGAACCCTCATAGTTGACTCTCTATTTTTTTTATATGAAAGTTTGGAAGTTTTT
Source organism: Saussurea involucrata (assembly GCA_033807775.1). NCBI lineage: Eukaryota > Viridiplantae > Streptophyta > Magnoliopsida > Asterales > Asteraceae > Saussurea > Saussurea involucrata. The sequence continues at coordinate 140,107,062 of CM066315.1, forward strand.
TTGGTTTACCTTGTGAAAATTTAAGGTTCAAATTGGCCCTATTTTTAAGGTGTTACACTAAGGCACCATCAGATTTATGCATGTGTTGCCTAAGATATCAACTTAGACAACATACTCTACTACGTATGTTGCCTTTGAACTACGATTAAAATAATATAATATTTCTCTTAGGCAACACTTATAGATAAGTTGCCTAAGATGTTTTATATAAAAAAATATTACCGCTAATTTTATGCACCATGATACAATTATTTACTTGCATGTTTTCTACAAACTCTCATAAACAAACAAACTAGTGTGAATCGGCAAACAACTCCAATAACCAAACAAAACTAATAAATTCAATAATTGGAAGATAACGGGTTTCCTAAATAAATACAAAAGTAGGTAACAAGTTCGAAAACATAAATATAAAAAATTAACCTAAAGCAGTGTTCGTCGGGGTTGTTGAGTTGGAGTTTGCATCACTAGCAACACCGCACATACTCATCAAAGATAAAATCATATTTCTTTAATCGGCATCTTCCTTTTCTGCCTTATCTTGCCCCTCATTTAGTAACCGAATCTGCTCGTCGCGCTCGGCAAGTTATCGCCGCAAATCATCCTCATTAACCGTAGACACCGACATAGAGGTTCCCTTCGCCGAACCTCTCATCCTCGGAGCTCGAACCGCCAAGCAACCCATACCTCGAACAACCGTCCCTACCGACGGACCAACTATTTGCTCAATTATTGATATTTCTTTTTCAAGTGGGCAACGCATCGGAGGAGCGGCAGAATCTAAAGTGTCGTCGGAATCATTCTTTATCTTCTCAATCGCTTCCTCAACAAGTTTCTATAAATACGATTCAAACAATTATTAACATATATAAAACTATAAATGACATTGCTTTTAATTATAATTAGTGAAGTGTGTAAACTAAATATGGATAAAAAGTGCATTAATCATTTTCTTTACAAATCATCATACTATAAGTACTTACTTTACGGTCTTCACTTTTAGTAGTCTCGGCAATTGTACCGAGCTAAGGAGCCACGTGTCCGTTAGCTTCAAGTTTATTAGCCCTAAACTTGAACAAAGTCGGTCCCGATTTATGCTCGATCCTATTTTTGGATAATCTTGTTTCCAACATCCTTTTTGATTTATTCTACAACATTAGAAACACTTATTTTACAATCTGAACTCAACAATAATTTGTATATTTAATTATTTACTCGTTAAATACCTTCCATGTTTCTTCTTCAAAAAGCGTGCACAAAAAGTCCCACTGATCTGGCCAATGTACAAAGTTTTTCGGAATGAGAAGACGACCTTGATGCAACATATATTAGCCTTTGTTGCCTAAGCTTATCTTAAGAGGAAACTTAGGCAACATATATTAGCCTTTGTTGCCTAAGCTTATCTTAAGCAACATAGGCAATTAACCTATGTTGTCTAAGGCAACATTTGGTGTAGTATATATTTTCATTCCCCCCAATTTGTTCAGGAATGAAAATTAATGGATTTCGGGTAATGAATCCATTATATTATATCAAACCAAACAACAATTTTCATTATCATTCCCATTCCTTACCCCTTAATACCCCCGACCAAACACCCCCTAAGTTAAAGTTTTGACTCTTACCGGTATATTGAATCATAAGACTTTCAATAAAAGATAATACCCACAAACATAAGACTTTGACCAATTTGAAACCCAGTATTGAATTATTAAATTTCAACAAAATTGAATACCGACAAATATAAAATTCAACGTATTACAAATGATGATATACATGTTCATTATCTTGGTAATAAAATTCAAAATGAGTTGATAACTTTGCTTGCAAAAAGAATCAAATATGAAATTATTAATCAAGTAAAAGAGGCAAAGTATTTCTTCGTGATTCTTGACTGCACTCCTGACATAAGCCATCAAGAACAAATGTATTTAATATTAAGGTATGTAGATGTCTCTTCTAAAACAGTTAGAATTGAGGAATCTTTTCTAGGATTTTTAGAGGTAGATGATACCACTGGCCAAAGTTTGTTTGATATTTTACAAGGTGAATTAAAGTGTCTTGGTCTTGATATAGATAATTTGCGAGGACAGGGTTATGATAATGGTTCAAACATGGAAGGAAAACATCAAGGAGTGCAAAAGAAACTTTTAGATTTAAATCCTAGAGCATTCTACACTTCTTGTGCTTTTCATAGCCTTAATTTGACTTTGTGTGATATAGACAACACTTGCGGTAAACCTAGAGATTTTTTTTGGAATAGTTCAACGCATTATACAATATTTTCTAATTCCACTAAGAAATGGAAAGTGTTTAAAGATAATGTAAAAGGATGGACAGTTAAATCGTTGTCAACGACTCGGTGGGAGAGTCGTATTGATAGTGTAAAAGCCATAAGATTTCAAGTTTTTGATATAAGAGAAGCTTTACTTCAAGTACCTGAAAGTGATAATGATTCAAAAATAAGAAGTGAGGCAAAATCTTTAGCACAAAATGAGATTGGTGATTTTGAGTTTCTAGTGTCCACAGTGGTTTGGTATGAAATATTATATGCTGTAAATTTGCTTAGTAAGTGTAACACCCTGAAAATTCGAGAACCAAAAACGGGAGTCACGGACGTCCGCAAGGGACAAGCCGGACGTCCGTGAGGTGCGGAAGCCCGCAGGTCGTCCGCGGTAGCAACAGAGATTTGGATGGTTTTGGTTCGGCCGAGGCCGGACGTCCGCGAAGTGCCATGCGGACGTCCGCGACCTGTCTGATGAGTTGAATTGGGTATTTTAAGCCCTTTCTCCCTCTCTCTCCTCATTTCACTTTAAAAACCCTAACTCACTCTTCCTCTCCCTCTTTCAGCCGATTTTCCCCCAACAGAGCACAAACCCTTCTCCTTCCTCATCTTCTTCGCCCAATCTAAACCTACTTTCCACCATTGTTGAAGTTGTGGAAGCTTGAAGCTTTTGTGGATGATTAGGAGCTTTGGTTTGGAGATTCAAATGATAAACGTAATATTCCTCTACCCAAATGCTAGGTTGTTGTTGATTTCATCTTCTATCTATTATGGGGTATTGTTGGATGATTTTGGTGGTGTTTGGTTGAGGTGATCTTTTCTTTCTTCATTTAAGAAGATTAGGGTTTGGTACATTTGGAGTTCTTAGATGATAAATGTTTTGGGAATGATTGTACATGGTTAGATCGGGTTATTGATGGCTGGAAAATTATGGATCTAGGTTTTGGAGATTTTGGCTTGAAGATGCAAGTTGCTTCAAAAAAGCTTACGTAGGGGAAATGTTGGGAACTGAAGATATGCTAAGTATGGTTAGTACTGCCAGAACAACATTACTACTGCCAGATCAAGTTAGTACTGCTAGTTCAATGTTAGTGCTGCCAGAACAAAGATACTACTGCTAGTTCAAGGTTAGTACTGCCGAGATATTAATACTGCTGGAACATTATTAATACTGCTTATGTGAGGTTAGTACTGCTTGTCAAAGTTACTACTGCAAGTCATGGTTAATACTGCTGAACAAAGTTAATACTGCTGGTATATTACTACTGCTGGAATATCATTAATGCTGCTGATCAAAAGTTAGTACTGCTGGTGTCTTACGAAAACTGTTAGTACTGCTTGGGCATATCAAACATTACTACTGCTGAAAGATTATTAGTACTGCTTGAGAAGAATAAAGTTACTACTGCTTGTGATCAGAACATGGAATGCGAGATTGAAGGAGATAAAGATGGATTGATTGAAGATATACTTAAAAGAATATTCTGAAGATCAATCTTATTTTGATAGTTATCTTGTAATTATTCAGTATATATATTTATTGATAGATAGCTATTAATTACACGAGATAGACGAGTCAATATACGTGTGTGAAAAAGAATTCGATTGTGTTTTAGAGAGAATTAACCTCAAGGTTTAAGAACCCTATTTCTAGAGAAGTAGAAGTCGTCTTGTTGAGCCTGTTCAACAAGATTGAGGTTTGGTTGTTAATATTGTGAGTCGAAACAGTGAATACAAAAATTGTGTGTTTTTTGATATTCTGTTCATTGATTGTGAGAATTAAAGTTCTATTCCGAAGATTCTTTAATTCTGAATTCTAAGTATTAATTATCTTGTTAAGATTCGATCCTGACAAGTGGTATCAGAGCTTGTGTTTCTTAGAATTCTACAAACATTATGGAAAATTCTATTGAATCAAACAATACTTTTGATTGGAGTGATCAAGCAGAAGAGGCAATCCAGAATCATGCACTCATGGCAGAAGTCTCAGATATTCCTACGGAGGTAAAATCTAATCTCTGTTCTCAATCTTGTATAGACACTGTTAAAAGGTATAGAGATCACAATCAGGGAATGTGTGATGACCTTAAGAGATTAGAAAAGGACATAAGAGATTATGTATTGATTGTTGAGAGGTTTGAAGAACAGATTAGGGCCTTTCAAGCCAATGAACTTCAACACTCATATGATACTAACTACTGGAAGTGGGAAAAAGGTGGTCTGGAGTTCCAACTGAAAGAGTCTAGGGAAGAGTGTGAGAAACTAAAAGGAGAGCTTGAGAAAGTTAAACTTGATGTAGAAAAGTTTACTTGTGCCTCCAAAGTCATGGACAACATAATCAACTCTCAAATCCATAGTAAGTTGAAACCAGGAATATGGTACAATGCCACACCCCCACCCTATAACAACAACTACATCCCTCCTAAGTCAGACCTATTAGAAACCAAGGATAGGAAGGACTTACCTAAAGGAGCCACTGAAGTAGATCCATTAGATAAAGTAGTTGTTGAGGATGAGACTGACAAAGTAGGATCTGATGAGGAATGTGAAAGTCCATGTGTTAAGAACAATGAGATGAAAAGGACTGACAAGGGAAAGGGAGTTCATTATACACAGACCACTGTTGTGAACTCTAAAACTTGTGAACATTGTTCTTGCAAGAAATCTCAAGAGAATAAACCCCAAAGACATGATAAAAAGAGGGGAAATCAAAGAAATTGGAATAACCAGTGGGCACAAAAGCAAGGAGTTGATCTGCAAAGGATTAACAGACCAAAACCTTGTTTCATCTGTGGCAGATTGAATCATCTTGCCAAACACTGTTATTTCAATCCTATTAACCAAAGGATGAATTTTCAAAGACCTTTTTATAAATCCAATGGTTATAGGAAGCCTGCAAGGAACCATGTGGCTAAGAAACAAGCTAAATCCAAAAGCCACATGAAGAAAAATCCTGAAAAGGAATGTGTTACAATGTGGGTTACAAAAGGCACTAAACATAATACTGCTGCTAGCAGTGTTAGTACTGCTAACACTGTTAGTACCTCTTCAAGAGTTAGTGCTGCTAGCAGTGTTAGTGCTGCTAGAAATTCTTCAAGAATTAGTGCTGCTAACACTGTTAGTGCTTCTTCTTCAGATAGTACTGCTGCTAGCAGTGTTAACTCTGTTAATACTGCTCCTAGCAGTGTTAACTCTGTTAATACTGCTGATACTGCTGCTAGTACTGATAATGCTGCTAACAATACTTCTGCTCCCAGTGTTAGTACTGCTAGCACTGTTAGTACTTCTAAGGTTAATACTGCTTCTAGTGCTGCTAAACCAATCATATTGACAAAGTACTCCAGTACTGCAGTACCTAAGGTTGAAAATCTCATCAAAACCAAGTGCAAGTACTTTGATGAGCAAGGGAGACCCAAGACCACTTCGGCTTGGGTTCCCAATAAAAACTAATTGATTTATCAGATGTGCAGTGCAACCAACAGCTCAAGGGAAAGAGCATCTGGCATGTTGATAGTGGTTGCTCCTGGCACATGACAGGTAACATGTCCTGCCTCAAGAATTTCAAAAGAATTGATGGAGGACATGTTGCTTTTGGGAATAATCTTGCAGGAGGTAAGATAAGTGGTAAAGGTGATGTGTCAGAAGGTAAGATGACATTTGAGGATTTGACAAATGCTGCAAAGTGCAAGTATAGTTACTACTGCCAGTGCAGAGTTACTACTGCTAGTGCAGAGTTACTACTGCTAGTGTAGAGTTACTACTGCCAGTGCAGAGTTTCTACTGCTAGTACATATTTTCTACCGCCAATGAGTAGTTAATATTGCTCAGTAGTTAATACTGCTCAGTAGTTAATACTGCTTTGCAGTTAATACTGCTCAGTAGTTAATACTGCTAGTGCACAGTTAATACTGCCAATGAGTAGTTAATACTGCTTGTGTAGTTAATACTGCTCAGTCGTTAATACTGCTTCAGTAGTTAATACTGCTTGTGTAGTTAATACTGCTCAGTCGTTAATACTGCTTATGTCGTTAATACTGCTTATGTCGTTAATACTGCTTTTGAAAATCTAGGGCAAATACTGCTATAAATACCCCTGTTTGCCCGCCAAAGTTCATAACGACTCCTCGCATTAACTTCTTCTCTCTCTCGTTCTAACCCCTTCTCCCTAGAATCTCTGTGTTTTCTTTATAAATCCTCAGGAAGCACAACGATTATGGAGTTTGTCGACGAGCATAATGAGATTGCAATGCTTCAGAAGCCGAAGCAGGCCGAAGGATTTCATGAAATTGTGGATTTTCTCAAGTCCACTCATATTTCGTATGCCCTAACGGTGAATCCGACAATATACATCGAGCATCAGACGCAATCCTGGGCCAATGCCACCGTAGAATCCGAAGATGGGCATAAAGTCATTCAAACAAGGGTATGTGACAAACCCTTGAAAGTTTCAGAAGAACTCATTCGCATCACTCTTCAACTAGATGATGCCTCAGGTATATCTTCCATTCCCAATGAAGAACTATTCTCAACTTTACAAAGAATGGGGTATGAAGGTCCCATTGGAGTTTTTAAATTCTACAAGTCAAAGATTTTTACTCAATGGAGATTCTTTGTTCATACCTTAATGCATTGTATTTCAAGGAAAACTACTGGATGGAGTGAGTTCAGCAGTACTATTGCTTATGCTCTAGTCTGCTTAGCCACTAACAGGAAGTTTAATTTTTCTCAAATGATTTTCAATGATCTTGTGGCAAACCTGGAATCCAAAAAGCGTTTCTATATGTATCCAAGGTTTGTTCAGGAAGTAATTACCAAGGAATTGACGGAATTACCTCAATTTGATGAGGTATATGTGCCAAAATCCCCTAAAGGGAAGGTTTTTTCAAATATGAAAAGACTTCCTAGGGACTCGGAAGGAGTTGACACACCATTGTTCTCTACAATGATGGTTGTGTCCCACACATTTGAAGGTATGGCATCAGGGTCAAGGCCCTCATTAGACACACCCGCTGATGACCAATCCCAACCTTCCATCACAAAAGAAATCCCTCAGTCCATTCTTGAACGACCCACTCCCACAATAACCAAAAAGTTTGAAAGAAGAAAGGTACACAAGGTTCCTTCCCTTGATGTATCTCATAAGAGCCCGAAGCGTTTAAGCCCTCTGTTGGAGCATTCTCCAATGGAGAATATCGAAAGGGAAACCACAGGGGTGTCTCCCAACCCCAAGAAGGTGCTCACTAAGGAGAAGGTTGAGCATGTGAGTCGCAAGGCTGCCACTACTTCTGCTAGCAAAGAGAAGGCCAGTGGTTAAATAACTAAGCCCTTCCTCACGGCAACTCAGGGTGAGAAATCATCCAGAGGTCCCAGGTGCCAAGAAACCAAGGGGGTAGGTAGTGCTTTTGCTAGGCAAGAGACACCTGCTAAAACTTCCAATGATCCTTTAAGGGAGGTAAAAACTCCTAAACAGGGTGAGGATAGATATACGTACGAGGAATTGATGGAAACTATTGCAAATATCAACATTGAGGTCATGGATCAGAAAAAGGAAATTGATGAACTCAAGAAAGTGGTCCTCTATCAAAACTCACAGCTTGAGAAGCAAAGGAAGATGATCACTAAGTTGATGCACAGAAAGAAGAAAGCTCAGTTTGTCCTTAGGAGAAGAAACCCTACCAATGATGCTTCCAAAAAGGGGGAGTCAGACTCAGATCTAAACATGGAGGATGCAAACATTGAGGGGGAGTATGAGTATAAGGTTGAGGGGGAGACTGAGGAGGCTGCAGATATTACAAAGGAAGCAGAAACAGAAACAGCAGCAGAAACCGTTACTGCTGCTGATATTACAAAGGAAGCAGAAACAGAAACAGCAGCAGAAACCGTTACTGCTGCTGATCTTACAAAGGAAGCAGAAACAGAACCAGCAGCAGAAACGGTTACTGCTGCTGAGGTTGCAAAAGAAGTAGAAACAGATAATGCTGCTGAAAAACGAAAGGCAGCAGAAACTGTTAGTGCTGCTGAGAGCCACAAAGAAGAAACAACTGAAACCACTCCTGAAGCTGTTAAATCTTTCAAAAGAACAAAGAGGCCAAGAACAAAGTCAATAGCCTCAAAGAAGAAAGATATAAAGAAGCCAAGGGTGGATCCAACTGTAGAAAAAGCCCAGGAGGAAGCAGTGAAAGAGAAATCTGATCCAAAAGTTGCTGAAGAAGAAGTGGCAACTTCATCAGGTCAACCAAGCAATGTACAATCACAATCAAATGCTCAATGTGATGTGTATATAACTGTGGTTGATACTAATCCAATCAAGACTACACCATTGTCTTCCATGCCTCCTGAGATCATCTTCTGGGACACATTGAAAGATGGAAGAAAGGAGTTGATCAGAATCAAAAGGGCAGATGGAAAGTTTGAAGTTTGTCCTACTTGGGGAAAACTTATCAGAACATGCTCTAGATCTGACTTGGAAGAGATGTTCAAGGTGGGAATGAGGCTATATGGAAACATGTTGACAGAGCAAGGTATGTCTATCACCAAGATGGTTCTTGAATACTTGTGCTTAATGTTCAAACCAGAAGCAGTTCAATATTTGATGGCAAGGAATTTTCAAGTCATTACCAACTGGATGCTCATTGAGAATTGTGGAGTGTATGTCATCTCTCTTGACAATACATTTCATGAATATTATTTGGTGGATGTTGTATACAAGCACAGCATGAAAAGGTTGAATGGAATGTTGCATGCTAAGTTGGTGAGTGACAAAGACTCTAAGATGGCAAGATACCTTGTAAAAAGGATTCTCAATCAAAGTCTGGGATTGGATCCAAATTTATGCGTTGATGATTAGGTTTTGGAAGCATCATCTGAAGAACTTAACTTCTCATCCTGAAAAGTCAAGTTAGGGGGAGATTGTTGGGAACTGAAGATATGCTAAGTATGGTTAGTACTGCCAGAACAACATTACTACTGCCAGATCAAGTTAGTACTGCTAGTTCAATGTTAGTGCTGCCAGAACAAAGATACTATTGCTAGTTCAAGGTTAGTACTGCCGAGATATTAATACTGCTGGAACATTATTAATACTGCTTATGTGAGGTTAGTACTGCTTGTCAAAGTTACTACTGCAAGTCATGGTTAATACTGCTGAACAAAGTTAATACTGCTGGTATATTACTACTGCTGGAATATCATTAATGCTGCTGATCAAAAGTTAGTACTGCTGGTGTCTTACGAAAACTGTTAGTACTGCTTGGGCATATCAAACATTACTACTGCTGAAAGATTATTAGTACTGCTTGAGAAGAATGAAGTTACTACTGCTTGTGATCAGAACATGGAATGCGAGATTGAAGGAGATAAAGATGGATTGATTGAAGAAATACTTAAAAGAATATTCTGAAGATCAATCTTATTTTGATAGTTATCTTGTAATTATTCAGTATATATATTTATTGATAGATAGCTATTAATTACACGAGATAGACGAGTCAATATACGTGTGTGAAAAAGAATTCGATTGTGTTTTAGAGAGAATTAACCTCAAGGTTTAAGAACCCTATTTCTAGAGAAGTAGAAGTCGTCTTGTTGAGCCTGTTCAACAAGATTGAGGTTTGGTTGTTAATATTGTGAGTCGAAACAGTGAATACAAAAATTGTGTGTTTTTTGATATTCTGTTCATTGATTGTGAGAATTAAAGTTCTATTCCACAGATTCTTTAATTCTGAATTCTAAGTATTAATTATCTTGTTAAGATTCGATCCTGACAGGAAAAATCTAGATTTAGCCTAAATCTAGCAAGGTGAGTTCAAGTTGCTTTGTGAAAACTTTGTACATGCCAAAATGTTATTTTCCAAGTAATTGTGTGTTTTACATGAAAATTATCAATGTTGAGTTATTTGGTGGGTTTTAACTTTTGAGGTATTTATTGTGGTAAATATTGTAAAACACTTACATTCGGATTTTTGGGAAAATGTGATAGATAAATAATACATGAAAATGGGTTGTTGATTTATGTCATAAATGGAGTCTATTTGTGATGAAAATGCATTTGTGTATATTTTGGAAACACGCATTAAATACATTATGGGACGATTTAGAAATGTACGGTGTGAGTCCTTTGGAAAAGAGGGTTGTCCCAACCCAAGGTTTTATTTCGGGTTTTTCATGGATTTGAAATATTATTGGCAAAAGTGTGTGTTGCTATGTTTAATCTCATATTATGAATTTTCATGAATTATCTTTTGAGTCAGTTGAGTTTATGGCTCGGTATTGGATTTTGTTAACTCTTGAGGACAATTGTCCAGTTTCTAATAGCTCAAGTTGAGTTTTGATCATGATTTACGTTATTGGGGAATTGCATGTTTTGAATGCACTTGTTTATTCTTTTGGGGTCGTGTAATGTTTTAGACCTTGTTAGCTATGGATCCATAGGCAGTTGAGTTTCCCCTTAGTCTCGCGGGCAAGAGGTCGGGATTGATTGAGCTCAGTTTACGAGACGTTAGTTTCTTTTGTTGCACGGAATATGCATCGGGTTTCCATGATAAGTAAGGTGTGGACCTATATGGTCGGGCGTCGTCTCATAGGCAGTAAGGTGTAATTCCATATGTGCTTGGCACGGGATAGGCATCGGGTTCCATGATAAGTAAGGCGTGGACCTAGATGGTCGGGCGTCGTCTCATGGGCAGTAAGGTGTAATCCCTAATGTGCTGTTGTGGATTTGGAGTGACCCAACGTATAGACCTGGGGTGGTTGAAGTCGGGGGCTCCCTAGTCTCGCGGGCAATAGATCTAGAGTGATTGAGCTCAGTTTATGAGAGTAATCCACGTGGGTATTTTATTGCATAGTAGGTGACCCACTTTCGTGATCCGTCACGTGCAATGTATACGGGTCTCCCCCGTCACTGAAAGGTGCTGTTTTGGGTATTTGTGTTTATCCATGTTTTTGGTGACGTATCGTTTGTATATGAATTGTTTTCCATGTTATGTGAGTTATGGGTTATGCTTTATCCATGTTTGGGATGTTTGGAATAATAACGATTTACTTATCAACTTAATCGTTTTGGAAATCAAATACTATTTCACCTTTCACGTTGGTTTTGGGGACGAGTCCATCTTGAGAAATCATTTTATATTAACGTATTCAACATGGGATTTGTGTGAGTTGGAAAATGGGTGATTTGCATCTAAAGTAAATTCTTTTGAACTCATGACTTAAATTGCTTCTCTCTCGGTTTATGAATTTAAATGGTCATGATGAAACTCTTGAACTCACTAGGCGTTAGCCTAACCCTTTTTATTTGTCGACATTTGCAACAGGCTCAGGTTGGGAGTAGCTTTAGCTACACTGGGAAGTGACGAGTGCTAGTAGAATGCACGAGAGGTGATTTTGATTAGTGAAGTCGTCCGCATATATTTGGGACTAGCAACTTATACATGTGTTAAGTAACACCCGGTGTGAATTTAGTATTTGTAATAAGACTCGAATGGTAATTGTTTGAGGATAAATCATAGATTTTAATTTGAGGTAATTTCCGTATTGTCTTATAAGGAGAAATTCTATTCATTGGGTTGTGTTATCGAAATTTTTATTTAGTTGCTCTTTCCAAAATTTGAGGGTGTTACAAGTTGGTATCAGAGCATAAGTTTGAGAGAATTAGGTGTTGATTTTGGATACCTAGATCAAACCAGCGATCTTTTAAGTGGGGGAAAGTGAAATTGCACTATTAGACACGTTAAGATAGGATGTTTTGAGGTTGATGGAGTCGCTAGAAACGAGAATCACGTCGAGGGTAGCAAGGATAAGCATGTACGGTACGTTCATGATTACACCTAGCCAGTGTTATGGTGAACCTACTGGTCACATGTGCATACTTGAACTATTCTAACGTGATGACCGTTGGGGTAGTAAAGAAGATTCTAAGCGAGTAGTCGTTGGAAAAGATTGACAATTTTAGTGTTAGTCACTTAGGGTGACAGTAAGCATGATGTTTGCTTTAAGTGGACCGTTTCGGGTCAAGGTTGATGGTTGGCTTAGAACCATAGACTTGTTGAACCGATTTTATTCGAGGAAAAACCGTAAGGTTAATCAATGAAATTCCCAACTTTGCCTTAAGATGTGAGAGCATCCGGATGACGGTAGTGTGACCGGAGAGATTTGGAGGAGTATGGGTTGAGACGTTGAATTCCGACTAAATTCATGCACAAAATTTATTTTGGAATAAATTGTATTAGTTATTTCTTGTGTTTTGAATCCTCCTGTGGATTGAGTTACAAAATCTCAGAAAATGGTTAACACACACACAAGATTTTAAATCGTGGTTTTGAACCTGCATAAAAAAATGTTTTATTTCAAGAGTTGCAAACTTCGTCGGAACTTGTTTTATTTCGTTGAATGTCCAACGTTATTTTTGGATACTGTGTTATTCATATTATTGATGTTGTTTAAGATATTGGGCAAGTAACTACGGCTTATGGCTTTAACATTGGATCTCCTCCACATATGTTAAGGTTTGGACGAAAAGTTATCTTCCATTATGTCTATGTCAAGTTTTATTGGGGAATTTATTTAATGAAAGTTTTGTCGAAAAGTGTTGTTTAGATTGTGTTACAACAAAGAAATAATTTTTGGAATTTTGACATTTTAGTCATGATTTTGCTTTATGCAATTTGGTTTTTGGAGGCGAAAGGTTTAGCACCATTTGGTTGAGTTGAGGCAATTGAGCCCATGGAGTTTTACAGAGTTTTGTTTTACGAAGGGTTGGGTCGTGTGGGTGCAATTTTGTAAGGTGCATACTTTAGTTATTGCGTATGTTGATTTTGGGATTATATTGGGCATTTTGACTCATTCGAGTTTTGTTGAGAAGTGCTATTTTAGCCGTAAGGCAACCAAATGGACAGTTTTGGAACTTTGGTGTCGCGTGATTTCTCTTTCAAAGATTTGTGTTAGCACGTTTTGTTACAATTTATTTAATTGTACGAATTGATTTATACGTGGAATGAGTAATGCATGAGAGAATATGCAGATTGTATTTCTTAACGATTTGCTTTATGTGCTTCCGACTAGATGACCATTTTATTGTCCTTTCTTGCAAACGCATGGTATTGATCTAAGGGCGTGCATAAATTGGTAGTCACTAACCCTCGAAGTGAGGGTCGTTTGGAAATGTTTTATAAATTCATTACATAAGTGAGGGTCGTTTGGTCAAGATATGTTTTAATGTTGAGTGAATAATGCATGGTTTACACTACAGAACATTTTGAAAACACGAACGTGTGAGTCGTTGACCTTTGGTCATTTTTTTGGGCTTAATGGATATTTTGGAAAATGGTAAGCCTTCTGGTTTTGGAGAGAGATGTGTATTTTGAGTATTTTAATGAGTAAAATTCAAGCGTTGACATCTCCGCGTTTTATATTACAAGTGTAAACTTTGGAGTAAATGCTCCGTGATGGGGATGTTGAAAATAAAAATAAAATTATTTGTCCTAACCTAGAGTGCGTGGGATTGCTTAAAATTTTGGAACATTAATACGCACTGGTTGTATGATTCGAAATTGAAGTCGATTTAACCCTTTTCGGTGCCAACCAATTACAAACGCTTATTTTCTCCCGAGCCTTGGGGAAACACGTTAATGTGTGGGTATGGTCAAAAATGTTTTACTCTTATGTCAGTATATGACTAGATGAGAAGATTTTGAATATTGATTTAAAGAATTTCATCTTTTGAAATTTATTACGAATGATTTGATACATGTAATTTCGTTTCAAGAAAACCACTAAGAGAATGTTACAAGCTTGCATACTTATTCCAAATTTGAAATTTCCTCTTGACATTTTAGTCGACATCTTTGAATGATGGAAACGTATTGAGTTTGTCTTTAAACTTAGAACTGACGCAAATCATTTTATGTTTTACCAAAGTACATTTATGGGATTGTCTCACCGGTTGTGAAATAAACTGACATGTGCATACTCTAGTGGTAAATTTTGTTTCATGCTATTCATGATTTAAAAAGGAAATTTTTGGAATCGGGTGACATTCAAACCCTTTTGAGGCACGTATAGACCTTTGGTTTCACAATATCTAATGTGGGAAATTACCTTACGTGCATGACATAGATAAATCCATGCTAGGTTCGTATCGGTTTCTTCCAGGGAAGTTGTTTGTTGTGCTTTTGCGCTTTGTTAACGATACAAATTTCGATGAAATGGTTTTCAATATGATTTTCATATGTGGGATGAATATGTCTATTTTTGAACAACTACGGAATTGATAGTAGTAGACTTTGTGCGTACAATTAGATTGATATGAAAACCTTTATGTTAAAAGTTTCTACAAACATTTTCGAATGGCATATTTGTTAAATATTTCGCTTGAGAAGCCTTAAACTCATAGGAACCTTGGAAAGGTTAAGTAACCCAGTTAAGAGTAAGTGTGTGTAGCACTTCGACGGTGGAAGGTTGGGTATTCCGCGCATGATAGTACGATAGACCGAGTGGTATCGGTTGCGGGGATGATGCACTTTGTAACTAAAGGATTTGATTCGTAGTATCTTATATTAAGGTTGGTGGTAACCATTCTTGTCGAAAATCTTATTGTGGGGTCTTGGTCAATTTTCGTATGTGGGACCCTTTAGACATTATATCGATAACTTTGGTTTTGTGAGAATGCTCGACGAACGAACTCGTGTATGGAGTTCTGTTGGGAGTCAAATCTTGGTAGCATGACTAGGTGTCAACATTTGGGCTTGACGCCAAGCACCGTTAGTGTAAACGGAGGATTGTAGTCTGACTTTAAAGGAATGATGGTAATGGTTGTAGTAATCTTAAGATGCTCAATTGTGATAAGAGGATTTAGTGAAATGACTTTCCTTGTGTTGTAAGAGAATCTGTCGATTGGATGATTGATAATTGGACATATCTTTGGGATTGTGTAATTGATGAGTCAGTAATGACCGCTGAGAGTAAATGCTAGTTCAGTAGCGGGATTATTTGGGGATTCAGATGTTTTGGTTGATTTTGGTAGTGATTAAATTTTGGGCTAGTTTGGAGAGAATTTAAGAACGTATGAATGTAGAATGATTGGGGAGTTCGGATCTGTCATTTGGAAAGTATGGATCACTTAAGGTTGGGAGGCGGCTTAAGTCTGATGGTCGGAATCCACTCTAGCAAATTAGGCCTTCAATTGGATGTAGGTGTTTTATGCCTAAGCGGAGATTTGTCGTGAGTAACACCAAGAAGCCGTTGTGGGCGATTATGTGGGAAATAAATTTGAACCTATTTGTAACCGAGGGGACTTGGAATGTGTTGGGTGCAGTGGCCTTTATTTGTATGAGAACTAGATTTTGAGGACGAAATCCCTTTAAGGTTGGGAGGATTGTAACACCCCGAAAATTCGAGAACCAAAAACGGGAGTCACGGACGTCCGCAAGGGACAAGCCGGACTTCCGCTGATAGGAGGGTTTACACCCCCCCTAAATCTAACCGCAAGTGTACGGTGTCGAAATCAAGTAATAGTACAGAAGTACGAGTATCGAACGAACTAGGAACTAAGTATCAAAATGACTATAAGATCTATTAACTGAACGGTCGAAATTGGATGTGTGGTTTGAAAATCGTTTAAAAACTAAATAAAACTATAGTCGATTGACAAAAGGGTTAGAAAGGACTTTGATAGAGAAAAGGTTGAGGGTTGGATTTCTTATGGTTATACTCTCGATGAACGAACTCGAACAATGATTATCGATTATTTTTATGAACCCTACTTTTGAAACTCACCGTTACTCTTTCTCAAGCAATAACGGATTTTATCTTAAACTCACTAGTTTTATCTCTCGATCTCCACCGGTGATTTTAAAACACATTAGGTTAAACTTTACAAGGCAAAAAAGTGATTCGGCTATCTCTACCCGAATCTTCTTTCCGGCACCTGATTACCTGATCTAGTGATTAATTAATTCTCTCGAACTTAATCAAAAACCATGGAATTCAATTGAGGGTGATCCAGCTACAATTGGGTATGAAAAGCTGAAATCAAATGATTCATAGATCAAATCGAATAAAAATCATTCGGTTACACGTCATCCATCATAAAAACCATAGTCATTCCAACCCCCAACATCTAATGATTAGTTCATGTTGGGGTTGGACAAAAACTCAAGAAAAGGATAGAAAATAGTGTGTGTAAACATCGTGATCGTAAACGTAAAGAATGTACTGATGAAATCCCTTCTCTCGGATCTAATCCGCTTTGCGTGGTGAACTCCTCTTTAATTCGTCCTCTATCGTGGCGCAAAAGTTGTCAAAATACCTCTGAAAATCGCCCCTTCTTAGCCTCTCGTCGCACGTGTGAAAAGTGATGACCTAAAATCCAGAAAACGCCAAGTATAGGAATAGAACAGAGAGTGTAAAGCCCGTGTTCCGGTACGGTTTATTTTAGGTATTTTTTTTCTCTAAGCAAATTGTTTGTTAACGGGATTGTCGAATAAGACCAAAATGTTAAAAGATTGTGATTAGGGGGCTTAGTGGGGAAAAACTTTAACTCCAGGGACTGTTTGTGTACATTGGGTATGTAGGGTTGCATGGGATCGGCTTTGAGAAAACCGACCCCTTCCCCTCTCTTGTATATGTTCCGTGGAGCACAAGAACAAACCCCAAACCCTAATCCTTCTTCTTCTCTTTTCTTGCCTTCATCGCCGACCCCCCCTCCTTCCTTGCCGCTACTACTGCCGTCGATCACCCCAAACCACAGCCGGCGCTACTATTCACGCCGGCGAGAGAGAGGGTGCAGCGAGAGAGAGGGTGCAGCAAGAGAGAGAGTGCAGCGAGAGAGAGTGCCGCCGAGAGAGAATCGCCGAAGTGAGAGAGAGTGCCGCCGAGAGAGAGAATCGCCGGAGAGAGAGAGAGGAAACCGCGAGAGAGAGAGCCGCCGGGAAGAGGGAGAGTCGCCGTCGATTTTTGCCGGAAAAAGAGAGAAGGATAGAGTCGTGACCGAGGTAGTTCTTTTCGTTTCCTTTCGTTTGTTGTTTTCGTCGTCGGACCACCGTGAAACGCCACCACCACCGCCGCAGCCATGGCTGCCGGCGGTGTAGCCGCCGCCGCGGTGATGGCTGTGTGCGTGTGTGTGTGTGTGTGTGTGTGTGCGCGTATGTGTGTGTGTGTGGCGGGGTGGGTGAAGTGGTGTGGTCTCGCCGGAATGTGGTAACCCGCCATGGCCGCCGCCGCCGCCAGCGACCACCACTGCCGGAGGTGGCAGTGGGTGGTGCGCGGTTTTGTACAGCCCTTAGTAATCCTAAACCCTAAGCCAAAGTGTAATTGCGGGTCTGATTGTATTAAGTCATGACTTAATGAGAGTGTAGACTATTGTTATCATTTCATGTGAAGGTCGCCTATTCTGCCCCTGTTTTATAAAACCCGTAACTTTTCCTAGAAATATCGGATCGAGGTGAAACCAGTGCCACAATCTCCCATTTTGAGTCTAGTAAGTTTTGTATGTTTTGTGGAAAAATCAGTTCGGCCTCTAGCTAGGGCCAAATCATCGTTTTGTACAGACTGGTCCTGTTTTTCACTGTTCGGCGAGTCGGTTTTGTAAAATTTATATAGGATGATAGGAACCTCGTATGAACGCGTGCGATATGTCCCTGGAACCCTAAGACATAGAAATTTCTAGTTATGGAATAATAATTCTGGGTTGATGAGTTTAAGGGTGGCTAAACAGGTCCCGAACAGACCTGTAATTTTTAGAGTAAAAGCTGGAATTTTCACGTGTAAACTTGTAGTTGTGATTTTGGGTTAGGACTTCACTTTGACGTTTGTTAACATTTACTTAGGTGGAAAGAAGTGAGTGGAGTTGGCCGGCTCGTTTTGCTGTTGAGGATATCTGCGTTGCTTTTGAGGTGAGTTCTCTCACTGCGTAGACTAGGAATTGTATATATGTTGCGGTAGTTGTGTGTACTATTGAATGGTTGTGTGAACTAGCTGTATTGTGGTGAGTAGCATTAGATTGATTTAATGCCTAGTATAAATGTGTTTTGTATACATCTCGGTGGGACCGAGGGCTCGGTGGGACCGAGGAAGTGCGGATAACTGTTTTGTGAACTCGGTGGGACCGAGGGCTCGGTGGGACCGAGGAAGTGCAGATAACTGTTGTGTGAACTCGGTGGGACCGAGGGCTCGGTGGGACCGAGGTAATTGAGTACATGATTATTTGTGTTGTGTTGTTGTACTATGTGACTGTTTGTGGGTGTGTCTATGTGCGGATAGGGGTGATATGTATATAATTGCTATCTGCGTAGGTGTCGGAATTCACTAAGCTTCGTGCTTACCCTTTCCCTATAAAATTACTGTTTCAGGTGCGAGTGGTAGTAAGGCGTGACGGTACACACTGGCGCGTTGAGAAGACTTTCGTATTTATTTATTTTTAAACTTATTACAGTTCCGCTGTTTTATTTGAGATGATCGTTTAACTTAACGAGGTTTTGTATAAACGTTTATTGGAGTTAAACGCTTTTGATTTAATCTATTAAAAATGGTATTTTAAAAGTTCAAATATATTATAATTTTTGGGACGTTACAACTTGGTATCAGAGCACAGCTTGAGTGAATCAAACACATCTTGGTGTGTTTGATCTCAAGTTTGCGGCTATAAAATTCTTCTCTTAAAATTTTTGGGAAATAAAAGAAAGGAAAACCCGTTTGAGAAACGGTGATCGAGGGCGCAGTGTGTACAGTCAGCCGAAGCCAAGAGAAAAGGTACAGTACTTAGTGTATTTATTTCTTTCTAGAACATAGGAGTATGTATGCTAGATTGCCTGTGCTATTTACACTGTACTGCATGTTTGTTGCTTGCTAGTAGGAATTTATGCTGATCATGGTAAGTTGTTAAGTGAATGCCCTATAGGTTGTATGCAGTAAGAATCACATAGCCTTAGAATATTTGATTTAGTTCTATTGCGCAGCTCTTGTTTGAGTCCAACCGTTCTAGGATAGAATCTTGTATTCGAATGTCTATTTGTTTCACGCTGCATGTGACGGGGTATTCGCGAGGCAACTCGTTATGGTCAGTAGGGATTTCGTTGCAGCAAGGGTAGTGTTTTGGGGTGAATTTCCTAGTGAGTTAGGATGAGTGTTGGCATATGCTGGTACGAGCATATGGGTTAAACCGTAAGGATTATCTGACGTAATTTCCCAACTTGCCTAAGAGGTTTAAATGTCTGGATGATGATGGTGGATCGGGGAGTGTTGGAGGGGTATGAGTCGAGACGTCGAATGCCGACTGAGTCATGCACAAAGTTTATTTTGAAAATAAATTGCATTAACTAATTCTTGTGTTTCCAATCCTTTTATGGATTGTGTTTTGGAATTTTGGGAAATGTTCAGCACACACACAAGATTTCGAATATTGGTTTTGAAAGTAGATGAAACCGTTTTATCACGGGAGTTGCAAACTTTGTTAGAATTTGGGTCATTTCGTAATTTTCCAACGGTTCTTTCGGGTAAGATGATATCCGTGTTTTGTGGTGTTTAAAATGTTGGGCAAGTGACTACGGCTTGTGACTTTAACATTGGAACTCCTCCACATATGTTAGAGTTGAGACGGAAAGTCACATTCCACGATGTCTGTATAAAACTATTTTGGTGATTTGTTTAATATGAGTTTGTTAAACAATGCTGTTTTATGGTTTTACCGTGGAAAGAGATTTTTGGAATTTTGGCGTCTCATTCATGATTTTGCTTTTAACAAATTGACTTTGGGGGCACATTGTATGATGCTATTTTATTGACTTAGAGTCACTGAGTTCGTCGAGGTTCATGAAGTTTGTGTTACTAAGTATTTTATTGCAAATAGTTCAGTGTATGGATTGATTTATGCGTGACTAAAGTAATGCATGGAAGAATATTTTGGTAACATTTCATAATGAGTTGTTTGGTGCGCTTTTAGTCAGTTAATTGTTTTATTATCATTTCCATGAAAATGCGCTTTATCGACTTAGGGGTATGCATACTTGGGTAACCTTTGTTCTTGACATTTTGATAAACGAGTCGTGCATGAAAAATGTTTTAGTTCTCATGCATACGTTTGCAATGTGTATATTTTGAAAATATAAATGCGTAGATTGTTGACATTCGGTTAATTTAGAATCGCCGATTAGTTTTGGGAAATTTAAAAACTTTTGCTTTGGAGGGAACGAGTATTTTAAGCATTTTTGGCAAATACATTTTAAACTTTGGTGTTTTGACGTTATATGTCCCAAATACGAATTGTCGAGGAAATGCTTCGTGATGAAGATTTTAAAAAAATTCCTTATGGAAGTGTTACCAGTTTGCATGCCTACCCCGATTTAAGGTTTTATGATGTTTAGGTCGATATTTTCAAATGATGGAAACGAATTAGTTTGTCTTTAAACTTGGAACTTACTCAAGTTATTTTGGGTTTTGACTGAGGTGTAATTATGAATAGTTTCCTTGTTTTGTATAATAAACTGACGCGCGCAAATTTTTATTGGTAAACTTTGTTCCATACCATTTGGATGGTCAGAAAATAATTTTGAGTAAATTGCCGTTTGGGCTTCTTTTGAAGTACGTGTGAAAACTGTTGCACACCGTTTAAATTGAGCAGTTACCTTGCGTGCATGTCATGAGTCAATTCATACCAGAACCGTGGTGGTTTGTTTTAAAGAAATTATTTATTGCGCTTTGCGTTTTGTGAGTAAACTGAACTGCAATGGAATGATTTTCAACGTGATTTTCCTATGTGGGACGAGCGTGTCCATTTTTGCGTAACTACCGACCTGGTAATAGTAGTTTTATTGCATATGATCTTTTTGAGATGAAAAATCTTGGTGTTGAAAATATTTTGTAAATGATTTTTGTAAACCATTCGGGAAATGCACTTTTAAGTGTTATGTGTCATTTTGAGAATTTTAAGGGTGCGAGTCCTTTGGGAAAACCCTTTTGTTTAACCCGTGTTGAGTTTTGGGGTTAATGTTGATGTAGAGTATTGCTTACTTAAACATTGTTTAAACGCATTTTTTTACCGACCTATGGGTCTAGTAAATGTGGATCATTTTGCTTGGTTTTGACTTTGAGATAGTCATGGGTCAATTGTCCGGTTTTAATGGCTCGGTGTGGAGTCTTATTGATGGGTTGCTTTTATCGCACTGTTTTGCATTTATTGGACGTTGAGTATTTACATGCTTGGGTGAGTGAGTCATCCCGGGATAGGCATGTTGTTGGGAGATTGTATTGCATTGGATCCATAGGCATTATAGTCAGTCGTTAGTAATGGTCGGTTAGGTATCTCGGGGTGGGACCCCGGTATTTATGTTTTATGACCTTGACTTTCCAGTAGGCACTAGGAGGTTATAGTATTGAACAGTTACCTGGGAGGTAGATGCCGAGATGTATCCTCGATACGGCATAACTTGGCTTCGTAGAGCGAGTGTGGAAGATACGTCGACGGTGGAAGGTTGGGTATTCCACGTGTGTTGGTACTGTAGGCCGAATAGTATCGGTTAAAGGAATGATGGCCTTTGCAATTAAGAGAATAAATACGCTGTAACCTTTTTGAGGTAAGTGGTATATTTAGGTGTCGACTTTTGGGCTTGAGGCCAAACACCTTTAGCGTAATCGGAGAATTGTGGCCGATTTAAAAATAATTATGGTGATGGTGGTAGTAACCCTGAAATGCTCACTTGTGATGAATGGTTATGGTGGAATGACCTTCGTGTGTGTTTATAAATCTGCTGATTTGATGATTCAGGTGAGATAAAATTTTAGGAGTCTATTAGAACTCGTGGAAGTTAATCGACAATTAATGGTAGGAATGATCGGACTCGAGTATCCTGTAGGGTATATTGGTGAGCAACTTTAGAATAGTTAGAGCTTGAAATTGAATCGGGATGTATGGATCGTCTAAGGTTGGGAGACAACCGAAGTCGTTTGGCTAAGAATGATTCCAGTCGTTGGAGTGTTCTTCCGATCATAAATGCGGTGTACTTGAAGGAGTTTTGTTGGTAAGGAAAGTATTCGAGAAATTGTTTTTTTTCGGCGGTGTGAGAAATTTAGATTCCAGTTAGGGATGTCGCCAAGCGTACTATTCTGACTCTTGAAGATATTCAGATTGATGAGCGGCTTAATTACGTAGAGAAGTCGATTTCCATTATTGACAGGAAGACTAGGGCCTCACGCAATAAGTAATCGGCTTGGTGAAGGTCCAGTGGAAGCACCGGAAGGGTTCCGAGTGGACTTGGGAACCCGAAGCTGAGATGCGGGAGATCTATCCGTAATTATTCGTGGATATAGACTTCGGGGACGAAGTCTAATTCAAGCAGGGGAGAGTTGTAAAGCCTGTGTTCCGGTACGGTTTATTTTAGGTATTTATTTATTTTTCTCTAAGCAAATTGTTTGTTAACGGGATTGTCGAATAAGACCAAAATGTTAAAATATTGTGATTAGGGGGCTTAGTGGGGAAAAACTTTAACTCCAGGGACTGTTTGTGTACATTGGGTATGTAGGGTTGCATGGGATCGGCTTTGAGAAAACCGACCCCTTCCCCTCTCTTGTTTATGTTCCGTGGAGCACAAGAACAAACCCCAAACCCTAATCCTTCTTCTTCTCTTTTCTTGCCTTCATCGCCTACCCCCTCCCTCCTTGCCGCTACTGCTGCCGTCGATCACCCCAAACCACAGCCAGCGCTGCTGTTCACGCCGGCGAGAGAGAGGGTGCAGCGAGAGAGAGGGTGCAGCGAGAGAGAGAGAGAGAGTGCAGCGAGAGAGAGTGCTGCCGAGAGAGAATCGCCGAAGTGAGAGAGAGTGCCGCCGAGAGAGAGAATCGCCGGAGAGAGAGAGAGAGAGAGGAAACCGCGAGAGAGAGCCGCCGGGAAGAGGGAGAGTCGCCGTCGATTTTTGCCGGAAAAAGAGAGAAGGATAGAGTCGTGACCGAGGTAGTTCTTTTCGTTTCCTTTCGTTTGTTGTTTTCGTCGTCGGACCACCGTGAAACGCCACCACCAACGCCGCAGCCATGGCTGCCGGCGGTGTGGCCGCCGCCACGGTGATGGCTGTGTGTGCGTGTGTGTGTGTGTGTGTGCGTGTATGTGTGTATGTGTGTGTGGCGGGGTGGGTGAAGTGGTGTGGTCTCACCGGAATGTGGTAACCCGCCATGGCCGCCGCCGCCGCCAGCGACCACCACTGCCGGAGGTGGCAGTGGGTGGTGCGCGGTTTTGTACAGCCCTTAGTAATCCTAAACCCTAAGCCAAAGTGTAATTGCGGGTCTGATTGTATTAAGTCATGACTTAATGAGAGTGTAGACTATTGTTATCATTTCATGTGAAGGTCGCCTATTCTGCCCCTGTTTTATAAAAGCCGTAACATTTTCTAGGAATATCAGATCGAGGTGAAACCAGTGCCAAAATCTCCCATTTTGAGTCTAGTA
Source organism: Saussurea involucrata (assembly GCA_033807775.1). NCBI lineage: Eukaryota > Viridiplantae > Streptophyta > Magnoliopsida > Asterales > Asteraceae > Saussurea > Saussurea involucrata. The sequence continues at coordinate 140,130,772 of CM066315.1, forward strand.
AGTTTTGTATGTTTTGTGGAAAAATCAGTTCGGCCTCTAGCTAGGGCCAAATCATCATTTGTATAGACTGGTCCTGTTTTTCACTGTTCGGCGAGTCGGTTTTGTAAAATTCATATAGGATGATAGGAACCTCGTATGAACGCGTGCGATATGTCCCTTGAACCCTAAGACATGGAAATTTCTAGTTACGGAATAATAATTCTGGGTTGATGAGTTTAAGGGGGTCTAAACAGGTCCCGAACAGACCTGTAATTTTTAGAGTAAAAGCTGGAATTTTCACGTGTAAACTTGTAGTTGTGATTTTGGGTTAGGATTTCACTTTGACGTTTGTTAACACTTACTTAGGTGGAAAGAAGTGAGTGGAGTTGGCCGGCTCGTTTTGCTGTTGAGGATATCTGCGTTGCTTTTGAGGTGAGTTCTCTCACTGCGTAGACTAGGAATTGTATATATGTTGCGGTAGTTGTGTGTACTATTGAATGGTTGTGTGAACTAGCTGTATTGTGGTGAGTAGCATTAGATTGATTTAATGCCTAGTATAAATGTGTTTTGTATACATCTCGGTGGGACCGAGGGCTCGGTGGGACCGAGGAAGTGCGGATAACCGTTGTGTGAACTCGGTGGGACCGAGGAAGTGCGGATAACTGTTGTGTGAACTCGGTGGGACCGAGGGCTCGGTGGGACCGAGGTAATTGAGTACATGATTATTTGTGTTGTGTTGTTGTACTATGTGACTGTTTGTGGGTGTGTCTATGTGCGGATAGGGGTGATATGTATATAATTGCTATCTGCGTAGGTGTCGGAATTCACTAAGCTTCGTGCTTACCCTTTCCCTATAAAATTACTGTTTCAGGTGCGAGTGGCAGTAAGGCGTGACGGTACACACTGGCGCATTGAGAAGACCTTCGTATTTATTTATTTTTAAACTTAGTACAGTTCTGCTGTTTTATTTGAGATGATCGTTTAACTTAACGAGGTTTTGTATAAACGTTTATTGGAGTTAAACGCTTGTGATTTAATCTATTAAAAATGGTATTTTAAAAGTTCAAATTTATTGTAATTTTTGGGACGTTACAGAGAGTTACGCGACCTGGCACGCGGCCTCAGGCCGCGACGCAGGCCGCGCGGTTTCCTGAGGTCTGCGGGTCAGGTTTGGTTCATGGATCTTGGGCTTGGATCTCGGGCTTCCGTTGGGCTTCGTTTTGGGCTCTTTTGGACTCTTTTATGCTTTTTTTTTCTCGATGCTCATCTTCTTCGGATTACCTGCACATTTCATTCGAAAAACCATAAAATTCTGCCTTTTTGCTTCAACACAAGCCAATCTCATTGGTTTGTGGACTGAAAATAACGCCGAAAAATGGCGTTATCATCCGCGAGGTGCGGAAACCCGCGGGTCGTCCGCGGAAGCAACATAGATTTGGATGGTTTTGGTGCGGCCGAGGCCGGACGTCCGCGAAGTGCCATGCGGACGTCTGCGACCTGTCTGATGAGTTGAACTGGGTATTTTAAGCCCTTTCTCCCTCTCTTTCTTCATTTCACTTTAAAAACCCTAACTCACTCTTCCTCTCCCTTTTTCAGCCGATTTTTCCCCCAAGAGAGCATAAACCCTTTTCCTTCCTCATCTGCTTTACCCAATCTAAACCTACTTTCCACCATTGTTGAAGTTGTGGAAGCTTGAAGCTTTTGTGGATGATTAGGAGCTTTGGTTTGGAGATTCAAATGATAAAGGTAATATTCCTCTACCCAAATGCTAGGTTGTTGTTGATTTTATCTTCTTTCTATTTTGGGGTATTGTTGGATGATTTTGGTGGTGTTTGGTTGAGGTGATCTTTTCTTTCTTCATTTAAGAAGATTAGGGTTTGGTACATTTGGAGTTCTTGGATGATAAATGTTTTGGGAATGATTGTACATGGTTAGATCGGGTTATTGATGGCTGGAAAATTATGGATCTAGGTTTTGGATTTTTTGGCTTGAAGATGCAAGTTGCTTCAAAGGAGCTTACGTATGGGAAAAATCTAGATTTAGCCTAAAACTAGCAAGGTGAGTTCAAGTTGCTTTGTGAAAACTTTGTACATGCCAAAATGTTATTTTCCAAGTAATTATGTGTTTTACATGAAAATTATCAATGTTGAGTTATTTGGTGGGTTTTAACTTTCGAGGTATTTATTGTGGTAAATATTGTAAAACACTTGCATTGGGATTTTTGGGAAAATGTGATAGATAATAATACATGAAAATGGGTTGTTGATTTATGTCATAAATGGAGTCTATTTGTGATGAAAATGCATTTGTGTATATTTTGGAAACACACATTTAATACATTATGGGACGATTTGGAAATGTGCAGTGTGAGTCCTTCGAAAAAGAGGGTTGTCCCAACCCAAGGTTTTATTTCGTGTTTTTCATGGATTTGAAATATTATTGGCAAAAGTGTGTGTTGCTATGTTTAATCTAATATTATGACTTTTCATGAATTATATTTTGAGTCAGTTAAGTTTATGGCTCGGTATTGGATTTTGTTAAGTCTTGAGGACAATTGTCCAGTTTCTAATAGCTCAAGTTGAGTTTTGATCATGATTTACGTTATTGGGGAATTGCATGTTTTGAATGCACTTGTTTATTCTTTTGGGGTCGTGTAATGTTTTAGACCTTGTTAGTTATGGATCCATAGGCAGATGCGTTTTCCCTTTGTCTCGCAGGCAAGAGGTCGGGATTGATTGAGTTCAGTTTACGAGACATTAGTTTCTTTTATAGCACGGAATAGGCATCGGGTTTCCATGATAAGTAAGACGTGGACCTATATGGTCGGGCGTCGTCTCATGGGCAGTAAGGTGTAATCCCTAATGTGCTGTTGTGGATTTGGAGTGACCCAACGTATAGACCTGGGGTGGTTGAAGTCGGGGGCTCTCTAGTCTCGCGGGTAATAGATCTGGAGTGATTGAGCTCAGTTTACGAGAGTAATCCACGTGGGTGTTTTATTGCATAGTAGGTGACCCACTTTCGTGATCCTTCTCGTTCAATGTATACGGGTCTCCCCCGTCACCGAAAGGTGCTGTTTTGGGTATTTATGTTTATCCATGTTTTCGGTGACGTATCATTTGTATATGAATTGTTTTCCTCGTTATGTGAGTTATGGGTTATGCTTTATCCATGTTTGGGATGTTTGGAATAATAATGATTTATTTATGAACTTAATCGTTTTGGAAATCAAATACTATTTCACCTTTCACGTTGGTTTTGGGGACGAGTCCATCTTGAGAAATCATTTTATATTAAAGTATTCAGCACGGGATTTGTGTGAGTTGGAAAATGGGTGATTTGCATCTAAAGTAAATTTTTTTGAACTCATGACTTAAATTGCTTCTCTCTCGGTTTATGAATTTAAATGGTCATGATGAAACTCTTGAACTCACTAGGCGTTAGCCTAACCCTTTTTATTTGTCGGCATGTGCAACAGGCTCGGGTTGGGAGTAGCTTTAGCTACACTGGGAAGTGATGAGTGATAGTAGAATGCACGAGAGGTGATTTTGGTTAGTGAAGTCGTTCGCATATATTTGGGACTAGCAACTTATACATGTGTTAAGTAACACCCGGTGTGAATTTAGTCTTTGTAATAAGACTCGAATGGTAATTGTTTGAGGATAAATCATAGATTTTAATTTGAGGTAATTTCCGTATTGTCTTATAAGGAGAAATTCTATTCATTGGGGTGTTATCGAAATTTTTATTTAGTTGCTCTTTCCAAAATTTGAGGGCGTTACAGTAAGCATTTACAATCAAAAGATATGTTAATTGATGTCGCTGTTGAACAAGTTAAAGGGCTAATTTCTTTTTTTGAGGGATATAGAGAAGTAGGATTTTTAGATGCTATAGGGTCTGCAAAGAAAATTGCCACTGAATTAGACATTGATCCACTATTTCGTCAACGATGTGAAATTCGTAGAAAAAGACATTTTGATGAAAACTCGATTACTTCACACTCTGCCGAGGAGTCGTTTAGAGTTAATTATTTCTTATGTGTTGTTGATCATGCAATTGCTTCACTAAAAAGAAGATTTGAACAATACCGAGAATATGAAAATGTGCTTGGGTTTTTATTTACTTCTGATAAACTGCGTTCTTTTGATAATGATTGTTTAAACTCTTCTTGTATTAATTTTGAAATTGCACTTAAGAATCAAAATCAATCTGATGTTGATGGGAATGACTTATATGTGGAATTGAAGTTACTTCAAGACTTTTTATTGTAAATGGAAATGAAAACACAATGTAATTTCTCATTAAAAAAAACATATATGGATTATCTCGTATATTTATGGAGAAATAGGAGTAATAAACGCGTAATAGTAGAGATTTACACGCATTAGTAGGATCAACACGTATTATTTCTGAGGAAGCCATGCTGGTAACTCGGCAGAAATGAGCATATACAATGAATGGGCTAGGTTCCGATTAGAAGTTGAGTTAACGTGAAAAGCGTAAAAAGTGGTTATCAACCGTTGAATGAGAAATGAATGCACATTAGGATGAGATGCATTGAGATAAGATGCACCTATTCAATTCTCTTATAAGCCGCAGTTCATGGGAGAGCATGAGATTAAAAGTGATCAACGGTTTAGATCCACTTCTCACGCTTTTCACGTTAACATCAACTTCTCACACAATCATTCGCCTATAATAAAATATATCTACCACTTACATCATTGATAAATAGAAATTCATATTGCTGGTAATACTTACTAAGGCTGTTAATAAGAGTGTATAAAAAGATTCGAAGTAAGTGTTGCACAACAATTTTCACGGAAATTTGATTGGTAATGAGAAGAAACAAGAAAACCTTGGCTGGGTTAAAGCTGATTAACATATAGTAAACAACCAAGAAAACAAATTGCAGCAGGATTAGAATCAAATTAATAAGAAAGGTACATTCAAAGTAAATGTTTACCTTATCCAGTTTCAGGACGCGATAGATTCACCCGGTAACTAAAAGTAACGACTCTTACCCAATAAGCGTTTACTTGGTAAATTGTTGTATACGATGTCGTTTTAATGGACTAAAATCATACCGGGTAAATTAAGTTAAAGTTTTGACTCTTACCGGGTATTGAATCATAAGACTTTCAACAAAAATAATACCCACAAACATAAGACTTGGACCAATTTGAAACCCAGTATTGAATTATTAAATTTCAACAAACATGAATACCGACAAATATAAATTCCAAGCCAGGTCATTATAATCACCTTTTTTCAAAAATAAATTAATTATAATAAAAAAAGATTAGTTATCAAGAGAAATAGAGAGACTAACGTTCAGGGCCACCAAGTTTAGTAACTGTGTCAACAATTCTGGCATGAATTTCTTTGGTATTAATATGGGGATTATTTATGCAGATCTACATGGCATGCCTCATTGATTTAGATTTTCTTTAAATGGGTTCCAAATGATATACCATTTCTTTAAAAGGGTTCCACTTGATTTCGGTAAACCTGTCTTGACTCTGAGGTGTTTCCGACAGAATTGGGATCCAAATTAAGAAGGTTTTCGATCTTTTGAATTTTGCTACTGTCTTTGTTTACACTTTGGGATCAACCATTATCATCTACCACCTTTCCTATATACCACCTTTCTCACCTCACACATATATAGTTTTGCCGATTTATTAATTTTAGAGGCCGATTTTACCAAGTAAGCGCTTATCAATTTATTAATTTTAGGGTTCATTTACAAGACATTTATAAGGCAAACGTTTACCAAGTAAACAAACATTATCCTTACTTCTCTTATCGTATAAGACTTTAGGTCGCTTTTAATGTTAGTAATTTCCTTAAACGTGGTAACTGATTATTGGGTATGAGTATTATCCCTCGTTGACCAAGTTATAAGACTCTTGTCCTTATTATGTCTCTTTTATCCGATGATATTCTAGATCTAGCTTTACCATACTCTAAATTGATACGATACATGTTTATCCATAAGTCAGTAAAGGAAGTACCCTTACTATTTTGGATATTTGCTTCTTGTTTGCCAAGTTTCTTTGGTTTTAACCTCTTGGTAACTTTTTTACCTTTTCATAGTCCATTGACACGAAATCATTTGAATTAAAACTCATCTTATTTATCCATAGATAATCGATATTTTGGGAAACAAACCCCATCTCAAAGCCACAAGCATAGACTAGAGATGCGACCAATCCCTATTTAGCTTTATTTATCATCGATCATCTTTACTTCAGAACATGGCAGACGGAATTTGGCATTGTTGCACTTGTAAGTTGCATTGGTTCTTTAGATTATGAACCACCCTTCGCACCTCCGACATCTCCGGCTGTTGTTGCCCCCTGTTGAGCTTGGCTCAACAACTCCTTCATGGCCTCACACTGGCATTCCACATCCACATTTCTAAGCTCTTCACAGCACTCTTCCATTTCTTGCGGCTCTTGCTTAATTGCGTTATATTTGAGTATGTGCCGGTTTTAGTGTTTGGTCTTATGTGTGAAGACCGTTTGATGATTTTGTATTCTTAGTACCTTTGGGACTAATGAACTTTGGTGGGTTGTATGCATTGTCGAGTTATGAAAGAGTTGTGTATACATATACATGCACACATATAGATGCATATATGATTTGACTTCATTGGGAAGGTGGCAATGAAGGGGTTGTGAGATTCTCATGCCTCGGAGCATGTGTTCGCATGATATGGGTTAGATGCATTTTATTTGCATGTGTTGATGTTGATATATGGTCATTAGATCTTTTGAGCAGAGGGCTCGGTTTTGGACGCGATTGAGTCTTGAGGGCATTCGCCCGATTTTAATAAGCTCGACGTGGGCTTGGGGTTTGAATTGCATGAATTGCATTGTATTTGAGATTTACATGATTTGAATGCATTGGTTATTCTTTTGGGGTCATGTATTTATATTTAAGTCGAGTAAGCATGTGTTGGATGGTGGGTTTTCCAAGGTAAAGATCCAGTAGGATTGAACTTGGTGGTTTGGGCTAAAGACCTAGTTTGGTTGATGCCAGAGATTGACTAGAGACCTAGTTTGGTTGATGTCGGAGATGTGCTAAAGACCTAGTTTGGTTGATGCCAGAGATGGACTAGAGACCTAGTTTGGTTGATGTTGGAGATGGGCTCAAGACCTAGTTTGGTTGATGCCAGAGGTGGACTAGAGACCTAGTTTGGTTGATGTCGGAGATGGATTAGAGACCTAGTTTGGTTGATGTCTAAGATGGACTAAAGACTCGGTTTGGGTTGATGTCAAAAACTGACTAGAGACCGAGGGAGGGTTGATGTCATGTGTTTCCCATCCATGAAGCTTACTCGTGTCTATTAATTGTGGTATAATTTATGTGTTTGCCACATTCGATGAAATCGGGTCTCCCCCGTCACCGAAGAGTGTTGTTTTCGGGTACTTTGTTTATCCGCGTTGTCGGTGTTATATTATATGCATATGGATTGTTTTCCATGATTGATGGACGAATTTTATGTTTTATCCTTGTTGGATGTTTTCAACTATTGGAGTATTATTCTCATTTTCGATTAATTGAGATATTATTATTTATTTACCTCTTGAGTGAGTTTTGGAATTGAGTCCTTTGCGGAGTAATGATTTCATTGGAAGTTTTCCTCGCTGGAATGGTGTGCGTTTGGAAATTGGGTTGTCGGTGTCTTTTATACAAACCCTTTTTTGGAAATCATAAATTAAGTTGAATCTTTTGGTCTATCAAATGATTTGCCCATGATGTAAACTCTTGAACTCACTAGGCGTTAGCCTAACCTTTTTATTTGTCGGCATGTGCAACAGGTTCAGGTTGGGAATAGCTTTAGCTACACTGTGAAGTGATGAGTGCTAGTAGAGTGCACGAGAAGTGAGATGCTTAGCGAAGTCTTTTGCACTTATTTGGGATTAGCAACTTGTAATTGGGTTAAATACTAAACTCTTCCATAAAGATTGCAAGGTTCTTATTGATAAAATCAAGAAATGGGTCTTGGATTGGAAAAATAAATCGTTATCGTTTGCTGCTCGGCTGCAACTGCTGCAATCTGTTATCTCGTCTATACAGGTGTGTTGGTCATCACTTTTTGTTATCCCGGTCTCGGTGATTAAAGAGATTGACCGAATTATGAAAGATTTTTTATGGAACAATGGTGTTGACTCGAAAGGAAAGGCGAAGGTTTCTTGGAAAGATGTATGTCTGGATAAAAGCCAAGGTGGTTTGGGCCTAAGATCTCTACGGGATTGGAACCATGCTCTTATTGCAAAACATATCTGGAGTCTTATTGAGGGAAGAAAGTCACTTTGGGTGAAGTGGATTCACACATATAGATTAAAAGGGAGGAATTTCTGGGACGTTAATGAAGTTAATGATGCTGCATGGGGGTGGAGAAAAATAGTAAGAATCAGAGGTCTTTTTAAAGATCACATCGTTCATCAGATTGGTGATGGGTCCAACACTTCGGTGTGGTTTGACAACTGGCATGTTGCTGGCCCGTTATGTAAGTTTATATCTAGAAGGGATATTTACCTTGCCGGCATGAATTCTCTTTCAAAAGTTAGTGATTTATGGAATGGAGCTTTTTGGAGTTGGCCTCAAGAATTAATTGTGAAATATGGCAATCTGCTTGGAGATTATAGTCCTATCATTAGAGGAGGTGTCAAAGATTCTATTATGTGGAAAGATAAAAATGGGAGAATGCAACAGTTTGGTACCGGTGTTGTTAAATCCAGATCCGTGCAACAATTATGAAATCAGTAATATAAACAATAAGAACAATGATTTCAACTGGTCATCCCTGTATTATGCTTTCAATCAGAGTGTTTACAATACAATTCAGAAAAGCAAATGAGACAACTAGCCTATTTTCTAAGGCTAAGCTATCTATTTATATGGCGGGCCCGTGGTTAACAAGCCCACGCCCCGTTCACTAATAGAGCTCAAAATAAAGAATTACAATTTAAACCCTGAACTTTAAATCAACATAAAACGACCCTAACAATCTCCCCCTTTGATTTGAAGTTCGAGTTCGTGCTCTAGCTCTCGCCAGTTGTAGACATCTCTTTTGTGAAGCGCGAAGTGAATCTCGAACCATCTGATAGCACGACGGTAGTCGATGCGATCTTCAACCAATTCTAAGGCATTCCGAACAGTTATTTCATTCGGATTAGGAACATACGAAACCCTTGTATTTTCAGACTCGTGTTGAATGATCTTTCGAAGAGCATCTCGAACTTTGTAGAGTGTACCGTCGCAGAATCTTTCTACCTGACTGAACCACAAAAATCTTTTCTCTTTCTGTTCATTGATGAAGACGATCCCATTCTGGTTCTAGAAGCATAGCGTTCTCGGGATATATATTCAACTCAGGAGCTTGCAGATTCGGCTTTATCAGATTTACTTTCTTCGCCCTGTTCTCGACAGCCATTTGAAAATCTGTTAGATATGACATCATAATGGTACGGACCAGGTATCGACGAACAACTTCGAGCGCCTTTGTAACTTCAAGCGGTCGGATGGTTCTTGTACGAAGGTCTTTCAGAATAGCCAGGAAGTCGAACGGTCGGAGGTGCTGGAAGTCGGTTTCAGAGAATTTCCATTCATTCCCATCTTCACGTCGGACAGTGAATATTGGGTAGACTATTTTCATGATGCGTCTTGAATGGATGTTAAGTACCTCTGTGATCTGATGCTTGGTTCTAACTTGGCTGACTGGATGACACCGCTGCATTGTGCTGATATAACGTCATTGGTATTCGAGGTTGAGGTTGTAAATACCAAGGCAAAAGGTCGGCTTGATCGGGCGAAGCTTGTGAACGAACAACTTCTTCAAAAATTCCTCCAGATGAGGGATAAGTACCATGATCTTCTCCCAACGGATTTGTTGCCGAGGAGGGGGAGGAAGATCAGAAGCTGTCGTTTGCAGAGGAGTTGTCGGAATGTTGGCAGCAGTAGTTTCAGGTCTTGTTGAAGTTCCAGTGGGTTGAGCATAGTGAACGGGAGAAGTGCCATAAAAATTCTGGAGCAGGAACTAATCATAGTTGATGTTGTCTTCGTCATCAGTGGGGAAGACCAATATTACCTGGTGATTTGTGGCACTGGCGGCTTTTTGATACCATGCATCTTCGATCTCCAGGTTGGCTTCATAGTCTGGATCTATCATATCCAGTAGAGGTCTGTCTGATGAGTCAAAGTCGATCAATCCCTGTGTTGAACCCCAAGGCTTTTCAAACGTCGGGTCTTCTTCATCTAATATATCCATATCAATCACCATTTTAGCTAAAGGTAACTCGGCTTCAGGATCTGTTCCGGTTGTAGTAGCCGTAGTTGAAGGTTCCGGTTGAACCACAGTTGTAGATTCAGCAGTGAGGATCTGGGCGGTCTCGTTTAGTCTATGTCGTTCCCCCCCTCACGGTGATCAGGATCATCCTGGTCATCGTGCTTACGTTTCAGACCGCCTGCTTGACTCTTACAGGTTTCTTCGAGTGAGCGGACTCTCTCGGACAGCGTTGTGAGCGCTCGGTTGTAGTCCTTGAGAGTCGAGTCAATGCAATCCAGTCGAGAGGTAATTGATGTGGAAGGAGCAGTGACCTGTGTTTTCAGAACGGTGATCGGGTCTGCTTCGGGCGAGGCATTGGAATCCTGGAGCAATTGGGCTAGAAGCATCGTCTTGAGAGTTTCCACCGAGTAGGTAGGTGGAGGAGCGGTTTCAGCTTGAATGATCTTCGCTTTGCCGTTGATTAATTTGGCGAGCTCGGCGGCGACATGCAGTTCCATTGCTTCGCGGACATCCTTGAGGGTGCTGTCCAGGGACCCTTGCGACACAAAGTCTGGGTGAGTAACTCCGGGTTCACTTAGATTTCCCGTTGAGGCATCTACCGCGGGGGTAGAGCCACCTACGTTCACAGTTGGCATATCGGTAGCTGTGGTAGGATTTCCCTCCGATCCTTGTGTTCCACCTAGAGGTGAAGACACTACAGTGGTTCTGGTCGAGTCACGAAGATTCTCGACATGGTGTTGCTCCTCTTGTGTCCTAGCCAAAGGGTTTTCAATAGCAAATGGCTCTAGACTCGATTGTGCACGAAAAGAAGTCGAGACCGGGGGTTGCTGGTCTCTTGTTTCAACACCAGTACTCTCCGAGTGAGAGACCGGTGGAAGTTGTGCTATATCCCCGTGTGAGACTGAAATATCCGTCTTTTGAGAGACGGATGAGTGGATAAGGGGGTCGTGCAATTGCTCCGCTGGGTCCACGGAGGCTTCTTCAATACCCCGTCCCAGCGCATGAGACGGGATAGCAGATGTGGCTACCCGGATATCACGTGGCTGGGTTCGCACAGGAGCCTCGTTATCTTTACGGCTCAATCTTTCTTGGTTTGCTTTCAACCTTAACTCCCTCCTTCTCACATGATCTATGTCCCGGGAAAGGTCCCTCCAGTGCTGGCTGGACCATGGGATTCCCTAACCCTCGTCTATATGCTATCACATGTAGGGTTTCAGGCATATGCATAGTACGGATATAATCCGGCTCCCCCTCAAAACATACATGGGGATTGACTTGCTCCTCCTCGGATTGAGAGTGTTATTTACTTGGGAGACATCAACTCAAAAAAAACATTTAGACTTTTAAGAAAACAGGCTGATGCTCCCCCTCGGATTTTGTTGAGGTTGTTGATACGCCATGGAATATCTGTAAAAGACCCAAAGTTAGTAAACAAGACGGATAAACAAATATTTGCGCGTACCTTTGCATTCAATGGCTCAATCTGAGACAGATTGAGGACTAGCAGTGACAAAATAGGTACTGAACTGTCAAAACAGGGGTGTCCGGACATAATGAAGTAACAAAACTTTCCGGACAACCATAAGTATCCGGACAAAGTGTGTTCGGACAACAAAGCTTTCCGGACAAAAGGAGTTTCCGGACAAAATGGGCAAACCGGACAACTATGTTTCCGGTTGACAGAGGATTCCGGACACTTTGAATTGTCCGGACACTTTGACAATAACAAAATTACCTTAGGAATTGGGCAAAACTTTCTCTTTCTTCCCCTCAAGCTGAGCATGGGGATGGCTTTGCTCCCCCTCGAATATTGCAAACATTGTGCAATGGAGAGTCCGACACACAAAAACTTTTAGGCAGTTGAAGAAAAAACTTGTGTCGCTCTCCCTCAAATGATGATCATTAGGGTATATGCTCCCCCTCAGAATGTGCGCATAGTGTGAAGTGCACACGGGAGTATCCACACACACAAAAAAAAACTTTTCATCAGTTATAAAATTGTGTGTGACTCTCCCCCTCAACAATACAGTAGACTTACCTGATAGCTGATCATGCTCCCCCTAAACACATGAGCAGCTTGTTAAAGCACCGGTATAGACAAACCTCACGTCTTTGCAATATGATTCCTTGTAGATCGTGAGCATCTCCCTCCTTCCGGTCATGTGTGTGGAGCATCCAGAGTCTAAGTACCACACATGACCATCCTGCAAAACAAATTTAGCGGACCTTGGGTACCCAGATTTGCCTGGATTCCGGAGGGTTAGGTTTCACACCTTTCGGAGGAGCCTGTTTTGACGCAGGTTGCCTCTTAGGTGTAGGTGTAACCTTGGTAGGAGGAATTGGTTTTGAATCAATTGTTGAGTGGAGTAAATTTTCATTGGAAAATTAACATCCTTTTAACAAAATCATTCCTATGATTCCAGGCACAATCGTTTTTGTTCATTCTAGGGTAAAACACAGTATTGAAGGACTTTGATGCAGCATCCTTGATAGATTCCTTGGCTGGCCACTTTGGTTTTGCTTGTTTAGCGCGACCAGTTTTATCCGAAACAACAGGGACAGTGTGGTCAGTGACTTTTGAAGAAACAGGAATCTTAGCAGGTGGTTGACCGGTCTTTTGCTTCGGCTGTGATTGTTTTTGAGAATTTAAAGCATTTTTGAAAATCTTAATCATAGCCGGAGTCTTTGATTGAGAACTATCACCCTTTAGAAAATTGACCGGTCGATTTACTACTGGTGACAAAAAATCAGTATGACTTGGAAGAGGCTTGTCGAAGGGGAACGACTCATACTCTTCCTCAGAATTGCCTTCGGAGTTCATGTATTCAGAAGAATCAACATCCGGAATTACAGGACTTGGATCGGTCGAGGAATGCGAAGAACACGCTGGGTGAGTGTGCGTTGGGGAATTCGGTGCGGAAGCGTTTGAAAAATCAGATTTTAAATTCCTTTTAACACACACATCTTGAGAATCTTGACCTTTTGTGAAGTAGAGATCTTGCCTAGAAAAGCTTTACACGAAGACGTATCCGATGAGCTAGAGGAAAATTCGGGTGAAATCTTCTTTTCAGATTGGAGTTGGTCAAACTGCTCTTGTAGCTGACTTTTACTCACTTTCTCTTGCATCACTTTTGTTGCCAAAGCGGACAGTTGTGATGTGAGTCGATTGATTTCAAACCGAAGGATCTCTTGGCCTTCATCCGACACATTTTCGGTTTTGACCGGTTGTAGATTCTCAAGTTTTTCAATTAATGCTTGCTTTTCCATTTGAAAAATTGACCTTTCTTTCTCAAAGGACTCCTCCAACTCGACTATCTTTGCTTCAAAGATGAGAGGGGGAACATAGAGTTTAAACTCGTCCGTCTCATTCTTGGTTGCGGGTGCTTGGTCCTCGTCCTTTTTGGAGGAATCCTTGGGCTTAGCAACCTTGTAAGGGTCGAAGTAGTCATTTGAGAGATACTTTTTGTTCTTTTTATAGGAATTATTCAAAGATTCATAACAAAACAGAAGCTGTATTCCTCGTTTGTGTGCACGCTTATATTCCTCGATTTCCTCTTCCTTTTTAGGTTCAAGAGGACCAGTCCATTGAATGGCATATTCCGGATACTTTTTATCTAACCCAAAACAAGCAAAATCATACAAAGTGGGTGTATGCCATCTTCCCTTTTTCAAATAATGTGGGTTATCATATTCGATTCCCCAGGCTTTGTTAAAATACGTGAACTCTTTGGGTTTATTCAAAAAAATGGTTTGATCAGTTTGACCCCTTTTGTGGAGTTTGGTTTCAAGATCATGAATTTTAGCAACAAACTCCTTGTGCTGAATTTGAAGAGAAGAACATTGATAAACAATTTCTTCGTTCTCATTCCTGCACTGATCAAACTGAGACTGAAGATCAGATAACTTGGCCTTTAAGTCTTTAGGTGCTATTGAAAGATTTTTGCATTTTTCTTTTAAAATGGCATTTTCAGACTTGTATTTCCCAGTTATTTGCATTTGAACATTTAACTTTTCAGATAGTGATCTAATCTCAAGTAGTTGTTCATTACTGGTGGCCTTGTAGGAATCTATCCGTTCAGCAAGAGGTGTCATTCGGTCAGAAAGTTCTAAATAGATAGGTTTACATACCGGACACAACTTTGTCTTGTCTTCTTCAGCAGGAGACATCTTCAGTTGCACTGGAGTGATCGTCAGACGATTGTTCGATTCAAAGTGGAACAGTATCAAGAATACTTAAATGTCCCCTCCTGCGACTTAGCACGGGGGCAACGCCCTTGCGGGGTCTGGGGGCAGCGCCCCTAGAAAATTTTGAAAAATGAGGGTTCAAAACAGCTCCCGGAATATGTGTCCGGATGGTTTCCGGATAAGGAATCCGGAAAACTGGGCTTACCGGGTGACAAGAGATTCCGGATGAAGTACTTACCGGATGCAAGGATGTCCGGGAAAAATTATGACCGGGAACTTTGAGTTTCCGGAAACAATATTTACCCGGATAGATTGAGTTTAGGATACTTACCCGGACTGATGACTTACCCGGAAAGAAGGAAGAACCCGAATGAAATTAACACAAACGTCCGGACAGTGTATACTTGTCCGGAAACCACGGCTGTGTTGTTCGGATTCTGCGGCTGCCTTTTCAGTTCGATCGATTTTTCGATTAGGGTTGCACAAGAGGGTTCCTGAAATATTAGAAACACTACCAAACACAAAACTAACACTAACCCAATCGATTTCTAAGCAAAAAGAACACGTTTTGATGGTAAAAATTCGATTTTTATTGAAGAACACAACCAAAAACGTTGAACTTAATTTGCTAAATTAACCACTCAAACGATCGAATTAGAATGTGAAAATTTGCAGAAACACTAATGAGTATAATGCTAACACAACTCAATAAACATAATCGAACAATTTTATCAGAATCAAGGATTAGAAAAATCAAGAATATGGCAGACGTGAAAAAGTCAAATCTTACCAGAAGTCAATATGAGTGCTTTGAATCGAATCCGTCCGTCTGCTCTGATACCAATTGTTAAATCCAGATCCGTGCAACAATTATGAAATCAGTAATATAAACAATAAGAACAATGATTTCAACTGGTCATCCATGTATTATGCTTTCAATCAGAGTGTTTACAATACAATTCAGAAAAGCAAATGAGACAACTAGCCTATTTTTTAAGGCTAAGCTATCTATTTATATGGCGGGCTCGTGGTTAACAAGCCCACGGCCCGTTCACTAATAGAGCTCAAAATAAAGAATTACAATTTAAACCCTGAACTTTAAATCAACATAAAACGACCCTAACAGGTGTTGTCTGGAAGGATTTAAAAAGACAAGGAGAAGTGGTCCCTTGGGCTAAGAGAGTTTGGTTTCATCAAATTATTCCAAGACATTCTTTTATTCTCTGGTTGGCAATTAAGGAACGATTAAGAACCTAAGATATATTGGCTTTGTGGAACATCAATCTGGATCATAGATGTGTTCTTTGTTTGAAATTCGGGGAGTCCCACGATCACTTGTTTGTGGACTGTGATTACACTAGAAAGGTTTGGGAGCAACTGATTGATATATCTAGACTAGAGTGCTTGTTCAAAAAAGATCATGTTGTGGGCTCTAGTTGGAAGAACATGATCTCCAATTTCAGTAAAATCCCTTGTGGCAGATCCTGTTGGAGCATGTTACAAAGATGGACTATGGGGGATGTTGTTTATTTTCTCTGGCAAGAAAGAAATGCCAGAATCTTCCATGGAAGAGAAAGATCTGTTGATGGACTATGTATTGTTGAAAAAAGTTGTTTGAAGATGAAAATTATGGGGGCTAATTTTAAGCCTAGTCCTCTCTTGAGAAAGATGTTAGATGTTTGGAATATCAAAGTTGATCATGATAATGTTGAACAAAATTGTTATGGAGAAGAACTTAAAAGGGATCTTTTTGAGGCTCTTTCGAATGGTGGGATATGAGTTTCAGGATGAAAGATTTAGAGAGATCTTAATTTGCGCCAATGAGAATCCTTTGGGCCCGTCTAGAGTTATCCATTTTTGGTGTTTACTTTTTATTGATAAATGGGTCTTTAACACCATAGTTGGGTATAGTGTTAGGCCCTTGCTTATTTTGTGTCCGAAACATTTCCTTGGCCGTCATTTTGTTAGGAGGGGATGCCCTTCTTTAGAGTTGTAGTCCGTTGTTTGTTTTTTGAATAAAGTTTTTCCAAGGGGTCCCGTCCCCTTTTTTCCAAAAATAAAATAAAATTGGGTTAAGTAACACCCGTCTTGAGTTGTTAGATGTGAAATTTGTGATGTTTAAACTTTGAGGTGTTTTCAAGGATGATCTGTAGAAATGTTTTATTCCTCTTTTGGGGTATTTTATTGAAATTAAAGTTAGTTACTCATTCCAATTTTGAGGGTGTTACATTTTGGGTTGTGGTTGAAGCTGGTTGTCCCACATTGGTGAGAGGTTGAAAGATTGGAGTACAGTAGTGTGTATAAAAGAAAATTCTAGGATGCCATTTGTGTATATATATTAAAAGAAGAACCAAAAGTATTTTAGGTGGCATCATGAGAGTTGAGTATTGAGGTATTGATGAATTGTGGTTGAATTTGAGATATCCCACATTGGTGAGAGGTTGAAAGATTGGAGTATAGTAGTATGTATACAAAAGAATTATAGGATGCCCCACATTGTTGAGGAAGTTGTGGTTGAAGTTGGTTGTCCCACATTGTTGAGGAAGTGAAAAGTTATAAGAGAAATTGACTATATAAAAGAGAATATAACAACTTGAAATCTTGAATGTTGATCAAAGTTTTAATCCAATTTTGGGTTAAAAAGTTAGTATTTATTTACATTACAAAACATTTCACCTAATCAATATATATATTGAAGAAAAAACCAAGGTGAATGATGTGGCACAATGTGATTTGAGAATTGCTCAAGTTTTGGATTGTGGTTGAAGTTGGTTGTCCCACATTGGTGAGAGGTTGAAAGATTGGAGTAGAGTAGTGTGTATAAAAAGGAATTCTAGGATGCCATTTGTGTACATATATTAAAAGAAGAACCAAAAGTATTTGAGGTGGCATCATGTGAGTTGAGTATTGAGGGTTTGTTCTTTGCAATAGTTTTAGAGTTTTGATAGCAATAAGTGTTAGGGTCAAATTTGGTTGAATAGAAGTTCAAGGGCTGAATTGTTATTTCCTTAATTTGAGCCTTAATAGTGTAACGGACCATGGGCTTCCATGCCATGGGCCCAACATATATAAAGTTGTTTAGCTTAGAAAAATAAGCGAGTTGTCTTTTACACTTTCTTGAATCGTATTGTAAACTCTCTCAACATTGAAAGTGAATTGGATGACCAGTTGAAATCATATTGTCTGTTTCATATCTATTGATTTCAATTATTCGTTGCACTGATCTGGAACTCACAATTGGTATCAGAGCAAACGGACGAATCGGTTCAAAGTGATTCTTGATTTCTGGTAAGATTTCTATTCAAAAAGTGAACTGTGTTCTTGATATTAAAAATCTCATATCTTGATTTTGCTAAAATTGATTGATTTCGCATATCATACTAGATAAGTATCATCATTATATGCAAATCTGCAAGTTTACACATCTTAATTCGACTGTTTGATTGTGTTATTGGCAAACCAAATCAAGTTCCATAAGTTTTTGGTCTCTGTTCTTGCAAAAATCCTATTTTTATCATCAAAAACTTGTTATTTTGCTTCAAAAACGATATGGGTATTTTTATTATTGTGTTTGGTCGAGTTCCTAACCTTTCAAGAACGATTTTGAAGAACCCTAGTCGAATTCCTGCGTTTTTGGAAACCACAGCCGCAGATACCGGATACCACAACCGTGGTTACCGGGTCCTTCATAGTCTTACCGGGTAAGCTTCCTATTCATTCAATTGTTACCGGGTAACTTATCACGGTATTCTCAATACTTACCGGACAAGTTCCCGGTAAGTACATCCGGTAACTTACTTTTCATCCGGTAAGTTCCCTCATCCGGTAAGTGTGTTATTTGTTTTACTCGGTAAGTTCTTGATTCATTTGTTCCATCCGGTAACATCATATCATCCGGTAACAACAAGTCACCCGGTAGGTCCTGTCATCCGGTAAGCACTTCCACCAAGTAAGTTTGTTTTTTGCATATTTTAATTCATCCGGTAACTTGTCTCACCCGGTAACCCTCTGTTACCCGGTAACTCGAGCTCATCCGGTAACCTTTGCAAATTTACCTGTTTTTCACAATCTGATCCGGACACTTCCAGATTAGATATCTTTCATCCGGATTCCTATCCGGTAAGTTCTGCTTAGTCGATTTCTTACCTGATTTAGCATAATCCACTCATAGAACCTGCGTTAGGATATCACTCTTAGTGCCTTGCGTTAGGTTATCACTTTGAATCGAATCAATCGTCTGATGATCACGTTAGTGCAACACAAAATGTCTTCGCGCGACGCTTTTGCTATCGGCACCGATTCCAAGCCACCTTGTCTCTACCAAGGTGAATACAGCCAATGGCGGGACAAATTTCTAATCTTCATTGAGTAAGAGGATAACTTCGAGTTTATCTGGCGAGCTCTAGAGGACGGGCCAATTCTTGAACTCATGAAGACTATACCAGCAACTGAAGCAGGTGGTCAAGCTTGTGTCGAGAAAAAGGCACACTCCGAGATGACTGCCGACGAAAGAGGCATGATTGAGGGAGAAACGCATGCTAAGAGGTACCTTGTTCAGGCTCTACCCAACACGATCTACACAGCCATCGAAAACTACAAAAAGACAGCTAAGGGCATGTGGGATCAAGTAGAGAAAATGATGCGCGGGAGAGACGTCGGGAATCAACTGAAAATCAACAACTCCATAACCAAGTTTGATGGGTTTAAACAGCGCACCGGCGAATCCCTCTCACAGACCTATGAACGCTTCTGTGTCCTTCTCAATGAGCTTCACAAGAACCAAATCACTCGTTCTAACATGGAGAACGCGCTCAAATTTCTCAACAACCTCTTGCATGAATGGAAAGTATTCGCATCTCACGTCAAGCACAACCACTTGATGGAGAAAGTCGACATCCACGAGCTCTATGAGATGCTACTGCAGGATGAAGATGAAGTGATGGAGATCATGAACGAGAAGAAGTCTGCATCCAAGCCAGTTGCTGATCCACTGGCACTTATGTCTTCCAAACGAGGGAAATCTTCTGGCCGTCATTCCAAACGTGCCCAAAAGCAAAGCGAATCTGAGTCAGAACCTGAAGAAAAGGAAGACAGTGATTCTGATCCTGAAGTATCTACCATTAAGAAATCAATGGCCCTGCTCTCCAAATCCTTCCAACAACAGAAGTTCTACAAGAAGCCGACGTCCAATAATCAGCGCTACTCCACCTCCTCCAACAAGCACCATGATTATCAGGACAAATATGAAGGAAAGAAGAAAGCTGATGAGTCCAACCAGTCTGACAAGAAGGAGAAGACAGAGAAAGATGACCGCAAGTTTGAGTCAAAGAAGAAAGACGAACCCGTGACATGTTATAACTGCAGGAAGCTCGATCATTTTGCTAAAGACTGTAGGAAGTCTGTTGTGAAGAATGCTCATTATTACAAGGTGAAGCTCGCATTGCAGAACAAAAGGAAGCTGGAGAAGCTTTATTTGTTGAAGACAACTAATGGTTGGGTCGTTCTGATGATGAAAGCGAATCTGATGGTGCTGATACTTTCATGGGCTACCACTCTCCTGCTGATGAAGAAAAGACAAAGTCATGTCAGGTATGTGAACCTATCCATCAAGATTTCTTTAATGAACTGCAATCTCTTGCTGAACGGATAGATTCCTACAAGGCAACCTCTAAAGAACAACTGCTTGAGATTAAATCTCTATCTGAAAAGCTAGATGTTCAAAGGAGAATAACTGAGAAACACAAGTCCGAAAATGCTAATTTAAAAGAAAAATGCAAAAAATTTTCAATAGCACCTAAGGACCTAAGGGCCAAAATATCTGAACTTCAAACACAGCTTGATCAGTGTGAGAATGAGAAAGCAGAAATTGTTTATCAATGCTCTGCTCTTCAAATTCAGCACAAGGAGTTTGTCAATAAAATAGTTGATCTTGAAACCAAACTCCACAAAAGAGGTCAAACTGATCAAACCATCCAAATGAATAAACCCAAGGAGTTCACTTATTTCAACAAGGAATGGGGAATCGGATATGATAACCCACACTACTTGAAAAAGGGTATATTCAAAAGACCTACACTGTATGATTTTGGTTGTTTTGGAATAGACAAAAAGTATCCGGAATATACGATAAAATGGACTGGTCCTCTTGAACCTGAAAAGGAAGAGGAAACTGAGGAATACAAGCGCGCGCACACGTCTAAAATACAACTTCCTTTTTGTTATGAGCCTTTGAGTTATTATTATGAGAAGAATCAAAAGAAATACCTCTCGAATGACTACTTTGATTGCTATAAGGTGGTAACGCCCAATGATTCCTCCAAAAAGGATGAGGTCCAAGCAACCGAACCCAAGACTGAGACGGATGAGTTCAAACTCTATGTTCCCCCTCTCATCTTGGAAGCAAAAGTAGTCGAGTTAGAGGAGTCACTCGAGAAGGAAAGGTCAAGTTTTCAAAAGGAAAAACAAGCGCTTATCACGGAACTTGAGAGACTCAAATCTGAGAAAACCGAAGCTGTGTCGGATGAAGGACAGGAAATCCTTCGGTGTGAAATCAACAAGCTCACATCAAAACTGTCTGCCATGGCAACATAAACAATGAAAGAGCATATGAGACATGGTCAACTACAAGAGCAGATTGACCTACTCCAAAATGAAAAGCAGATTTCACCCGAACTTTCCTCCAACTCATCGGACACATCCTCGTGTAAAGCTTTCATAGGAAAAATCGCTTCACAAAATAGCAATGAGTCTCAAGATGAGTGTGTCATAAGAAATTTAAACTCTGAATTTTCAAAACCTTCCGCACCGAATTCCCCAAAGCACACATATACAAAGTATTCCTTGCCTTCCTCGACCCATCCAAGTCCTATAATTCCGGATGTCGATTTTTCAGAATTCATGAACTCCGAGGGCAATTCTGATGAAGAGTTTGAGTCGTTTCCCTTCGACAAACCTCTTCCAAGTCATACTGACTTTGTTTCACCAGTGGTTAATCGACCGATCAACTTTCTAAAGGGCGATTGTTCCAAAACAAAGACCCCGACCGTGATTAAGGTTTCTAAAACGAAGTCAAATTTTCAAAAACAATCACAGCCGAGGCAAAAGACCGATCGATCGACTGCCAAAAATCCTGTTTCCTCAAAAGCCACTGACCATGCTGTCAATGTTGTTTCAGATAAAATCGGTCGGGCCAAACAGGATAAACAAAAGTGGCTAGCCAAGGAATCTATCGAGGATGCTGCATCAAAGTCATTTAATACAATTTTCTATCCTAGAATGAACAAAAACGATTGTGCTTGGAATCATAGGAATGATTTTGTTAAACAAGATGTTAATTTTCCGATTAAACTTTATTCCATTCAGCAATTGATTCAATTATTGCATGATTGTTTGTGTTGTTCTAGTTGTGGTTGGAATGACTTTGATGATATTAATAATAATGATTGGGTTGGGTCGTATCATATGTATAATTCTTCACCCAAACGCAAACCCCGTAAAACCAAAAAGAAACACTATACACAACGGGGTTCCCAATCAGAGGTTAAACCAAAGAAAGAAAGGAAACCCATTTCAAAACGGGTTCCTCCTACTGAGGTTAAACCTACACCCAAGAGGCAACCTGCTTCAAAACAAGTTCCTCCAAAAGGCGTAAACTCTACACCCAAGAGGCAACCGGTTTCAAAGCAAGTTCCTCCGAAAGGTGTAAAACCTAACCCTCCAGGACCCATGCAAATATGGGTACCTAAAGTCCGCTAATCTCGTTTTGCAGGATGGTCATGTGTGGTACTTAGACTCTGAATGCTCCAAGCACATGACCGGAAGGAGGGAGCTTCTCACGAACTACAAGGAACTATATGGCAGAGACGTGAGATTCGGGAATGATGACAAGGCGCCAATTTTGGGTTACGGCGACATTGTTCAAGACAATATCACCATCAAGAAAGTCTCATACGTCGCGGGATTGGGACACAATCTGTTCAGTATCGGCCAATTCTGCGACAATGATCTAGAGGTCAGATTCAAAGCCAAAAGGTATAGCATTCTCACCGACGACGGAACGGAGCTACTGGTTGGAAAGCAAAAGACCAACCTCTACACCATCGACCTCGCAGCCCTGAAGACCAATAACTCTGTCTGCCTGATGTCAAAGGCCAATTCTCAACAAGCATGGATTTGGCATCGACGTCTCTCGCACCTGAACTTTAATAGTATCACCAAACTGGTGCTGGGCGGACACGTGAAAGGCATGCCCGATCTTCAATTCGTGAAGGATCGACTCTGCGGGGCTTGTGAAATGGGAAAGATGAAGCAAGCGACGCATAAGCCAAAGGCAGCTCCGAGCACGTCACGGTCCCTCGAACTTATCCATATGGATTTGTGTGGGCCGATGCGTGTTCAGAGCATCAACAAGCGCAAATATGTCCTGGTGATGGTGGATGATTTCTCACGCTACACAGGGGTCAAGTTTCTACGCACGAAGGATGAAACCCCGGAGCTAATCATCAACCATTTGAAGACCATCCAACTGAACCTTCAAAGACAAGTTCCGACTATTAGGACCGACAACGGGACGGAGTTCAAGAATCAAACGGTGAACGAATACCTGACTTCAGTCGGTATCTCGCAAACCTTCTCGGCCGCACACACTCCTCAACAAAACGGAGTGGTGGAAAGACGCAACCATACCCTCGTCGAAGCTGCTCGCACGATGCTTTCTCAGTCCAAACTGCCTTTATTTCTGTGGGCCGAAGCGGTGTCTACTGCATGTTACACGCAAAACCGCTCCATTATCAACAAGCGGTTCAACAAGACGCCGTAAGAGATCATGAACAACCGCGTTTCAAACATCAAGTACTTCCACGCGTTCGGATGCACGTGCTACGTCCTCAACGACAAAGATGATCTTGGCAAATTCAGCCCGAAGGCGGACGAATGAGTTTTTATTGGATACTCCATGCAGGCTAAGGCGTATCGCGTTTACAACAAACGGACTAAAACCGTTACCGAGAGTGTAAACGAGACATTCGATGAAGCCGCAGATTTGGCTTCTGAACACATCCGTTCAGAACCCGGTTTAACTGGCGTGCTAGCTTCCGAACTTCCACGTTCGGGATCTACACAAACGACAGTAAATCCGAATCATGCATCTACGTCGAATGCTGATCTTTCAAATTTAGATTTACTGTTTCAATATTTCTATGATGATATACTTAACACTCCTACCCCTCGTGTCTCGGCGCAACCAAGACTTGAAGCTGCTCAAATCGAGGATTTGACGAATCTTTCCGGTCCGCCGCCTTCGACTAGCATTCCTTCCATCACTGTGGAGACACCTCAACCATCATCCTCAACGTCAACTGATACTACCATCCCCCTGGAGGAACCAATAATAAACCCGGAGATCGCTCCTCAAGATTCGTCATCTGCTACAATCAATGATCAGCCTCTGCATTCCTCGGAACCAGAAGTTGCTCAACCTTCGACGAATACTCCCCCGTCTCCTCCGAGAAACCAACCTGCGACACTTGAAGCTGTACAAGACCTTCCATCTGGTGATTATGTGGATCCGGACGCCTCACACTCAACTCAGCAGCCGCTTCCACACACCACCAAATGGAAAAGAGCTCATCCCTTACACCAGATCATCGGTGATCCCTCCAATCCAGTCCAAATGCGAGGCGCATCGGCTAATTTCTGCCTCTTCTCCGGATTCTTGAGTAAGATCGAGCCTACAACCATCCGCGAAGCACTCGAAGATCCGGACTGGGTCATGGCCATGCAAGAGGAGCTCAACCAATTTGAGGCTCTCAAGGTATGGCGACTTGTCCCACGTCCATCTCACAAGACGGTGATCGGCACTAAGTGGATCTTCAAGAACAAGAAGGACGAGGACGGCATCATAGTAGGCAACAAGGCGCGTCTCGTGGCCAAGGGATACCGTCAACAAGAAGGGATAGATTATGACGAAACATACGCTCCGATGGCGAGGATCGAAGCTATACGTATGTTCCTTGCATACGCCTCACACAAGAACTTCACGGTCTTCCAAATGGATGTGAAGACCGCATTCCTGAACGGCAACCAGACAGGTTCGTGGACGAGAAGAAGCCTGATCATGTCTACATCCTAGACAAGGCCCTCTACGGATTGAAGCAAGCTCCACGGGCTTGGTATGATACGCTAACAAAGTTTTTGATAAAATCGGAATTCACACGAGGTAAAATCGACTCAACTCTATTTATCAAAAACGAAAAAGGTCATATTGTATTAGTTCAGGTGTATGTAGATGACATCATCTTCGGTTCGACTAATCCTCAGTTTGCTAAGAACTTTGCCAAGTTAATGGGGAAATTTTTTAAAGTGACTATGCTTTGTGAGATGAATTTATTTCTCGGTCTTCAAGTTAAACAACTGTCGACCGGGATATTCATAAATCGGGCCAAGTACATCCAGGATATTCTTAAGAAATTCCAGATGGAACAGTCCTCACCGATGAAAACCCCCATGGCACCCGGTACAAAGTTACACGCCGATCCTAACGGAAAGGATGTGGATACAAAAACGTACCGGGGAATGATTGGCTCTTTAATGTACTTAACTGCCAGTAGACCGGACATCATGTTTTCGAAATTTCTTTACGCCCGGTTTCAGTCAAAACCGAAAGAGTCTCACTTAATAGCTGTAAAACGAATTTTTCGTTATCTACGCGGTACTGCTGATCTTGGCTTGTGGTACCCGAAAGAGACAGGTTTTGAGCTGTCTGCATACTCTAATGCGGACCATGCAGGCAACATGATGGATCAGAAAAGCACATCGGGTCATGTGCAGTTCTTGGGCGATAGCTTGGTGAGTTGGGCATCCGAGAAGCAGCAGTGTGTCTCTACGTCGACTGCCGAGGCGGAATACGTGGCCGCCGCGAGCTGTTGTTCTCAGGTGATTTGTATGCGGACGCAACTCAAGGACTACGGCTTTACATACGTCAAGGTGCCCATCTACTGTGACTCGAAGAGCGCTATTGCAATATCCAGCAATCCGGTCCAGCATACAAAAACGAAGCACATAGACGTTCGGTACCATTTTATCAAGGATCACGTTGAAAGAGGTACAGTCGAACTCTACTTTGTAAATACAGAGCATCAGTTAGCAGACCTGTTTACAAAACCCCTGGAAGAAAAACGCTTTAATTCTCTGGTGTCCAGGTTAGGTATGCTAAATCTGAAGACTTGATCTAATTGTGTACTCGTTACAAGTTCCATACATCTACGAGAAACTGTATACTTATCATCCGTTGTTCACACTCCTAATGATTGAGCATACACTTTCGCGCATCTGTATTCTACTTGTATCAGTTACATAGGTAGGTTGAGTCTCTGTATTTATTAGGTAGATTTCGTTTGTTTACATTCTTTCCACGTGTGTTTCTTTTGTTTAATACTGTCGTCTAGTTTATTTGGTTATATATGTGTGCTTTCACAAGTGTTCATGTGTTTAGGGGGAGCACGACCAGCTATCAGGTATGTTACATCTACTGTTGAGGGGGAGTGTCGCACACAAATATTTTTTAAGTGCCAGAAAAGTTTTTTTGTGTGTGGACATTCCCGAGTGCACTTCACATCACACTCCGTGCACATTGTTTGGGTAAAATTTCAACAGTCTCGACCACGACCAAGATAGGGAAAACATTTACTTTACTTTTTTTATATAACAAGGTAAAATCATAATACTTTATCCCCTGATCAAAGTTGAAATTGAAAGTTGTCCACCTCACGACACTCGACCACGACGTCGTCTAGCTCACACGACCGTCGTATGAAACCATGCGACCTCGACCGACTAACGTACATTATTTCTGTTACGTTTCAATGTTTAAATGCAAGAATCAATGTCATTAAATGACCAACGGCTATAACCGACAAAGGCCATTAACAACATTTAACTCGACGTCATTTACAACCGTTACACGAAGCATTTATAGAGTTATTCAAAGCACCCAAAGACTATAAATAACAAGCTCAACCATCATTTCAGGGGGACACAAGCTCTGATATCTGGCATCATCTTGACATAACTGAACTCTCAAGAACACTCGAAGCAAAGAACTCTCTCTCAAAAGATCGCTCCCGACGTACGACACACACGCACGATGCATAGTCTATACACACGACTCACCTATTTTACACGCACGAAACACTTGTTACTTTACATTTAAAGTCTTTCTTTCATTTGTATTGTAATCATTGTACTCTCGACACCCAAAACATAAGGATATCGCCCCTGTTTGGCGACCATAGTGCAGCGACGACCTCCATAGTCGTCCGCGGGTTTTTTCCCTCGTTGAGGATTTTCCCGCGTCACCAAAATCTTTGTCTTATTTATTTTTTTCTATCTTTGTCGTACGCTTTGTTGAAAGATTCCTATTCTTTAGTTGTTAAGCTCCACAATCAACCTTAAGTTATCCTTCTGGACGGTTTTTGGCATTAACGCACATTCTGAGGGGGAGCAAAACCATTTGTGTTCATCATTTGAGGGGGAGCGTCACATTTTTTTTAAACGAGTAACAGTTTTTTTTTGTTGATGTCTCCTAACTCACTCACATTCATGTTCCAAGGGGGAGCAGGGTAATAACAATGCTAAGATCGAGGGGGAGCAGGAAAATTTCCTAAGAGAGGGTCCATTTCATTAAATATTTTGAATTTCCAGACACTTACCCGGTAAGTTGCCGGGTAACCTATCCGGTAAGTGCATCCATATAAAAGCATCCAGAAACCATCATTTTCCCTTTACCCGGAAAGATATCCCAAAACCCTCTTAAACCCCTCTCGTACTCTCTCGACTCGGTCACTCTCAGATTTCGTCCTTCTCGATCATTTCACAGTCTACAAACACAGGTATGTGCTACTAATCTCCTGTCGATCACTTTGTACCCTTTGCGTAGACTGTTCACCGACGATATATGTCGATTTAAGGTTCGACCGCGAGTTTCAAAAACTCCATTTTGGGTCGAGTCACATTCGGGTCGAGACTTGCTTTCTCGACCCCGATTAATCGATGTATATGCGTATATTTGCAACTAGAACCTTTTAACCCAAGTAGATATTGTACTGTTGGTGTTTTTTATTCGATTTGGTACCACAGTCTCGCGCCCGGAAACCCTAAATACCCGGTAACATTCATGTTACCCGGTAACATTCTTAATACCTGGTATGCTTCATCAGACCCGGACACCTCAATTCCCGGTAACCTATGTCGTCTGGATACTCTTGTATCCGGTAAGTTCGGCAATCCGGTGAGTTTGGTGTCCGGTAACCATTAGTATACGGTAACCTACACTTATCCGGTAACCTAGTTCATCCGGTCACCTTGCCTCACTCGGTAAGCTCCTTTTTATCCGGTATCTTGTGTCCCCGGTAAGTCCATTTTACCCGGTAACCCTTGTGTACCCGGTAACCCCTATCTATCTGGTAAGTTCTACTTGTCCGGATACCCTGTTTATCCGGACACTGCTCGAGTCCAATACCTTTGCATTTTTCAAACATTGGCAGTCCCAGTGTCATACTTTAACAGCTAGTCCTCAATCAACCGCTGATCGAGCCATTCAAATGCTAAGGTACGCATTGAAGTTGATGTTATCCCGTCCATAATCTGACACTGTGCTTTACAGGTATTCTAAATGGCGGAACAACAAGAGCAGCAACAGCAGAAGGTTCCTCCACCAGAGGATATTATAGACGACGTGGCCGACAATGCCTTGGTTCCCGAGGACCATGGCATTGAGATCAATCCGAACAACCACCATTTTGACGCCGCCGAATTCCGACCTACACATCGCGTGGTCGTTGATATCATGCTCGGCCATCCACTTCGCCGAGGACTCACTGCCACAACTGACGTACCAGTAATCTACGTCTACCAGGTTTGGCGCACAGCTAGAGTTGTCACCATCAACAACATCCAGACCATCACCGCCAGCATCGACAACTACCCATTCACACTCACACCAGACTCCTTCAGACGACTCTTATCACTCCCGGAACCGACTGCCGGAGGCCATGCCGCGTACGCACCCACCATCAATGACGCCACACTCTGTGCTGACATCCGCGCGCTTGGATATCGCCACAATCTCGACCGTCCGTCCGGATTCAACCAAAAATACATCGCGCCCGTCTGGTACACACTATTCACCATCTTGAATAGATGCCTGTCCTCCCGATGGAAAGGGATAGACCAGTGCACCCTAGACTTTCTACGCTTGTTTCACGTGGTGTGCTACAACCGGCACATCGACTACTCCGCAATCATCTAGCGTGAAATTGTGCAAGCCATCCGACAGACTGGCGGTTCCAAGAAGAAATTCCTTCCGTTTCCACGTTTCTTTGCTCTGGCCACCCGACAACACATGGATGTGAATCCCGTTGTCCCGAGACGTATCAATCATCCGGTATGTCCTCACAATAACCTTCAGTATTTAGTGATTCGCAATCCACCAGATACCCCAGCCATGCATATACCTGAACATCTATTGGCACACGCGGACCCCAATGCACTGGGTGTGATAGAATATAGGCGAGAATTAGGGAATCCCATGGTCCAAGCAGAGCCGGAGGGACCTCCCCCTGGACATAGAACTGAGAGACGTGAGGGTCCGAGAACGAGAGGTGGTAGGGTCTGGGCAGCAGGGGCTCCTGGATGGGGTGTGTTCAGATTACATGGGAGGGGAACAGGCGCGGGCGGTGCATTGGATACGCGTGCCAGTACTACCCAATCCCACCAAGCCGGTACAAGCCATCAACCTTCCATTCCTATCACCCGAACGACGATCGAAGCTAGAACGTCGTCTAGACCGATGCTTCACCGGGACCCGGAGCCATATATATCTGATCCTCCCTCACCGACCAGACAGGTTGAGGAAGTGGAATCTGACTCCACCAAATCCGATACGGACCGTGCTATACGCGCATCCCTAATACCTACCCGTATCGGACCAAACCCACAGTTGACCGAAGGAATCCCATCTGACTCACCCATAACCCCTTTAATCCCTACTACCCAGCCTGATATGGGAGACATAAGGAGAGAGGAGGGAGTATTAGTTGAAAATCCAGAAGAGGTGAGACAGAGTGAAGTCAGATCTAAAAAGAATCATGAGCGGATAAGCCATAAAAATAAAGAGGCTTCTGAGCGACCCCAAACCAGCATCATCCAGGTAGCCACATCTGCTACTTCGTCTCATTTGTTGGGACGAGGTATTGAAGAAGCCGCCGTGGACCTAGCGGCGCAAGTGCATGACCTCCCATGCCACTCATCCGTCTCTCAAAAGACGGGTGTTTCAATTTCGCACGGGGACATAGCACAACTTCTACCAATCTCTTACGTAGAGAGTATGGGTATTGAAACAAGCCGGTCTCGCCTTCTTTCAAAGCACCATCGAGTCTAGAGCCACTTGAAATAGTATATTCTTCGGCTAGGACACAAGATGAGATTCAACAAATCGATGCTCTTCGTGACTCGATCGGAACTTCTGTAGTGTCTCTGCCTTTAAGCGAAACACGAGGATCGAAAGGAAATCCTACCACGGCCACACCATCGCCAACCGTAAACGTAGGTGGCTCTGCCTCTAAGGTAGATGCCTCAACGGGTAATCTAAGTGATCCTGAAGTTAATTTACCCGACTTTGTGTCAAAGGGATATCTGGACAACGCTCTAAATGCTGTCCGTGAGGCATTGGAGAAGCGATTCACCAACGAGCTCGATAAACTGAAAAGCTTGATCAAAGGAAAGGAGAAAGTAGTCGAAGCTGAAACCGCACCAACACCTCCACCGGCTCCCGTTCAGCCAAATTACTCGGTGGAAACCTTAAAGACTATGCTCCTCGCTCAGCTGCTCCAACACACCGACACCGACGCCTCTACCGAAGCAGACCTGATCTCTGTTCTACGATCCCAGGTATCTGCTCCTTCGTCATCCATCACCACAAGAATGGATCAGCTTGACACGACTCTCAAGGATGTTCAACAAGCCCTAACCACCTTGACCGAGAGAGTCGCCTCTATGGAAGAAACCTGCAAGAGTCAGAAGGCGGTCTAAAGCGAAGACACGATGATCAGGATGATCCCGATCACCGTGAGGGGGGAGAATAAAAGACTATGATTAGCCGAGACTGCCCCAATCCTCACTGAAACTACTGTGGTTTAACCGGAGCCATCAACTGTGGCAACTACAACTGAAGATGAACCTGAAGCCCAGTTGAGCTTAGTCGAGATGGTCATAGACATGGACTTCTCTGACGATGAATACCCGACGGTTGAGAAGCCCGAGGGAGCCACACAGGAATTGGTCACATATGACGCATCAGACAGGCCTGCACTAAATCTGATTGATCCAGACACCGAGATCGACCGGGAGACTGAAAATGCATGGTACGAAAAAGCCGCCAGTGCGATAAATCTCCAGGTAAACCTGATCTTTCCTACTGATGAAGACGACAACGTTGACTACGACCAGTTTCTGCTGCAAAACCTATATGGTACACCCGTTCACACTACTCAGGCCGCCGAGACTTCTATGATACTCGAAACTTCAACCGCTGCAAATCCGACCTCTCCTCAACAACCGACAGCTTTTGATCATCCTCCTCTTCAACAGCAATAAATCCGATGGGAGAAGATCATGATCCTCATTCCTCACCTGGAGGAATCTCTGAAGAAGTTGTACGTTCACAGGTTACGCACTATCGAGTCAACCTTTTGCCTTGGAATTTCTAGCTCCGACCCAGAATACCAAAGCCAGTACTTAAACGCCATGAAGCGGTGTCTACCAGTTAGCCAAGTCAGAACGAAGCACAAGATCACCGAAGTTCTCAACGTACAAACAGGCCGAATTCTTAAAGTCATGTTTCCAGTATTCACCGTCCGACGAGAAGACAGAAATGAATGGAGATTTTCCGAAGCTGACTTCAAGAACCTCAGACCGTTCGACTTCCAAGCTATACTGAAAGACCTCCGAACCAGAACTATCCGACCGCTGCATGTAACCAAAGCGCTCGAAGCTGTTCGTCGATTTCTAATTCGGACAATTATGATGTCCTATTTTACAGACATTCAAATGGCAATCGAGAACAGAGCAAAGAAGGTAAACCTGCTGAAACGAAATCTAAAAGCGCCCAAACTGAAGATGTATCCCGAGAACGCACTGCTTCTGGAACCAGAATTTGGGATAGTATACCTCAACGATCAGAAAGAAAATAGGTTTCTTCGCTTCAGTCAGGTAGACAGATTCTGCGATGGCACACTCCTCAAAGTTAAAGATGCTCTTCGTAACATCATCACTTACGAATCCGAAAATCAAAAGGTTTCGTATGTTCCTAACTCTAATGAGATAACCGCACAAAATGCCTTAGAAGTGATTGAAGATCGCATCAACTACCGTCGAGCCATTCGAATGTTCGAGATCCATTTTGCGCTCCGAAAAAGATATGTCGAGAACTGGCCCGAACTCGAACTTCAATTCAAAGGGGGAGATTGTTAGGGTCAATTTTGGTTGAATAGAAGTTCAAGGGCTGAATTGTTATTTCCTTAATTTGAGCCTTAATAGTGTAACGGGCCATGGGCTTCCATGCCATGGGCCCAACATATATAAAGTTGTTTAGCTTAGAAAAATAAGCGAGTTGTCTTTTACACTTTCTTGAATCGTATTGTAAACTCTCTCAACATTCAAAGTGAATTGGATGACCAGTTAAAATCATATTATTTGTTTCATATCTATTGATTTCTGTTATTCGTTGCACTAATCTGGAACTCACAATAAGGTTCAATGATGGAATCTTAAAAGTATTACAATCTATAATGAGCCTCAACTAACTTCAACGTGTCATTTTGTCATTTTGTCAATGGTTATTTGTTTTTTTCAAGTATTATTCGAGAAGACTAATCCGGGTATGTATTCATTTTGACTATTGTTGAGATTTTAAAGTTTTTTCTTTTAATTTTTGTCTTACATTTTTTCTTAAAACAATTTCTTTCCAGGACTCTTAGAGTTTAGATGGTAATAAGGTTAGATGATGGAATCTTAAAAGTATTACAATATATGATGTAGCCTCGACAAACTTCAACATATCAATGGTTACTTTTTTTTCATGTATTCTTCAAGAAGACTAATTGTGATCCCAGAACAAGTAATCATATACTCAATATGCTCATAATGTCATCCATATATTCAATATGCAATCACCAAGTACACAAGATGAATTGTAGAGAGGAAAGTGCAATGTGTGTACTAGTGTGTGTATAATGGATGACCTAATGTCAAATGAAAGGAAAATAACAATATATAGTTTGTAACTTGACAATTACACAAAAGGTCCATCTACATGGTACAACTAGCTAATTAGAGCACTAACAGTAATCCTGGTATGCATTCGTTTTCTAATTTTGTTGTGATTTTATAGTTTTTTTCTACATTTTTCTTAAGTTTTTTTTCAATGATGGAACCGAGTGTTTGTTTGTGGCTGAGGTTTTTGAGTATTGGTGGCAACAACAATTTGATGATCACATCTTGAAAGTATTACAATATTTGATGTAGCCTCACCAAACTTCAACAATTCATCTATTTGTAGTTATTTTTATTTTTAAGGTTACTTCGAGATGACTAATTTGGATATACATTTCTTATGAATTTGTTTGGATTTATTTTTTTTATAAATTATCTCTTCTATATTTTTCCTATTTTTCCAGTGGAATTGATGGTTTGTTTTTTACAGTGCTTTTAGAGATTTGATGACAACTAGGTCTGAATAACCTGTACCCGGCTAAATTTTATGAACATGAACCTGAATCGGAACCGGCGGTTCCTAGAATGAATGAACCGGAACCGCTTACATCGGTTCTCTATATTTTGGAACCGGTCCAGGAACCGTCGGTTCCGGTTTCGGGTACCCAATGTCAACTTTTATAAATTATTTTAACAATTCATACGATAAAAAATGTAAATTTAAGTCTATTGCAAAGTATAAAGTACCAACATAAAGTAATAAATACAACAAATGGTGAAAACTAATTATTACATAAATAAATTAGAAACTCTCGAGTATTGAGTCTTGACATCAACAAAACGACTTCCATAACAATTCATGTCTTTACGTCAACACCTCAAATAAAACACTTGGATGAAAACGAATAAAACACCTAACAAAAGTACAAAACTAATACCACATCATTAAATATAATAAATACATAAATATAATAAATATTTAAATAAGTTTTATTAAAAAATAGCGGGACCGGGTAACCAGCCGGTAACGGTTCCAAAAAAATGAGAACCAGAACCGGAACCAGTCTTAATCGGTTCCGTATTTTAGGAACCGGAACCAATCACATCGGTTCGGGTTTTGGAACCAGTAGTTCTAGGGCGGTTCTGGTTCCAAAGACGGGTACCCAGTTCCGATGCTAACCCGATGCTCACCCCTAATGACAACAATAGTTCAATAACAAAATCTATTACAATTTTTCATATGACCTCACGAAATTAAAACCAAGCATTTTTAGCATTTTTATACTTTGTTTACTTATATGCTCTAATTTTTATTTCACTTAGAAATGTTCTCTAACACTTTAGTTGCTACAAATTCTTTTCCTAACACACTAGAAGTTAAGACTTTTTATTATATTTTTAATTTAAATAAAGAATAAATATAAATCAGTTCATATAATGTCATTTACACATAAACATAATATATATATATATGTATTGTAACACCTGAAATATTCTAGGTAAATAAAACTCTAATTCATATAACTGTTTTATCACAGTTATAACCCACCTTGCTTTTTCTAGATCTTAAGGTAAATATATATATATATATATATATATATATATATATATATACGTATATATACTAGCAGTGTGCCCATGCAATGCACAGGGTGAGCAAGGTAAGAAGTTTTATGTAAATGGAAATGAAAACACAATGTAATTTCCCATTAGAAAAAACATATATGGATTATCTCGTATATTTATGGAGAAATAGGAGTAATAAACGCGTAATGGTAGAGATTTACATGCATTAGTAGGATCAACACGTATTATTTCTGAGGAAGCCATGCCGGTAACTCAGCAGAAATGAGCATATACAATGAAAGGGTTAGGTTCCGATGAGAAGTTGAGTTTACGTGAAAAGCGTAAAAAGTGGTTATCAACCGTTGAATGAGAAATGAATGCACATTAGGATGAAATGCATCGAGATAAGATGCACCTATTCAATTCTCTTATAAGCCGCAGTTCATGGGAGAGCATGAGATTATAAGTGATCAACGGTTTAGATCCACTTCTCACGCTTTTCACGTTAACATCAACTTCTCACACAATCATTCGCCTATGATAAATTATATCTACCACTTACATCATTTTTTTTGAAAGGCATAGCGGCATCGATCCTTTCGACCAACTACCACTTACATCATTGATAAATAGAAATTCATATTGCTGGTAATACTTACTAAGGCTGTTAATAAGAGTGTATAAAAAGATTCGAAGTAAGTGTTGCACAACAATTTTCACGGAAATTTGATTGGTAATGAGAAGAAACAAGAAAACCTTGGTTGGGTTAAAGCTTATTAACATATAGTAAACAAGCAAAGTAAATGTTTACCTTATCAAGTTTCAGGACGCGATAGATTCACCCGGTAACTAAAAGCAACGACTCTTACCCGATAAGCGTTTACTTGGTAAATTGTAGTATACGATGTCGTTTTAATGGACCAAAATCATACCCGGTAAATTAAGTTAAAGTTTTGACTCTTACCGGGTATTGAATCATAAGACTTTCAACAAAAGATAATACCCACAAACATAAGACTTTGACCAATTTGAAACCCAGTATTGAATTATTAAATTTCAACAAAAATGAATACCGACAAATATAAATTCCAAACCAGCTCATTATAATCACTTTTTTTCAAAAATAAATTAATTATAATAAAAAAAAGATTAGTTATCAAGAGAAATAGAGAGACTAACGTTCAGGGCCACCAAGTTTAGTAACTGTGTCAACAATTCTGGCATGAATTTCTTTGGTATTAATATGGGGATTATTTATGCAGATCTACATGGCATGCCTCATTGATTTAGATTTTCTTTAAATGGGTTCCAGATGATATACCATTTCTTTAAAAGGGTTCCACTTGATTTCGGTAAACCTGTCTTGACTCTGAGGTGTTTCCGACATACTTGGGATCCAAATTAAGAAGGTTTTCGATCTTTTGAATTTTGCTACTCTCTTTGTTTACACTTTGGGATCAACCATTATCATCTACCACCTTTCCTATATACCACCTTTCTCACCTCACACATATATAGTTTTGCCGATTTATTAATTTTAGAGGCCGATTTTACCAAGTAAGCGCTTATCAATTTATTAATTTTAGGGTTCATTTACAAGACATTTATAAGGCAAACGTTTACCAAGTAAACAAACATTATCCTTACTTCTCTTATCGTATAAGACTTTAGGTCGCTTTTAATGTTAGTAATTGCCTTAAACGTGGTAACCGATTATTGGGTTTGAGTATTATCCCTCGCGGACCAAGTTATAAGACTCTTGTCCTTATTATGTCTCTTTTATCCGATGATATTCTAGATCTAGCTTTACCATACTCTAAATCGATACGATACATGTTTATCCATAAGTCGGTAAAGGAAGTACCCTTACTATTTTGGATGTTGGTTTTGGATATTTGCTTCTTGTTTGCCAAGTTTCTTTGGTTTTAACCTCTTGGTAACTTTTTTACCTTTTCATAGTCCATTGACACGAAATCATTTGAATTAAAACTCATCTTATTTATCCATAGATAATCGATATTTTGGGAAACAAACCCCATCTCAAAGCCACAAGCATAGACTAGAGATGCGACCAATCCCTATTTAGCTTTATTTATCATCGATCATCTTCACTTCAGAACATGGCAGACGGAATTTGGCATTGTTGCACTTGTAAGTTGCATTGGTTCTTTAGATTCTGAACCACCCTTCGCACCTCCGACATCTCCGGCTGTTGTTGCCCCTGTTGAGCTTGGCTCAACAACTCCTTCATGGCCTCACACTGGCATTCCACATCCACATTTCTAAGCTCTTCACAGCACTCTTCCATTTCTTGCGGCTCTTGCTTAATTGCGTTCTATTTGAGTATGTGCCGGTTTGAGTGTTTGGTCTTATGTGTGAAGACCGTTTGATGATTTTGTATTCTTAGTACCTTTGGGACTAATGAACTTTGGTAGGTTGTATGCATTGTCGAGTTATGAAAGAGTTGCGTATACATATACATACACACATATAGATGCATATATGATTTGACTTCATTGGGAAGGTGGCAATGAAGGGGTTGTGAGATTCTCATGCCTCGGAGCATGTGTCCGCATGATATGGGTTAGATGCATTTTATTTGCATGTGTTGATGTTGATATATGATCATTAGATCTTTTGAACAGAGGGCTCGGTTTTGGACGCGGTTGAGTCTTGAGGGAATTCGCCCGATTTTAATAACCTCGACGTGGGCTTGGGGTTTGAATTGCATGAATTGCATTATATTTGAGATTTACATGATTTGAATGAATTGGTTATTCTTTTGGGGTCATGTATTTATATTTAAGTCGATGGTGGGTTTCCCAAGGTAAAATCCAGTATGATTGAACTTGGTGGTTTAGGCTAAAGACCTAGTTTGGTTGATGCCAGATATTGACTAGAGACCTAGTTTGGTTGATGTCGGAGATGGGCTAAAGACCTAGTTTGGTTGATGCCAGAGATGGACTAGAGACCTAGTTTGGTTGATGTCGGAGATGGGCTAAAGACCTAGTTTGGTTGATGCCAGAGGTGGACTAGCGACCTAGTTTGGTTGATGTCGGAGATGGATTAGAGACCTAGTTTGGTTGATGTCTAAGATGGACTAAAGACCCGGTTTGGGTTGATTTCAAAAACTGACTAGAGACCGAGGGAGGGTTGATGTCATGTGTTTCCCATCCATGAAGCTTACTCATGTCTATTAATTGTGGTATAATTTATGTGTTTGCCACATTCGATGAAAACGGGTCTCCCCCGTCACCGAAGAGTGTTGTTTTCGCTACTTTGTTTATCCGCGTTGTCGGTGTTATATTATATGCGTATGGATTGTTTTCCATGATTGATGGACGGATTTTATGTTTTATCCTTGTTGGATGTTTTCAACTATTGGAGTATTATTCTCATTTTCGATTAATTGAGATATTATTATTTATTTACCTCTTGAGTGAGTTTTGGAATTGAGTCCTTTGCGGAGTAATGATTTCATTGGAAGTTTTCCTCGCTGGAATGGTGTGCGTTTGGAAATTGGGTTGTCGGTGTCTTTTATACAAACCCTTTTTTGGAAATCATAAATTAAGTTGAATCTTTTGGTCTATCAAATGATTTGCCCATGATGTAAACTCTTGAACTCACTAGGCGTTAGCCTAACCTTTTTATTTGTCGGCATGTGCAACAGGTTCAGGTTGGGAATAGCTTTAGCTACACTGTGAAGTGATGATTGCTAGTAGAGTGCACGAAGAAGTGAGATGCTTAACGAAGTCTTCCGCACTTATTTGGGATTAGCAACTTGTAATTGGGTTAAGTACTAAACTCTTCCATAAAGATTGCAAGGTTATTATTGATAAAATCAAGAAACGGGTCTTGGATTGGAAAAATAAATCATTATCGTTTGTTGGTCGGCTGCAACTGCTGCAATCTGTCATCTCGTCTATACAGGTGTATTGGTCATCACTTTTTGTTATCCCGGTCTCGGTGATTAAAGAGATTGAACGAATTATGAAAGATTTTTTATGGAACAATGGTGTTGACTCCAAAGGAAAGGCGAAGGTTTCTTGGAAAGATGTATGTCTGGATAAAAGCCAAGGTGGTTTGGGCCTAAGATCTCTACGGGATTGGAACCATGCTCTTATTGCAAAACATATCTGGAGTCTTATTGAGGGAAGAAAGTCACTTTGGGTGAATTGGATTCACACATATAGATTAAAAGGGAGGAATTTCTGGGACGTTAATGAAGTTAATAATGCTGCATGGGGGTGGAGAAAAATAGTAAGAATCAGGGGTCTTTTTAGAGATCACATCGTTCATCAGATTGGTGATGGGCCCAACACTTCGGTGTGGTTTGACAACTGGCATGTTGCTGGCCCGTTATGTAAGTTTATATCTAGAAGGGATATTTACCTTGCTGGCATGAATTCTCTTTCAAAAGTTAGTGATTTATGGAATGGAGCTTTTTGGAGTTGGCCTCAAGAATTAATTGTGAAATATGGCAATCTGCTTGGAGATTATAGGCCTATCATTAGAGGAGGTGTCACAGATTCTATTATGTGGAAAGATAAAAATGGGAGAATGCAACAGTTTGGTACCGGTATTGTCTGGAAGGATTTAAAAAGACAAGGAGAAGTGCTCCCTTGGGCTTAGAGAGTTTGGTTTCATCAAAATGTTCCAAGACATTCTTTTATTCTCTGGTTGGCAATTAAGGAACGATTAAGAACCTATGATATATTGGCTTTGTGGAACATCAATCTAGATCATAGATGTGTTCTTTGTTTGAAATTCGGGGAGTCCCACGATCACTTGTTTGTGGACTGTGATTACACTGGAAAAGTTTGGGAGCAACTGATTAATATGTCTAGACTAGAGTGCTTGTTCAAAAAAGATCATGTTGTGGGCTCTAGTTGGAAGAACATGATCTCCAATTTCAGTAAAATCCCTTGTGGCAGATC
Organism: Saussurea involucrata; assembly: GCA_033807775.1. Taxonomy (NCBI): domain Eukaryota; kingdom Viridiplantae; phylum Streptophyta; class Magnoliopsida; order Asterales; family Asteraceae; genus Saussurea; species Saussurea involucrata. The sequence continues at coordinate 140,170,003 of CM066315.1, forward strand.
CTGTTGGAGCATGTTACAAAGATGGACTATGGGGGCTGTTGTTTATTTTCTCTGGCAAGAAAGAAATGCCAGAATCTTCTATGGAAGAGAAAGATTTGTTGATGGACTATGTATTGTTATAAAAAGTTGTTTGGAGATGAAAATTATGGGGGCTAATTTTAAGCCTAGTCCTCTCTTGAGAAAGATGTTAGATGTTTGGAATATCAAAGTTGATCATGATAATGTTGAACAAAATTGATATGGAGAAGAACTTAAAAGGGATCTTTTGGAGGCTCTTTCGAATGGTGGGAGATGAGTTTCAGGATGAAAGATTTAGAGAGATCTTAATTTGCGCCAATGAGAATCCTTTGGGCCCGTCTAGACTTATCCATTTTTGGTGTTTATTTTTTATTGATAGATGGGTCTTTAACACCATAGTTGGGTATAGTGTTATGCCCTTGCTTATTTTGTTTCCGAAACATTTCCTTGGGCGTCATTTTGTTAGGAGGGGATGCCCTTCTTTAGAGTTGTAGTCCGTTGTTTGTTTTTTGAATAAAGTTTTTCCAAGGGGTCCCGTCCCCTTTTTTCCAAAAAAAGAATTGGGTTAAGTAACACCCGCCTTGAGTTGTTAGATGTGAAATTTGTGATGTTTAAACTTTGAGGTGTTTTCAAGGATGATCTGTAGAAATGTTTTATTCCTCTTTTGGGGTATTTTATTGAAATTAAAGTTAGTTGCTCATTCCAATTTTGAGGGTGTTACATTTTGGATTGTGGTTGAAGCTGGTTGTCCCACATTGGTGAGAGGTTGAAAGATTGGAGTAGAGTAGTGTGTATAAAAGAAAATTCTAGGATGCCATTTGTGTATATATATTAAAAGAAGAACCAAAAGTATTTGAGGTGGCATCATGAGAGTTGAGTATTGAGGTATTGATGAATTGTGGTTGAATTTGAGATATCCCACATGTAACGTCCCAATTTCCATATATACAAATAACATACATTTCACAACATAATTTCATCAAAAAGATACATCATATTTCATATTCGGTCCCATAGTCTTACTAAACATAATAAGTAATTCAGTACAAACTTTTTGAATAAATAATTTACATTATGACTAACAACAAAGCCATAAGTACAAAAACACTTCATGATCTTCATAACACAAGTATTCCCAAAAGCTAAGCAACGACTATCCTTCTTATTTGCCCTTACTTGATCCACGACCTGGAATACATATTTTTAAAACAAAATGAGGGTTAGACCTAGCGGTCTATGTGAGAAAATCCCTGTCATTTCACAATCATTATAAAACCCATTTATATAAAATCCTTTATATAAACACACATATATCACACGTAATTAAATACCAATCAAGACTCGTGCACTGTGTTCAACTCATCCTCTTTCTCATTCTCATTTCTCCTGGCCATGTTAGTTGGTTGCGAGCCAACTAATCCACTGTACAACAACTACAGCTAACACCGCTGTACAACAACTACAGCAACACCGTTGTACAACAACTACAGCAAACACCGCCGACAATAGTTTCGGCTAACGTATACTCGTGTAGTGTAATGCACATATAAATACAATATATATCTCAATATATCATATTGTCATTTATGAACATCTAATCACATTATCTATCACCTTTTCAATCTACACGTATATGTATTCCAGTTTAAAAACATTTTGAAGTAAAACTCACCTGTTTGTCTTATCAAAACGTTCTCCAAGCTTTTCTCAAACAATTCAGCTTCACTTCAATTTCACAGAATATGAAACAATCATATACAAGTATTGCTTTACCACTTTGAACACATAGGGCTTGCTAGGACTAAGAGCTTTAGATAACTCTATCTAACTCTTATCCTCAATTGTCTTCCCCAAGCCCGAACTTAAGTCAAGTCCATAGTATTTTAGTCCTTATTCATATTCTATCTAAGAATTAACAAAACACAGGTTACTGGATACTCAAAAGTGTTTAAATTCTTCAAAATGACCAAACAACAAAAGTATCCGGATACCTCAAATTATCCGGACAACACAACTTTTCCGGACAGCGTGACTTTTCCGGACAACCTATACAGTCCGGACAACGTTCGGACACCAGAGTAATCCGGATGCTATCCGGTATCCAATTCTATCCGGAAAACATAGGAAAAAGAAACTTACCCGGATAAAGAACCCGTCCGGACACCTTTATAATATAATCCGGACACTATCAACAAAACCACCCGGACACATTCATACTGTGTCCGGAAACCACTGTCGGTTTACCCAATTTTGCCCAGAAACCGACTGAATTACTACCAGATGTGTAATTGACTAATCTATTCCGATAGAAACCTTCTAATAGCAATTACAAACATAAAATACAAAGGAACATACCTCAGATACACTTCCAAGCACACCAATTTGAACCTTTTAGCCACAAACCTTCTTTTCTTCTTTTGGTCTCAAAACACACACACACAACACACACTGATTTTTCTGAGTTATGATAATATCTGACTTTTCTTTAGATAATATCCACTCACATTTACCATTTCAGCCCCTAAACTCTTCACTAATGACTAAAACATCCCTAACTTATAATTTAACCCAATTTTTACCCTAAACACACTATTATAAAGTTAACTGATTTTAACGGAAAGGGGTTTTAACTAACGAACTTACCCGGAGTATTACACCACATTGGTGAGAGGTTGAAAGATTGGAGTATAGTAGTATGTATAAAAAAGAATTCTAGGATGCCCCACATTGTTGGGGAAGTTGTGGTTGAAGTTGGTTGTCCCACATTGTTGAGGAAGTGAAAAGTTAGAAGAGAAATTGACTATATAAAGGAGAATATAACAACTTGAAATCTTGAATGTTGATCAAAGTTTTAATCCAATTTTGGGTTAAAAAATTAGTATTTATTTACATTACAAAACATTTCACCTAATCAATATATATATTGATGAAAAAACCAAGGTGAATGATGTGGCACAATGTGATTTGAGAATTGCTCAAGTTTTGGATTATGGTTGAAGTTGGTTGTCCCACATTGGTGAGAGGTTGAAAGATTGGAGTAGAGTAGTGTGTATAAAAAGGAATTCTAGGATGCCATTTGTGTACATATATTAAAAGAAGAACCAAAAGTATTTGAGGTGGCATCATGTGAGTTGAGTATTGAGGGTTTGTTCTTTGCAACACTTTTAGAGTTTTGATAGCAATAAGTGTTAGGGTCAAATTTGGTTGAATAGAAGTCCAAGGGCTGAATTGTTATTTCCTTAATTTGAGCCTTAATAGTGTAACGGGCCATGGGCTTCCATGCCATGGGTCCAACATATATAAAGTTGTTTAGATTAGAAAAATAAGCGAGTTGTCTTTTACACTTTCTTGAATCGTATTGTAAACTCTCTCAACATTGAAAGTGGATTGGATGACCAGTTGAAATCATATTATCTGTTTCATATCTATTGATTTCTGTTATTCGTTGCACTGATCTGGAACTCACAATTGGTATCAGAGCAAACGGACGAATCGGTTCAAAGTGATTCTTGATTTCTGGTAAGATTTCTATTCAAAAAGTCGACTGTGTTTTTGATATTAAAAATCTCATATCTTGATTTTGCTAAAATTGATTGATTTCGCATATCATACTAGATTAGTATCATCATTATATGCAAATCTGCAAGTTTACACATCTTAATTCGACTGTTTGATTGTGTTATTGGCAAACCAAATCAAGTTCCATAAGTTTTTGGTCTCTGTTCTTGCAAAAATCCGATTTTTACCATCAAAAACTTGTTACTTTGCTTCAAAATCGATTTGGGTATTGTTATTATTGTGTTTGGTCGAGTTCCTAACCTTTCAGGAACGATTTTGAAGAACCCTAGTCGAATTCCTGAGTTTTTGGAAACCACAGCCGCGGTTACGGGATACCACAGCCGTGGTTACCGGGTCCTTCATGGTGTTACCGGGTAAGTTTCCTATTCATTCAATTGTTATCGGGTAACTCCAAGTTACCGGGTAACTTATCACTTACCGGTATTCTCAATACTTACTGGACAAGTTCCCGGTAAGTACATCCGGTAACTTACTTTTCATCCGGTAAGTTCCCTCATCCGGTAAGTGTGTTATTTTTTTTACTCGGTAAGTTCTTGATTCATTTGTTCCATCCGGTAACATCATATCATCCGGTAACAACAAGTCACCCGGTAGGTCCTGTCATCCGGTAAGCACTTCCACCAAGTAAGTTTGTTTTTTACATATTTTAATTCATCCGGTAACTTGTCTCACCCGGTAACCCTCTGTTACCCGGTAACTCAAGCTCATCCGGTAACCTTTGCAAATTTACCTATTTTTCCCAATCTAATCCGGACACTTCCAGATTAGATTTCTTACCTGATTTAGCATAATCCACTCTAAGAACCTGCGTTAGGATATCACTCTTAGTGCCTTGCGTTAGGTTACCACTTTGAATCGAATCAATCGTCTGACGATCACGTTAGTGCAACACAAAATGTCTTCGTGCGACGCTCTTGCTATCGGCACCGACTCCAAGCCGCCATGTCTCTACCAAGGTGAATACATCCAATGGCGGGACAGATTTCTAATCTTCATTGAGTCAGAGGATAACTTCGAGTTTATCTGGCGAGCTCTAAAGGACGGGCCAATTCCTGAACCCATGAAGACTATACCAGCAACTGAAGCAGGTGGTCAAGCTCGTGTCGAGAAAAAGGCACTCTCCGAGATGACTGTCGACGAAAGAGGCATGATTGAGGGAGAAAAGCATGCTAAGAGGTACCTTGTTCAGGCTCTACCCAACACGATCTACACAACCATCGACAGCTACAAAAAGACAGCTAAGGGCATGTGGGATCAAGTAGAGAAGTCGGGAATCAACTGAAAATCAACAACTCCATAACCAAGTTTGATGGGTTTAAACAGCGCACCGGCGAATCCCTCTCACAGACCTATGAACGCTTATGTCTCCTTCTCAATGAGCTTCACAAGAACCAAATCACTCGTTCTAACACGGAGAACGCGCTCAAATTTCTCAACAACCTCTTGCATGAATGGAAAGTATTCGCATCTCACGTCAAGCACAACCACTTGATGGAGAAAGTCGGCATCCACGAGCTCTATGAGATGCTACTGCAGGACGAAGATGAAGTGATGGAGATCATGAACGAGAAGAAGTCTGCAACCAAGCCAGCTGCTGATCCACTGGCACTTATGTCTTCCAAACGAGGGAAATCTTATGGCTGTCATTCCAAACGTGCCCAAAAGCAAAGCGAATCTGAGTCAGAACCTGAAGAAAAGGAAGACAGTGATTCTGATCCTGAAGTATCTGCCATTAAGAAATCAATGGCCCTGCTCTCCAAATCCTTCCAACAACAGAAGTTCTACAAGAAGCCGACGTCCAATAATCAGCGCTACTCCACCTCCTCCAACAAGCGCCATGATTATCAGGACAAATATGAAGGAAAGAAGAAAGTTGATGAGTCCAACCAGTCTGACAAGAAGGAGAAGACAGAGAAAGATGACCACAAGTCTGAGTCAAAGAAGAAAGACGAACCCATGACGTGTTATAACTGCAGGAAGCTCGGTCATTTTGCTAAAGACTGTAGGAAGTCTATTGTGAAGAATGCTCATTATTACAAGGTGAAACTCGCATTGCAGAACAAAAGGAAGTTGGAGAAGCTTTATTTGTTGAAGACAACTATTGGTTGGGTCGTTCTGATGATGAAAGCGAATCTGATGGTGTTGATCCTTTCATGGGCTACCACTCTCCTGCTGATGAAGAAAAGACAAAGTCATGTCAGGTATGTGAACCTATCCATCAAGATTTCTTTAATGAACTGCAATCTCTTGCTGAACGGATAGATTCCTACAAGGCAACCTCTAAAGAACAACTGCTTGAGATTAAATCTCTATCTGAAAAGCTAGATGTTCAAAGGAGGATAACTGAGAAACACAAGTCCGAAAATGATAATTTAAAAGAAAAATGCAAAAATATTTCAATAGCACCTAAGGACCTAAGGGCCAGAATATCTGAACTTCAAACACAGCTTGATCAGTGTGAGAATGAGAAAGCAGAAATAGTTTATCAATGCTCTGCTCTTCAAATTCAGCACAAGGAGTTTGTCAATAAAATAGTTGATCTTGAAACCAAACTCCACAAAAGAGGTCAAACTGATCAAACCATCCATATGAATAAACCCAAGGAGTTCACTTATTTCAACAAGGAATGGGGAATCGGATATGATAACCCACACTACTTGAAAAAGGGTATATTCAAAAGACCTAAACTGTATGATTTTGGCTGTTTTGGAATAGACAAAAAGTATCCGGAATATGCGATAAAATGGACTGGTCCTCTTGAACCTGAAAAGGAATAGGAAACTGAGGAATACAAGCGCGCACACACGTCTAAAATGCAACTTCCTTTTTGTTATGAGCCTTTGAATTATTATTATGAGAAGAATCAAAAGAAATACCTCTCGAATGACTACTTTGATTGCTATAAGGTTGTAACGCCCAAGGATTCCTCCAAAAAGGATGAGGTCCAAGCAACCGAACCCAAGACTGAGACGGATGAGTTCAAACTCTATGTTCCCCCTCTCATCTTGGAAGCAAAAATAGTCGAGTTAGAGGAGTCACTCGAGAAGGAAAGGTCAAGTTTTCAAAAGGAAAAACAAGCGCTTATCACGGAACTTGAGAGACTCAAATCTGAGAAAACCGAAGCTGTGTCGGATGAAGGACAGGAAATCCTTCGGTGTGAAATCAACAAGCTCACATCAAAACTGTCTGCCATGGCAACAGAAACGATGAAAGAGCATATGAGACATGGTCAACTACAAGAGCAGATTGACCTACTCCAAAATGAAAAGCAGATTTCACCCGAACTTTCCTCCAACTCATCGGACACATCCTCGTGTAAAGCTTTCATAGGAAAAATCTCTTCACAAAATAGCAATGAGTCTCAAGATGAGTGTGTCATAAGAAATTTAAACTCTGAATTTTCAAAACCTTCCGCACCGAATTCCCCAAAGCACACATATACAAAGTATTCCTTGCCTTCCTCGACCCATCCAAGTCCTGTAATTCCGGATGTCGATTTTTCAGAATTCATGAACTCCGAGGGCAATTCTGATGAAGAGTTTGAGTCGTTTCCCTTCGACAAACCTCTTCCAAGTCATACTGACTTTGTTTCACCAGTGGTTAATCGACCGGTCAACTTTCTAAAGGGCGATTGTTCCAAAACAAAGACCCCGACTGTGATTAAGGTTTCTAAAACGAAGTCAAATTTTCAAAAACAATCACAGCCGAGGCAAAAGACCGATCGATCGACTGCCAAAAATCTTGTTTCCTCAAAAGCCACTGACCATGCTGTCAATGTTGTTTCAGATAAAATCGGTCGGGCCAAACAGGATAAACAAAAGTGGCTAGCCAAGGAATCTATCGAGGATGCTGCATCAAAGTCATTTAATACAATTTTCTATCCTAGAATGAATAAAAACGATTGTGCTTGGAATCATAGGAATGATTTTGTTAAACAAGATGTTAATTTTCCGATTAAACTTTATTCCATTCAGCAATTGATTCAATTATCGCATGATTGTTTGTGTTGTTCCAGTTGTGGTTGGAATGACTTTGATGATATTAATAATAATGATTGGTTTGGGTCGTATCATATGTATAATTCTTCACCCACACGCAAACCCCGTAAAACCAAAAAGAAACACCATACACAACGGGGTTCCCAATCAGAGGTTAAACCAAAGAAAGAAAGGAAACCCATTTCAAAACGGGTTCCTCCTACTGAGGTTAAACCTACACCCAAGAGGCAACCTGCTTCAAAACAAGTTCCTCCAAAAGGCGTAAACTCTACACCCAAGAGGCAACCGGTTTCAAAGCAAGTTCCTCCGAAAGGTGTAAAACCTAACCCTCCAGGACCCATGCATATATGGGTACCTAAAGTCCGCTAATCTCGTTTTGCAGGACGGTCATGTGTGGTACTTAGACTCTGGATGCTCCAAGCACATGACCGGAAGGAGGGAGCTTCTCACGAACTACAAGGAACTATATGGCGGAGACGTGAGATTCGGGAATGATGACAAGGCGCCGATTTTGGGCTACGTCGACATTATCCAAGACAAGATCACCATCAAGAAAGTCTCATACGTCGCGGGATTAGGACACAACCTGTTCAGTATCGGCCAATTCTGCGACAAAGTTCTAGAGGTCAGATTCAAAGCCAAAAGGTATAGCATTCTCACCGACGACGAAACAGAGCTACTGGTTGGAAAGCGAAAGACCAACCTCTACACCATCGACCTCGCAGCCCTGAAGACCGATAACTCTGTCTGCCTGATGTCAAAGGCCAATTCTCAACAAGCATGGATTTGGCATCGACGTCTCTCGCACCTGAACTTCAATAGTATCACCAAACTGGTGCTGGGTGGACACGTGAAAGGCATGCCCGATCTTCAATTCGTGAAGGATCGACTCTGCAGGGCTTGTGAAATGGGAAAGATGAAGCGAGCGACGCATAAGCCGAAGGCAGCTCCGAGCACGTCACGGTCCCTCGAACTTATCCATATAGATTTGTGTGGACCAATGCGTGTTCAAAGCATCAACAAGCGCAAATATGTCCTTGTGATGGTGGATGATTTCTCACGCTACACATGGGACAAGTTTCTACGCACGAAGGATGAAACCCCGGAGCTAATCATCAACCATTTGAAGACCATCCAACTGAACCTTCAAAGACAAGTTCAGACTATTAGGACCGACAGCGGGACGGAGTTCAAGAATCAAACGGTGAACGAATACCTGACTTCAGTCGGTATCTCGCAAACCTTCTCGACCGCACGCACTCCTCAACAAAACGGAGTGGTGGAAAGACGCAACCATACCCTCATCGAAGCTGCTCGTACGATGCTTTCTCAGTCCAAACTGCCTTTATTTCTGTGGGCCGAAGCGGTGTCTACTGCATGTTACACGCAAAACCGCACCATTATCAACAAGCGGTTCAACAAGACACCGTATGAGATCATGAACAATCGCGTTTTGAACATCAAGTACTTCCGCGCGTTCGGATGCACGTGCTACGTCCTCAACGACAAAGATGATCTCGGCAAATTCAGTCTGAAGGCAGACGAATGAGTTTTCATTGGATACTCCATGCAGGCTAAGGCGTATCGCGTTTACAACAAATGGACTAAAACCGTTACCGAGAGTGTAAACAAGACATTCGACGAAGCCGCAGATTTGGCTTCTGAACACATCAGTTCAGAACCCGGTTTAACTGGCGTGCTAGCTTCCGAACTTCCACGTTCGGGATCTACACAAACGACAGTAAATCCAATTCATGCATCTACGTCGAATGCTGATCTTTCAAATTTAGATTTACTGTTTCAATATTTCTATGATGATATACTTAACACTCCTACCCCTCGTGTCTCAGCGCAACCAAGACTTGAAGCTACTCAAATCGAGGATTCAATGAATCTATCCGGTCCGCCGCCTTCGACTAGCACTCCTTCCATCACTGTGGAGACACCTCAACCATCATCCTCAATGTCAACTGATACTACCATCCCCTGGAGGAACCAGTACTAAACCCGGAGATCGCTCCTCAAGATTCGTCATCTGCTACAATCAATGATCAGCCTCTGCATTCCTCGGAACCAGAAGTTGCTCAACCTTCGACGAATACTCCCCCGTCTCCTCCGAGAAACCAATCTGCGACACTTGAAGCTGTACAAGACCTTCCATCTGGTGATTACGTGGATCCGGACGCCTCACACTCAACTCAGCAGCCGCTTCCACACACCACCAAATGGACAAGAGCTCATCCCTTACACCAGATCATCGGTGATCCCTCCAATCCAGTCCAAATGCGAGGCGCATCGGCTAATTTCTGCCTCTTCTCCGGATTCTTGAGTAAGATCGAGCCTACAACCATCCGCGAAGCACTCGAAGATCCGGATTGGGTCATGGCTATGCAAGAGGAGCTCAACCAATTTGAGGCTCTCAAGGTATGGCGACTTGTCCCACGTCCATCTCACAAGACGGTGATCGTCACTAAGTGGATCTTCAAGAACAAGAAGGACGAGGATGACATCATAGTAGGCAACAAGGCGCGTCTCGTGGCTAAGGGATACCGTCAACAAGAAGGGATAGATTATGACGAAACATACGCTCCAGTGGCGAGGATCGAAGCTATACGTATGTTCCTTGCATACGTCGCACACAAGAACTTCACGGTCTTCCAAATGGATGTGAAGACCGCATTCCTGAACGACGAACTCAAGGAAGAAGTGTACGTTTCGCAACCGGACGGGTTCGTGGACGAGAAGAAGCCTGATCATGTCTACATCCTAGACAAGGCCCTCTACGGATTGAAGCAAGCTCCACGGGCCTGGTATGATACGCTAACAAAGTTTTTGATAAAATCGGAATTCACACGAGGGAAAATCGACTCAACTCTATTTATCAAAAACGAAAAAGGTCATATTGTATTAGTTCAGGTGTATGTAGATGACATTATCTTCGGTTCTACTAATCCTCATTTTGCTAAGAACTTTGCCAAGTTAATGGGGATTTTTTTTAAATGAGTATGCTTTGTGAGATGAACTTCTTTCTCGGTCTTCAAGTTAAACAACTGTCGACCGGGATATTCATAAATCAGGCCAAGTACATCCGGGATATTCTTAAGAAGTTCCAGATGGAACAGTCCTCACCGATGAAAACCCCCATGGCACCCGGTACAAAGTTACACGCCGATCCTAACGGAAAGGATGTGGACACAAAAACGTACCGGGGAATGATTGGCTCTTTAATGTACTTAACTGCCAATAGACCGGACATCATGTTTTTGAAATTTCTTTGCGCCCGGTTTCAGTCAAAACCAAAAGAGTCTCACTTAATAGCTGTAAAATGAATTTTTCGTTATCTACGCGGTACTGCTGATCTTGGCTTGTGGTACCCGAAAGAGACAGGTTTTGAGCTGTCTGCATACTCTGATGCGGACCACGCGGACAACATGATGGATCGGAAGAGCACATCGGGTCATGTGCAGTTCTTGGGCGATAGCTTGGTGAGTTGGGCATCCGAGAAGCAGCAGTGTGTCTCTACGTCGACTGCCGAGGCGGAATACGTGGCCGCCACGAGCTGTTGTTCTCAGGTGATTTGGATGCGGACGCAACTCAAGGACTACGGCTTTACATACGTCAAGGTGCCCATCTACTGCGACTCGAAGAGCGCTATTGCAATATCCAGCAATCCGGTCCAGCATACAAAAACGAAGCACATAGACGTTCGGTACCATTTTATCAAGGATCACGTTGAAAGAGGTACAGTCGAACTCTACTATGTAAATACAGAGCATCAGTTAGCAGACCTGTTTACAAAATCCTTGGATGAAAAACGCTTTAATTCTCTGGTGTCCAGGTTAGGTATGCTAAATCTGAAGACTTGATCTAATTGTGTGCCCGTTACAAGTTCCATACATCTACGAGAAACTGTCTACTTATCATCCGTTGTTCACACTCCTAATGATTGAGCATACACTTTCTCGCATATGTATTCTACTTGTATCAGTTACATAGGTAGGTTGAGTCTATGTATTTATTAGGTAGATTTCGTTGGTTTACATTCTTTCCGCGTGTGTTTCTTTTGTTTAATAATGTCGTCTAGTTTATTTGGTTATATATATGTGGTTTCACAAGCGTTCATGTGTTCAGGGGAAGCACGACCAGCTATCAGGTATGTTACATCTACTGTTGAGGGGGAGTGTCGCACACAATTTTTTTTAACTGCCAGAAAAGTTTTTTTTGTGTGGACATTCCCGAGTGCACTTCACATCACACTCCGTGCACATTGTTTGGGTAAAATTTCAACAGTCTCAACCACGACCAAGATAGGGAAAACATTTACTTTACTTTTTTTATATAACAAGATAAAATCATAATACTTTATCCCCTGATCAAAGTTGAAATCGAAAGTTGTCCACCTCACGACACTCGACCACGACGTCGTCTAGCTCACACGACCGTCGTATGAAACCATGCGACCTCGACCGACTAACGTACATTATTTCTGTTACGTTTCACTATTTAAATGCAGGAATCAATGTCATTAAATGACCAACGACTATAACCGACAAAGGCCATTAACAGCATTTAACTCGACGTCAGTTACTACCGTTACACGAAGCATTTATAGAGTTATTCAAAGCATCCAAAGACTATAAATAACAAGCTCAACCATCATTTCAGGGGGGCACAAGCTCTGATATCTGGCATCATCTTGACATAACTGAACTCTCAAATACACTCGAAGCAAAGAACTCTCTCTCAAAAGATCGCTCCCGACGCACGACACACACGCACGATGCATAGTCTATACACACGACTCACCTATTTTACACGCACGAAACACTTGTTACTTTACATTTAAAGTCTTTCTTTCATTTATATTGTAATCATTGTACTCTCGACACCCGAAACATAAGGATATCACCCCTGTTTGGCGACCATAGTGCAACGACGACCTCCATAGTCGTCCGCAGGTTTTTCCCTCGTTGAGGTTTTTCCCGCGTCACCAAAATCTCTGTCTTATTTACGTTTTTCTGCCTTTGTCGAAAGATTCCTCTTCTTTAGTTGTTAAGCTCCACAATCAACCTTAAGTTATCCTTCTGGACGGTTTTTGGCATTAATGCACATTCTGAGGGGGAGCAAAACCATTTGTGTTCATCATTTGAGGGGGAGCGTCACATTTTTTTTAAACGAGTAAATTTTTTTTTTGACGTCTCCTAACTCACTCACATTCATGTTCCGAGGGGGAGCAGGGTAATAACCATGCTAAGATCGAGGGGGAGCAGGAAAATTTCCTAAGAGAGGGTCCATTTCATTAAATTTTTTGAATTTCCAGACACTTACCCGGTAAGTTACCGGGTAACCTATCCGGTAAGTGCATCCATATAAAAGCATCCGGAAACCATCATTTTTCCTTTACCCGGAAATATATCCCAAAACCCTCTTAAACCCCTCTCGTACTCTCTCGACTCGGTCACTCTCAGATTTCGTCCTTCTCGATCATTTCACAGTCTACAAACACAGGTATGTGCTACTAATCTCCTGTCGATCACTTTGTACCCTTTGCGTAGACTGTTCACTGACGATATATGTCGATTTAAGGTTCGATCGCGAGTTTCAAAAACTCCATTTTGGGTCGAGTCACATTCGGGTCGAGACTTGCTTTCTCGACCCCGATTAATCGATGTATGTGCGTATATTTGCAACTAGAACCTTTTAACCCAAGTAGATATTGTACTGTTGGTGTTTTTAATTCGATTTGGTACCACAGTCTCGCGCCCGGAAACCCTAAATACCCGGTAAAATTCATGTTACTCGGTAACATTCTTAATACCCGGTATGCTTAATCAGACCCGGACACCTCAATTCCCGGTAACCTATGTCGTCTGGATACTCTTGTATCCGGTAAGTTCGGCAATCCGGTGAGTTTGGTGTCCGGTAACCATTAGTATCCGGTAACCTACACTTATCCGGTAACCTAGTTCACCCAGTCACCTTGCCTCACCCGGTAAGCTCCTTTTTATCCGGTATCTTGTGTCCCCGGTAAGTCCATTTTACCCGGTAACCCTTGTGTACCCGGTAACCCCTATCTATCTGGTAAGTTCTACTTGTCCGGATACCCTGTTTATCCGAACACTGCTCGAGTCCAATACCTTTGCATTTTTCAAACATTGGCAGTCCCAGTGTCATACTTTAACAGCCAGTCCTCAATCAACCGCTGATTGAGCCATTCAAATGCTAAGGTACGCATTGAAGTTGATGTTATCCCGTCCATAATCTGACACTGTGCTTTACAGGTATTCTAAATGGCGAAAGAACAAGAGCAGCAACAGTAGAAGGTTCCTCCACCTGAGGATATTATAGACGACGTGGCCGACAATGCCTTGGTTCCCGAGGACCATGGCATTGAGATCAGTCCGAACAACCACCATTTTGACGCCGCCTAATTCCGACCTACACATCGCGTGGTAATCTACGTGCCGGTAATCTACGTCTACCAGGTTTGGCGCACAGCTAGAGCTGTCACCATCAACAACATCCAGACCATCACCGCCAGCATCGACAACTACCCATTCACACTCACACCGGACTCCTTCAGACGACTCTTATCACTCCCGGAACCGACTGCCGGAGGCCATGCCGCGTACGCACCAACCATCGATGATGCCACACTCTGTACTGACATCCGCGCGCTTGGATATTGCCACGATCTCGACCGTCCGTCCGGATTCAACCGAAAATACATCGTGCCCGTCTAGTACACACTATTCACCATCTTGAATAGATGTCTGTCCTCCCGATGGAAAGGGATAGACCAGTGCACCATAGACTTTCGACGCTTGTTTCATGCGGTGTGCTACAACCGGCACATAGACTACTCCGCAATCATCTGGCGTGAAATTGTGCAAGCCATCCGACAGACTGGCGGTTCCAAGAAGAAATTCCTTCCATTTCCACATTTCTTCGCTCTGGCCATCCGACAACACATGGATGCGAATCCCGTTATCCCGAGACGTATCAATCATGCGGTATGTCCTCATAATAACCTTCAGTATTTAGTGATTAGTAATCCACCTGATACCCCAGCCATGCCTATACCTGAACATCTATTGGCACACGCGGACCCCAATGCACCGGGTGTGATAGAATATAGGCGAGAATTAGGGAATCCCATGGTCCAACCAGAGCCGGAGGGACCTCCCCCAGGACATAGAACTGAGAGACGTGAGGGTCCGAGAATGAGAGGTGGTAGGGTCCGGGCAGCAGGGGCTCCCGGCTGGGGTGTGTTGAGATTACATGGGAGGGGAACAGGTGCGGGCGGTGCATTGGATACGCGTGCCAGTACTACCCAATCCCACTAAGCCGGTACAAGCCATCAACCTTCCATTCCTATCACCCGAACGACGACCGAAGCTGGAACGTCGTCTAGACCGATGCTTCACCGGGACCCGGAGCCATATATATCTGATCCTCCCTCACCGACCAGACAGGTTGAGGAAGTGGAATCTGACTCCACCGAATCCGATACGGACCGTGCTATACGCGCATCCCTAATACCTACCCGTATCGGACCAAACCCACAGTTGACCGAAGGAATCCCATCTGACTCGCCCACAACCCCTCTAATCCGTACTACCCAGCCTGATATGGGAGACATAAGGAGAGAGGAGGGAGTATTAGTTGAAAATCCAGAAGAGGTGAGACAGAGTGAAGTCAGATCTAAAAAGAATCATGAGCGGATAAGCCATAAAAATAAAGGGGCTTCTGAGCGACCCAAAACCAGCATCATCCAGGTAGCCACATCTGCTACTTCGTCTCATTTGTTGGGACGAGGTATTGAAGAAGCCGCTGTGGACCTAGCGGCGCAAGTGCACGACCTCCCAAGCCACTCATCCGTCTCTCAAAAGGCGGGTGTTTCAACTTCGCAAGGGGATATAGCACAACTTCTACCGATCTCTCACTTGGAGAGATGGGTATTGAAACAAGAGACCAGTCTCCCCTGGTCTCGCCTTCTTTCAAAGCACCATCGAGTCTAGAGCCACTTGAAATAGTATATTCTTCGGCTAGGACACAAGATGAGATTCAACAAATCGATGCTCTTCGTGACTCGATCGAAACTTCCGTAGTGTCTCCGCCTTTAAGCGGAACGCGAGGATCGGAAGGAAATCCTACCACGACCACACCATCGCCAACCGTGAACGTAGGTGGCTCTGCCTCTAAGGTAGATGCCTCAACGGGTAATCTAAGTGATCCCGAAGTTAATTTACCCGACTTTGTGTCAAAGGGATATCTGGACAACGCCCTAAATGTTGTCCGTGAGGCCATGGAGCAGCGATTCACCAACGAGCTCGATAAACTGAAAAGCTTGATCAAAGGAAAGGAGAAAGTAATCGAAGTTGAAATCGCACCAACACCTCCACCGGCTCCGGTTCATCCAAATTACTCGATGGAAACCTTAAAGACTATGCTCCTCGTGTAACAACCCAATTTCCTTAAAATAATATTAAACCAAATTACAACCAAAAACAGTCCCAACACAAGAAATTTACATAAGTTCTACCCTAAACTCGCAGCAGAAACACCTTCACAACCGAGATACTACAGGAAGCCCGACGGTAGTCTACCAGTCTTCACTAGCCTCTAGCTCTTCTACCACGACACGACCTTCCATCATCATCAGATGAAACTCCATACAAGTCTAACACCTGAAAATGGTTTTAGTTTTTGAAAAGTGAGGGTTAGACCACGAGGTCTAGTGAATTCCCTCTTTAAAACAGTTCCACATAAACAGTAGTTTAAACATTTAACCGTTATAAAATAATCGGAAATCCAGTTTAAATGCCCGGCTCCACATAACGGGGATAGCACAGTGGTCACAACTTTCATCACCTTACTAAGCCAGGTACGGCATTCACCTTACAAAGCCAGGTACGGCATTCACCTTACAAAGCCAGGCACGACATTCACCTTACAAAGCCAGGCACGACATTCGGGCATCAATAATAGTTTCCCACTGTGCAACCCGACTCTCCACATAACAACATCATCACAAGCATATGCAATCAACATTTACGTATAAATGAACGTATAAATAACTTGCATGCAACTGTAAACATTTCCATGTCATGTACAATAAAACCTTTCAAAAAGTTTAATCATGTCATCATGCTCGTAACCATAATCAGTTATGAAAACCTTTCGCAAAACATTTCATTCACACAAAGAAGGTAAGGTAACTCACCTTAGCCTTAGCACATCGACACATGCTCCGGAACACACTTTAGCTCAAACCAAACACCTGAATTGGACGTCATAAGAATGGTGTTAACCATCTAATTACATCCCAAAACATCCCTACTAAGCCCCTAAGACAAACCCCCAAACGATGCCTCGATTCTAGACCCGAAACACGAAGCAAACCGAAGAAGGTACACAAAACAGGGGCTTGCGCCACTTGTCACGCGGTTTGCAAACCGCGGGTCAAACCGCGCAACTTCCTGTTTTGTCCCTCTCAATTCTGCACAACACTTTCAGTCCGAAATCTCACCCTTTCTCAACCCCAACTCATCCCAAATCGATTTTAAGCCTCCAAAATGAAATAATGAATGTTCTAAACCTTTCCCCACAATTACCAAACATCAAAACATCATTTAATCTAACAAAATCCATCTAAAACTCAACCAATGATTCATCATTTTGAACCCAAAACTCCATTAAAATGGTGCAAGCTTCCCAATAGAGGCTCACAACCCACACGATGATTCAATAACCTTTCTACTCCCAATGATTTCATTCCAAAACTCAGGGGTAGAAAGAATCATTGAATCACACACACTTAAATTTCCAAATTTAAGCAATAGAGTGAAGATTGAGGAAAGAGTTATACCTTGAAGATGAACTCTCTAATCCCTTTGATGAACTCCTCCTACTCCAATCCTTTAAGAGATGCTTCTTCTCAACTTCTCCACTCTTCAAATCCCTAGCCGACATAATGAAAGAAAGAAGGGTTTTCCATCTGATTTATACTTCTAATAACACACTCTTGAGCACATAAGTTTCCAATTTCACACTTTGGCCACTAAATTCTCATTTTAATCTAAAATCACAAGAATAGGAAATATGGGGTGTTACATCCCCTCCACCTTATTAGAATTCCATCCTCGGAATTCCATTGCAGAACACAAGCTTGTACCTGGAATTAACTTCCGCTTCCAATTCTTACATTGCCCGGAAACTCTTAAGGAGTTGCAATTCCATCTCTACAAGGCCAACTTCTTTGCTTTTCGAAATCTCGACCAACCAGCCCCAAATGATTGCCTCCAACGATGTGACAAAATCTGACTCCTCAAATATTCCCATCTAACTACTTCCTCCGACTTGAGATTGAAAGTGCTCAAACCTTCCAATCTAGCCATCTTAGTTCCATTCGCTTATCCATCCATTCCTGATCAGAACCGACAACGTACAGCATTCTTTGATATCGCTCCCCGACCAACTACCACATTCTCAGGTCGGTAGCATGCCCAGCCATACACACTTGCACTCTCTTCACTCAAACATACTACTCACACCAAAATACTCTTTTTAATAGAAAACGACTCTACTCGAGTTAACACCGCAATAACCCGAATCTCTAAACAGAGACTAATCACTCCCTTCGTCGACATTACACACTATCACCCTCATATCGTTACCGCATTCTCACCACCATATAACATTCATATCAAAAGGAAGAACGCCCTCCTACCAAAATAGCGTTCGCCTGGCACAATTGCGTTTCCTCAAAGTCACACCGATCACACGTGCCTCAACAGTTTAAAATCAACGGTCCAAACTCACAACAATCGCTAAGCCATAATTCAATTCTATACACAATTATATCCTTCGCCAAATCCACCGAATGGTTCCACTAACTAGGAACTACCACCAAAATTCGCTTTCCCTCCCACAAGGAGGAGTGACCAGGCTTACTCAAACTAAACCAATTAATTGAATGTTGAAAGACACGCTCACGCGAAACATTCTCCCCGACAATACCGAATCTAATCCCAAGGTCTCTCGACCAGGGCACCACATTTGACCACTTGTTTCCATCCTAACTTGATACATTAAAGATGCCTCAAAAGAATGACTCGCCAATATGAGCCAGCTTTTAGACCGGTCGCACGAACTTCGCTTTCTCAACTTTTTAACCATGACATACACAACGATTTATTTTCTTATGCCCTTTAAATAACAGTTCTTTAATTATAGTCCGCATATTCAGTGTCTCACGACATCTTCTTACCGCGAGTCTGTCTATACTTGATCTGTCATACCGTCATCATCTTCTCTCATGCTTACACAGACTTTCCATCACACACCGCTACAGTCTAAAAGAACGGCTTCTCCAAAATTATCAGTCAAGACCTTTAGCCAAGTTCTCATAAGGTACTTAACACCAAGAACTACCAAGAGTTCCTAACTCTCCAACACCGCCGACCCGCTCATTGTATTTCATTACATCCACGGAATACTCCAACGTTCCTGACTAAACTTCACGACGAAGCACTACAGCTTAACGGGTACAATATCCTGATCGACAATCAAGTGAAGTATGAAAACTCACCCAAAATCCAATGGGATCGAGAAGAACAAGGGTTCTCCTTTCATCCCGTTACCAACCGCAACTCAATCTCTTGATCTCAATCTAGTATTAACGTATACCGCCCGCAAAACCACACACTTCAACCAAGCATACTCACTACCTTTGACTACTCCATTATTCGGCAATTCATCATTACATCTAAGACTTACACGTTTCTTCGGTACCAAATGCTACCACTTCCTCACGCCACTATCGCACCCCGCGACTACATTGCAACAAGCTAACATGATGCCTTTACATACGCAGAAGATGTTACTTCCTTCATGCCACCCATAACACAATTTCAGACGAAGCCTAAAACGTTGCTCGACTTTGCCCTTCCCGGGTCTAGACGAACCACATGTCAAGGTCAACTATTCAAAGTACACCCGCTTCGATTACTCTAACCTTTCGTTCTTATATGGATCATCATACCCCATAAGAAAATCACTTAAGCTATCACGATCTTTCACTTTTGTAACACTTACACAAGGTGGTCCAGCGTCATGCCGGATACATACCTTTCTCCAAACAACTTTTTACATCTTTGCAAGAAAACTCAACAAGATAACCACACTATTGTTACTTCTCCAATACCAGCCTCCTGGCAACCGTCCAACCGAACGGTCACTGATTTCCCCATCGACAATCGACATACAATTGTCTAGCCACCTCATGACAGAAAAGGGTTCCCGTAAGGATCTACTTCTCCTAACTCCTCGAACAATCCTCGTTTCTCCCCAACTCCTTGCGATCTATCTCCACTGCTAAACACCTGACGCATATGCGAATCATCCAAAACCTCAATGGACATCACAACCACATTGGTGATCTTCCGTTCTCCCAATGCCCTCACTAGGTGTTCCTATACCATACCATTTACATAATTCGAACGACCTCATCCGTTCACACCCAACGGGTTCACTCTCACGCTAATCTCCTGACATCACCCCTAACTTGAGACATGCTAAACAGTCGCAACCTTCTATACCAAAGGACTACGTAATGATAATTCCATTCCTCCCTGACAATCTAGGATTCCTAACAGAACCCACTTCATTCAACGCATTATAACCAACTTATACCCCACCGTTCCCACTTGAGAGAAAACAAGCATAAGATCTTTCTTAGTGCAAAATCAAATTACCAACCCAACTCAGTACTCCGACTCAAAGCCGATAGCATTACATCAAGTAACGTAACGCTACTTATTACCATTCTACCAACAGAATCACTTCGACCATTTCAAATCTTACCACAATAAAACCATTCTTACATAGCTAAGCAATAGTACAAACTACAATCATACCATCATTCCGTATTCACTGCCCAAGACTTCTGGTATTCATCCACTTCCTCTAACGGAAACACTAAGGTCATAACTCGACCACATCTTACTCAAATGACAACTCTACTCTCAACGCCTTTCCGCAACCTCAATCGTAATACCCTTCCCGACCTAGCGAGTTCATAGCCTTCATGCACAATAACACAACGATTGAAATCACTTTGCACTCTTTCAAAAATGCAATAGATACAAAATCATAAAACAAGCTCGAATATGCATGAATCAACACCACTCAAGATGAATAGTAAAACACAACGACCGCAAGGATCGCTCACAGTTACTCTTACGATAAATCGTAACCTTGTCCATCCAAATCGATGCCGTCACTACGGTTGTCTCCAATGAGACCCTTTCACATGTGACTGAATTTTTTTTGAACGGAATCACTTACCCAAAGTGAGTCTGTCAACTCCAACACTCGTTCATATATATAATAATAACGAGTCAATACTCATTTTGTTTATAAACAAAACCTCGCAATACAACGTTTTCAATATTTTCATAACGAAGGCTCTCTTCCACAATTAAAAGCGTGAAATAATTCGTAGATCACTACGTTCAAAACTTTATCGTATAATGAAAACAAGTTTGTCTTTTATTTTAAAGAAACACACGCTCGCACGCGTCAACTTATTTCCCAAAACAAGAAAACCTGTCATGCACATACATGCTTTTAACATGAAAGAACTCGTGTAATAAGTTTAATGACATAATGCATGAAATTTAATATGCAATTGAAGGCTATTCACTCTAACCAAGTCAACCGTTGCACTCACTTCAACTCTTCACTGATACCTCACTAAGACCAACAACCGCTTTCTTACTTATGGTACAACTTGTAGTACAAGTGCTCCACAACCCTCTTGATCGATCGCTCAACATGGTTTACCAAACTAACCAGTTATCTCACTTCCTACTCTTATGCATACCTCAAAACAACATTGATCTCCTTCATTCATTAACCTTGCCACTAAACCGTTTGACTAAGGAATCCAAGACTAGATTCCCTCACTCGATCTTGAATTGAAGGTTTTCAAGATGCCAACATAATTCTCACTTCCTATCCCAGAGAATTTACCTCTAGACAGCTCATCAACATTCTAGACAACATTTCTTCTAGAAGTTACAAACACCACATCACAAGGGATCTCCCATGACACATCAACTATTTGCTATTAAAATACAAGGTTAGAACCTTCCACATACTACCATACTCACCACTCATCCCGACAATAGCGATTGATTACACCCATGCACCTGTAAATTCATAATAGCATTTGCCAGATGCTACCTGAATTTACCTTACATGCGGGTTCTCACTACCATTGTCAAGATAGCCTATGATTACGGTCATTCCTGATGGCTTCCTATATCTCAGTTGTGTTTCACTCTACTCCACAGTTTAAGTTTAGGCTCATCCGGTCACCTAAATCCCTTAAATTATGGCTCTGATACCATTTGTAACAACCCAATTTCCTTAAAATAATATTAAACCAAATTACAACCAAAAACAGTCCCAACACAAGAAATTTACATAAGTTCTACCCTAAACTCGCAGCGGAAACACCTTCACAACCGAGATACTACAGGAAGCCCGACGGTAGTCTACCAGTCTTCACTAGCCTCTAGCTCTTCTACCATGACACGACCTTCCATCATCATCAGATGAAACTCCATACACGTCTAACACCTGAAAATGGTTTAAGTTTTTGAAAAGCGAGGGTTAGACCACGAGGTCTAGTGAATTCCCTCTTTAAAACAGTTCCACATAAACAGTAGTTTAAACATTTAACCGTTATAAAATAATCGGAAATCCAGTTTAAATGCTCGACTCCACATAACGGGGATAGCACAGTGGTCACAACTTTCATCACCTTACTAAGCCAGGTACGGCATTCACCTTACAAAGCCAGGTACGACATTCACCTTACAAAGCCAGGCACGACATTCACCTTACAAAGCCAGGCACGGCATTCGGGCATCAATAATAGTTCCCACTGTGAAACCCTACTCTCCACATAACAACATCATCACAATCATATGCAATCAACATTTACGTATAAATGAACGTATAAATAACTTGCATGCAACTGTAAACATTTCCATGTCATGTACAATAAAACCTTTCAAAAATTTTAATCATGTCATCATGCTCGTAACCATAATCAGTTATAAAAACCTTTCGCAAAACATTTCATTCACACAAAGAAGGTAAGGGAACTCACCTTAGCCTTAGCACATCGACACATGCTCCGGAACACACTTTAGCTCAAACCAAACACCTGAATTGGATGTCATAAGAATGGTGTTAACCATCTAATTACATCCCAAAACATCCCTCCTAAGCCCCTAAGACAAACCCCCAAACGATACCTCGATTCTAGACCCGAAACACGAAGCAAACCGAAGAAGGTACACAAAATAGGGGCTTGCGCCACTTGTCACGCGGTTTGCAAACCGCGGGACAAACCGCGTAACTTCCTGTTTTGTCCCTCTCAATTCTGCACAACACTTTCAGTCCGAAATCTCACCCTTTCTCAACCCCAACTCATTCCAAATCGATTTTAAGCCTCCAAAATGAAATAATGAATGTTCTAAACCTTTCCCCACAATTATTAAACATCAAAACATCATTTAATCTAACGAAATCCATCTAAAACTCAACCAATGATTCATCATTTCGAACCCAAAACTCAAAACTCCATTAAAATGGTGCAAGCTTCCCAATAGAGGCTCACAACCCACACGATGATTCAATAACCTTTCTACTCCCGATGATTTCATTCCAAAACTCAGGGGTAGAAAGAATCATTGAATCACACACACTTAAATTTCCAAATTTAAGCAATAGAGTGAAGATTGAGGAGAGAGTTATACCTTAAAGATGAACTCTCTAATCCCTTTGATGAACTCCTCTTACTCCAATCCTTTAAGAGATGCTTCTTCTCAACTTCTCCACTCTTCAAATCCCTAGCCGACATAATGAAAGAAAGAAGGGTTTTCCATCTGATTTATACTTCTAATAACACACTCTTGAGCACATAAGTTTCCAATTTCACACTTTGGCCACTAAATTCTCTTTTAATCTAAAATCACAAGAATAGGAAATATGGGGTGTTACACCTCGCTCAGCTGCTCCAACACACCGACACCGACGCCTCTACCGAAGCAGACCTGATCTCTGTTCTACGATCCCATGTATCTGCTCCTTCGTCATCCATCACCACAAGAATGGATCAGCTTGACACGACTCTCAAGGATGTTCATCAAGCCCTAACCACCTTGACCGAGAGAGTCGCCTCTATGGAAGAAACCTGCAAGAGTCAAGCAGGCGGTCTAAAGCGAAGACACGATGATCAGGATGATCCCGATCACCGTGATGGGGAGAATAAAAGACTACGATTAGCCGAGACCGCCCCAATCCTCACTGAAACTACTGTGGTTTAACCGGAACCATCAACTGTGGCAACTACAACTGAAGATGAACCTGAAGCCCAGTTGAGCTTAGTCGAGATGGTCATAGACATGGACATCTCTGACGACGAAGACCCGACGGTTGCAAAGCCCGAGGGAGCCACACAGGAATTGGTCACATATGACGCATCAGACAGGCCTGCACTCAATCTGATTGATCCAGACCCCGAGTTCGACCGGAAGACCAAAAATGCATGGTACGAAAAAGCCGCCAGTGCGATAAATCTCCAGGTAAACCTGATCTTTCCTACTGATGAAGAAGACAACGTTGAGTACGACCAGTTTCTGCTGCAAAACCTATATGGTACACCCGTTCACACTACTCAGGCCGCCGAGACTTCTACGATACTCGAAACTTCAACCGCTGCAAATCCGACCTCTCCTCAACAACCGACAGCTTCTGATCATCCTTCTCCTCAACAGCAACAAATCCGATGGGAGAAGATCATGATCCTCATTCCTCACCTGGAGGAATCTCTGAAGAAGTTGTACGTTCACAGGTTACGCACTATCGAGTCAACCTTTTGCCTTGGAATTTCTAGCTCCGACCCGGAATACCAAAGCCAGTACTTAAACGCCATGAAGCGGTGTCTACCAGTTAGCCAAGTCAGAACGAAGCACAAGATCATCGAAGTGCTCAACGTACAAACAGGTCGAATTCTTAAAGTCATGTTTCCAGTATTCACCGTCCGACGAGAAGACAGAAATGAATGGAGATTTTCCGAAGCTGACTTCAAGAACCCCAGACCGTTCGACTTCCAAGCTATACTGAAAGACCTCTGAACCAGAAATATCCGACCGCTGCATGTAACCAAAGCGCTCGAAGCTGTTCGTCGATTCCTAATTCGGACAATTATGATGTCCTATTTTACAGACTTTCAAATGGCAACCGAGAACAGAGCAAAGAAGGTAAACCCGCTGAAACGAAATCTGAAAGCGCCCGAACTGAAGATGTATCCCGAGAACGCACTGCTTCTGGAACCAGAATTTGGGATAGTATACCTCAACGATCAGAAAGAAAATAGGTTTCTTCGCTTTAGTCAGGTAGACAGATTCTGCGATGGCACACTCCTCAAAGTTAAAGATGCTCTTCGTAACATCATCACTTACGAATCCGAAAATCAAAAGGTTTCGTATGTTCCTAACTCTAATGAGATAACCGCACGAAATGCCTTAGAAGTGATTGAAGATCGCATCAACTACCGTCGAGCCATCCGAATGTTCGAGATCCATTTTGCGCTCCGAAAGAGATATGTCGAGAACTGGCGCGAACTCGAACTTCAATTCAAAGGGGGAGATTGTTAGGGTCAAATTTGGCTGAATAGAAGTTCAAGGGCATAATTGTTATTTCCTTAATTTGAGCCTTAATAGTGTAACGGGCCATGGGCTTCCACGCCATGGGCCCAACATATATAAAGTTGTTTAGCTTAGAAAAATAAGCGAGTTGTCTTTTACACTTTCTTGAATCGTATTGTAAACTCTCTCAACATTGAAAGTGAATTGGATGACCAGTTGAAATCATATTATTTGTTTCATATCTATTGATTTCTGTTATTCGTTGCACTGATCTGGAACTCACAATAAGGTTCAATGATGGAATCTTAAAAGTATTACAATCTATAATGAGCCTCAACTAACTTCAATGTGTCATTTTGTCAATGGTTACTTGTTTTTTTCAAGTATTATTCGAGAAGACTAATCCGGGTATGTATTCATTTTGACTATTGTTGAGATTTTAAAGTTTTTTCTTTTAATTTTTGTCTTACATTTTTTTCTTAAAACAATTTCTTTGCAGGACTCTTAGAGTTTTGATGGTAATAAGGTTAGATGATGGAATCTTAAAAGTATTACAATATATGATGTAGCCTCGACAAACTTCAACATATCAATGGTTACTTTTTTTCATGTATTCTTCGAGAAGACTAATTGTGATCCCGGAACAAGTAATCATATACTCAATATGCTCATAATGCCATCCATATATTCAATATGCAATCACCAAGTACACAAGATGAATTGTAGAGAGGAAAGTGCAATGTGTGTACTAGTGTGTGTGTAATGGATGACCTAATGTCAAATGAAAGGAAAATAACAATATATAGTTTGTAACTTGACAATTACACAAAAGGTCTATCTACATGGTACAACTAGCTAATTAGAGCACTAACACTAATCCTGGTATGCATTCGTTTTCTAATTTTGTTGTGATTTTATAGTTTTTTTTCTACATTTTTCTTAAGTTTTATTTTTCAATGATGGAACCGAGGGTTTGTTTGTGGCAGAGGTTTTTGAGTATTGGTGGCAACAACAATTTGATGATCACATCTTGAAAGTATTACAATATTTGATGTAGTCTCACCAAACTTCAACAATTCATCTATTTGTAGTTATTTTTATTTTTAAGGTTACTTCGAGAAGACTAATTTGGATATACATTTCTTATGAATTTGTTTGGATTTATTTTTTTTATAAATTATCTCTTCTAAATTTTTCCTATTTTTCCAGTGGAATTGATGGTTTGTTTTTTACAGTGCTTTTAGAGATTTGATGACAACTAGGTGTGAATAACCTGTACCCGGCTAAATTTTATTGAACCTGGACCAGAATCGGAACCGGCGGTTCCTAGAATGAATGAACCAGAACCGGAACCGCTTACATCGGTTCTCTATATTTTGGAACCGGTCCCGGAACCGTCGGTTCCGGTTCCGGGTACCCAATGTCAACTTTTATAAATTATTTTAACAATTCATACGATAAAAATGTATATTTAAGTCTATTGCAAACTATAAAGTACCAATATAAAGTAATAAATACAACATATGGTCAAAACTAATTATTACATAAATAAATTAGAAACTCTCGAGTATTGAGTCTTGACATCAATAAAACGACTTTCATAACAATTCATGTCTTTACGTCAACACCTCAAATAAAACACTTGGATGAAAACGAATAAAATACCTAACAAAAGTACAAAACTAATACCACATCATTAAATATAATAAATACATAAATATAATAAATATTTAAATAAGTTTTATTAAAAATAGCGGGACCGGGTAACCAGCCGGTAACGGTTCCAAAAAAATGAGAACCAGAACCGGAACCAGTCTTAATCGGTTCCGTATTTTAGGAACCGGAACCAATCACATCGGTTCGGGTTTTGGAACCATCAGTTCTAGACGGTTCTGGTACCAAAGACGGGTACCCAGTTCCGATGCTCACCCGATGCTCACCCCTAATGACAACAATAGTTCAATAACAAAATCTATTACAATCTTTGATATGACCTCACGAAACTAAGCATTTTTATACTTTGTTTACTTATATTTTTATAAAATTAAAACCAAGTTAGTAATCATATATACATATGCTCTAATTTTTATTTCACTTAGAAATGTTCTCTAACACTTTAGTTGCTACAAATTCTTTTCCTAACACACTAGAAGTTAAGACTTTTTATTATATTTTTAATTTAAATAAAGAATAAATATAAATCAGTTCATATAATGTCATTTACACATAAACATAATATATATATATATGTATTGTAACACCCGAAATATTCTAGGTAAATAAAACTCTAATTCATATAAGTGTTTTATCACAGTTATAACCCACGCTGATTTTTCTAGATCTTAAGGTAAATATAAATATAAATATAAATATAAATATAAATATAAATATATATATATATATATATATATGTATATATACTAGCAGTGTGCCCGTGCAATGCACCGGGTGAGCAAGGTAAGAAGTTTTATTGTAAATGGAAATGAAAACACAATGTAATTTCTCATTAGAAAAAAACATATATGGATTATCTCGTATATTTATGGAGAAATAGGAGTAATAAACGCGTAATGGTAGAGATTTACACGCATTAGTAGGATCAACACATATTATTTCTGAGGAAGACATGCCGGTAACTCAGCAGAAATGAGCATATACAATGAATGGGTTAGGTTCCGATGAGAAGTTGAGTTTGCGTGAAAAGCGTAAAAAGTGGTTATCAACCGTTGAATGAGAAATGAATGCACATTAGGATGAAATGCATCGAGATAAGATGCACCTATTCAATTCTCTTATAAGCCGCAGTTCATGGGAGAGCATGAGATTAGAAGTGATCAACGGTTTAGATCCACTTCTCACGCTTTTCACGTTAACATCAACTTCTCACACAATACTTCGCCTATGATAAATTATATCTACCACTTACATCATTTTTTTTGAAAGGCATAGCGGCATCGATCCTTTCGACCAACTACCACTTACATCATTGATAAATAGAAATTCATATTGCTGGTAATACTTACTAAGGCTGTTAATAAGAGTGTATAAAAAGATTCGAAGTAAGTGTTGCACAACAATTTTCACGGAAATTTGATTGGTAACGAGAAGAAACAAGAAAACCTTGGTTGGGTTAAAGCTTATTAACATATAGTAAACAAGCAAGAAAACAAATTGCAGCAGGATTAGAATCAAATTAATAAGAAAGGTACATTCAAAGTAAATGTTTATCTTATAGATTCACCCGGTAACTAAAAGTAACGACTCTTACCCGATAAGCGTTTACTTGGTAAATTGTTGTATACGATGTCGTTTTAATGGACTAAAATCATACCCGATAAATTAAGTTAAAGTTTTGACTCTTACCGGGTATTGAATCATAAGACTTTCAACAAAAGATAATACCCACAAACATAAGACTTTGACCAATTTGAAACCCGAATTATTAAATTTCAACAAAAATGAATACCGACAAAGCATTGTAGGATAAATATTATTGTTTCCTTCAATAACAGGATTTTTTGGACTAATGCACCCAGCTTTGACTTTGTTTTTACTCTAGCTAGCCTCTACTTCCACCATTGATTTAGATTTTCTTTAAATGGGTTCCAAATGATATACCATTTCTTTTAAAGGGTTCCAAATGATTTCGGTAAACTGTCTTGACTCTGAGTAGTTTCCGATAGACTTGGGATCCAAATTAAGAAGGTTTTCGAGCTTTTAAATTTTGTTACTCTCTTTGTTTACACTTTGGGATCAACCATTATCATCTACCACCTTTCCTATATACCACCTTTCTCACCTCACACATACATAATTTTGCCCTTTCCTATATACCACCTTTCTCACCTCACACATATATAATTTTGCCGGATTATTAATTTTAGAGGCCGATTTTACCAAGTAAGTGCTTATCAATTTATTAATTTTAGGGTTCATTTACAAGACATTTATAGGGCAAACGTTTACCAAGTAAACAAACATTATCCTTACTTCTCTTATCGTATAAGACTTTAGGTCGCTTAATGTTAGTAAATGTCTTAAACGCGGTAACCGCTTATAAGACCCTTGTCCTTATTATGTCTCTTTTATCCGATAATATTCTAGATCTAGCTTTACCATACTCTAAATCGATACGATACATGTTTATACATAAGTCGGTAAATGAAGTACCCTTACTATTTTGGATGTTGGTTTTGGATATTTGCTTCTTGTTTGCCAAGTTTCTTTGGTTTTAACCTCTTGGTAACTTTTTTACCTTTTCATAGTCCATTGACACGAAATCATTTGAATTAAAACTCATCTTATTTATCCATAGATAATCGATATTTTGGGAAACAAACCCCATCTCAAAGCCACAATCATAGACTAGAGATGCGACCAATCCTTATTTAGCTTTATTTCTCATCGATCATCTTCACTTCAGAACATGGCAGACGGAATTTGGCATTGTTGCACTTGTAAGTTGCATTGGTTCTTCAGATTCTGAACCACCCTTCGCACCTCCGACATCTCCGGACGCTGCTGCTGTTGCCCCTGTTGAGCTTGGCTCAACAACTCCTTCATGGCCTCACACTGGCATTCCACATCCACATTTCTAAGCTCTTCACAGCACTCTTCCATTTCTTGCGGCTCCTGCTGTGATCTCCACACGGCGCTTCTCAGGTAACCCGACCCGGTTTGTTGTTCCATGTACCTTTGGCACCGGTTCAACTCTCGTCCTTGAACCTCCTTCCGGCATTGGTTTCCGGTCTTAATATTGCATTGTTTTCTGGTTTGGAGGTTGCATTGTTTTGGGAGGTTTTCAGCCTTTTGTTTCAACTGTTGTTGGATCTGTTGTGAACCAAAGGCTTCACCTTGTTGTTGCTGTTGTTGTTGTAGTTGCTGTTGGACCTCTCCGAATACCTGTTTCACGGCCTTACACTGGCAAGCTTCGTCGACGTTTCGGAGCTCTTGACAGCACTGTTGGAGGGTTTGTTGCTGCTGTGGGTGTGGCTGTTGCTGGCCGTACGGGGTCTGCTCCGGCTGTTGCAGGTATGTCTGGCATTGCCGGAATTGTTGGCCCTGGAGATGTTGGCTGCACTGCTGCTTTTTTGAGGTGGGGTTGATATCGAAGGTGTCGTCTTCGATGGTGGTGGTGACGATGGTTCTGTGGGCGGAGACGAAGGCGAGGAGGGCGGCGATGGTGAAGGCGAGAACTACTAGCTTTGCCATTGTGGGATGGTTTTGAATTGTGATGGTGTTGATGGTGGTGGTGGGTATTTATAGTGGAGTTTAGGGTTACACGTGGAGAGATGAATTGTATAGGTGGTGAAGGTTGAGTTACACGTAGGACTTTACATGTACCAAGTGGAAGCATGGTTTGGCCAACCACAATATTCAAAATCTTCAAGGGACTATTTGTTTGTTATAGAATGTTTACTTTAAACCTTTTAAAAATAAGCTTACAAATTATGGCTAAATATATATGTATAAATTTCTTATGGTTGACATATTTAAATTAGAGTAAACTACAAATTTGGTTCATGTGGTTTGTTAGTTATAACACTTTCGAAATTACAAGACGATGATGGTGGCTAGCTTGTAAAAACGTCGAAGCATCTTGCTGTCGAGGCACCATTGAAGCAAATATATTGGTTATCACTTGCACCATCGAAGCATATATATTGTCGTCGTCCCTTTCCCTCTTTTAAATCTACCAAACCATCAGATATATGGATTTGAATAGGCATGTGCATCGGTCGGGTCGGGTCGGGCCCAAAAAACCCCAACCTGGTCCGGTTTCGGGTGGACGATACAGGCCCGAAACCCGTCCAAAGTGTTGTTCGGGTTTCGGGTTGGGCGGTCGGGTTGGGCGGGTTGAATTTCTACTAACACCATTGATATAGCAGTAGCAATTCATCATCGCTTTCTTCTTTCTGATCATCGTTTTTTCTTCATGGTACACAATGGTTCAATACACAAAACAAGAAACGTTTAGCACATTAACCCAATAGCAAAACGAATCTCACAGCCATCCGCATGCATGCATGCATCATCCATTCTTCCAACCCTGGTCGATCAAGAAAGAAACTTCCTATCAACAGCTTTAATTAAGACCACTGATGTCTGATAATACCTTCCTACAGAAACAAAACTGAACCCACGTCATATATATATATATGCATGCTCATATATCATCCAAAAAGCTATATATATAGTTAAGCATACATAATTGTATTTGGAATTAGTTCCAAGCTGAAAAAGAGATCTGGTCTTCCTTATAATTGTATTTGGAATTATTTTATATTTATTTAAAAAAATTATTTTTTTAAAAATTTCGGGTTTCGGACGGGTTTGGGTTTGGAAAACCCAAACTCAAACCGAACCGTAAGTGAAGTTCGGGTTGATCGGGTTTGGGTGATTCGGGTGTCGGGTTGTCGGGTTTAGTGTTTTTGGGTTAGTTCGGGTTTCGGGTCGGTCGGGGTCTTCGGGTCGGTCGGGTTTTGCTCACCCCTAGATTTGAAGCAATCTCCTTGGGGATGCAAAAGAAAAAAATATTTCTTTCTCTGTTTTTTATCAACTACAAATATATAATATTAGTTAGGCCATCAGTACCGCTGCGGGTACCGACTCGGGCTCGGGCTCCCCCGGGTTCCAGCGGGCTGTGGTACGCCACATGCGGGCTTGGGGCTCGGGCTGCGGGTTTGAAAACCCGAGAAACCCGAACGACTCCAACGGCTCCTTTGTTGTTTTTTAATTTTTTTTTAAATCTTGAAAATAAATAAACTCCCAACGGCTATTTTAAAAAAAAATTTAATTTTTATTTCCAATTTAATCACACTATATATATTAATCCAAACCTCTTATTTTTTCACACCAAAATCTCTCAAACTCTCTCAAATTTCATCATGAATCCAAACAAAACACCTACATCCCGTCGTAACCGACCGGATACACCGCAACCGCAAGAAGACCCGGAGCTTGGTTTTCAAGCGTTTGCACAACAAGGTTATCATCCGCACTTTTCGCAACCAATTCCGCCACAATTTTCGCAACAATATCCGCAACAATTTTCGCAACAATATCCGCAACAATTTTCGCAACAATTTCGCCAACAATATCCTCAACAAATTCCTTACCAACTTACACGTCCCGGTTTGATTGAACAAGGTTTTACTCCGGCCAACTACAATTTTCCTTCACTCGCAATCAATCTCGCCGACGACATTGTTCCGGAAACCCAACATTCTAGCCCGCACACACCACAATCCATCTACACACAACCATCAAACCCGGAACCATCAAACCCGAGACCAACGAGAAAAGGAAAAAACAAACAATATGAAAATCACTACAAGAAATAGGGTTTTTAGAGAAGGAAGTTTTAGAGAAGGATTTGAAAGCGTATCTAAAGGTACTTTTTAGAGAAGGAACTACACGACAAAAGTGAGAAGTGTAACTGAATGTAAGACGATTTTCAAAGAAGGATTTGAAACCAAATTATTCGCTGCAGAAACCGTCTCTAAAGCTTTTAGAGACGCTTTTTAAGAAAACCTTCTCTGAAAATCAAGTCAACAGCTTTAGCGACGCTTTTCAAAGCGTCTCTAAAAATAATTTATTTTTATTTTTATTTCTAAATTAATAAATAATTTTCAGTTACACTTTTATAAAAAATTTAAGCGCATCCGAAGGGTTTTTGTTTTTAAAATAAATCAAAATTATATAATAACTTATTATTAGAATTATGCTATTCCACATCTCTTTGATTTCGCTATTGATTCTCGCTGCTGGTCTCCAATATCGACTTCGATTTGTCTTCAACCTTCGAGTTAGGGCTTGAACAAAATTATAGATTCGTCTACAATCTTCGAATTCGATTCTCGGCTGCTGGTCTCCACACCCAAACACTCTTAAATCGCTCAATTCGAACGGAGATTGGTTCTTACTTGCTCTCTGTTTAGGTCGTCTGATCGGATCTAGGGTTCTGATATCAATAACCGCTTTCTCGATCAAACCGCTTTCTCGATCAAACCGCTTAGTTTTATCTCTAACAATGGTGAGGTTACTTGATTCACATTTCTCTTCTTTTTAATTTGGATCCGTTTGCTGTATTCCCATTTTGATTGATCCAAGTTTTGTATATACAAAGTTATTGTTTTGATTTATTAGTTATCCAAAAAGAGCATATTGTATAGGTGCATCTAGATGCTACTACATAAGCATTTCAATTACTGGTAATTAATTTGAATTTGTTGTTATTTGAGTATTTTATAAATTTTATGTTTTGTATAAACAGGACTTGGTATCAATTTGTCAATTTGTGGAGACACAGAGCAATTATACAACAATTTTCAACTTTTCATCACCCAAGAAATCACATACGTGTAATGTACCATGTTGATTTCATCTTAATTCTAGTTGAAACATGAGATTAAAAATATTCATATTTTTTGCCATCTAGGTTGATATATTTAACGATGCACACCAAGTGTTTGATGAAACTCTCACCTCTTAAAGTTGCATTTGCTGATGCTTGGCTTTAATTTCTCATTATAACCCAATTTGTACTCCTACTTGAGTGATTGAGTCTCGTGATTTAATTTCTCACTTGGCAGTGAAATTGATGTATACAGGCTGGGTTATATAGCTTATCAGGTACGATTGAATGCAAATCGCCACCTTGTTGATGCTTTAGATATGTTTTGCTTGATAAATTTTGTTTGAAGGTGGGAAAAAGAATTGGTTGAGCCTGAAGCTGATCCGGAAAGGGACCAAAGGACTGTTTTTGCTTACCAGGTATATGGATTATATCTAATGTTTATGTTGCCAAATGAATTTTATCTTTTTGCTCTTATGCCTTCTCATTTTCCGTAGGTCTTTTAATGTTGCTATTTCATCGTCGTTTCTATTCGATTTTTGTAACTTATAACCTATTTAGATTGTATTTTTCTCTAATTTCAAGTCAACGGTGAATTTTTTCTGCAATACTACCTATTTTGAATGTCCTATACCCATCGTAACGCTATATTTTGAGATATTTAGTTAACAATCAGCATAATATTGTGTTTCTCTCCATATAATTAGCATCTGCAATATTTTATGGAGGTTATCTTTAATGGATATCTGTAATGCGTATGATATGGTATTGTTTTCAGATTTATGTATGATCCAAGATGCAGAGCTTTTGTGCATGTGTAGCATAATAAGCAAACAGCTCTTAGCTCTGTTGGGATTATCCAAGTTGTTGGAACTTTCTCATAACCCAGAGGTCATAAGTGCAATTCTTACCGTTGGTAGTGTTGATTCACCAACATGTGATAAGGGGTTTGGGGGGGTTGGTAATTGTGGCCTGTGGAGATTACATGATTATTACAACAACTCTATGAACTATCTTTTTTTTTGGAAGAAATTGTGTTGAAAGGGCAAAATGTGTGATCAAGGGAGAGAACTAGTATCAACTTTTCCTTAATTTTCTTTTGTCCATCCCTTTATTACCATTTTGCTCTTAGTTGACCAAACAAAGGTTTTCAATGAATTCGGTTTTAAAATTGTATGCTTGTTGCAGGTACTACAATCGTGTATGTTTATAGATACCATATATTGATTATGTGATGATGGGAAAAAGATCTTCATGTTGCCTGTCAAGTACAATCCTGGAGAAATTGAACGTATGTCTTATTTGTGTTTTGATGACTTGTGCTCCATCCTTTTCCAGGTAACAAGACAACATAATGAGGATTGTAAAAAACTTCTAAGGCTTATGGGAGTGCCTGTCATTAAGGTAACTTTGTCTTAAATATTAACGTAACTTTGTCTTAAATAGGAGTTTAGGTGCTCAACATTTGTTTCTGTTTTTGTTACTTACATAAACTTGTTTTTACTTACTTGCCTGCGGATTTTTGTAGCCTCCATCTGAAGTAGAAGCACAATGTGCCGTGCTTTGCAAAGCTGATAAGGTATGTACCTTCGTGTATATGCCAAATAATTCTCTTGGATTACTATTACATCCATTTGTAATATCTTCAACTTAAGTTTCTTTATGTGAGATAGTTATTTAAGTAAATAACTCCAAAACTGACCTATTGCTTTGAATAATGCATACTAGAAATATCTATCTAATTACCTAATTACGCAAAAATGGATGTAATTTGTTGCATAATTTTGGCTGTACATATTCTTTTATAATAGAAAACGACCGAATAAATAACTCATTTATTGAAGTGTGTGGTACGTCTTTTAATTCTGGCTAGCTTGGTCATCATTATGTTTTTGCAAAGCTAATCAAGCAATTATTTATTTATTTTAAAGGTCTTCTTGATGATGTTAATTTGGGTGCTTTCATTCTCTAAACCTTACAAAGCCCAAAGAGGTCTCACTTGTAGCCGTTTTTTCGGATCAGGTGTGGGATTTGCGGTGAGTATTCTTGAATTGTGATTGTTGAAATTTGCTTGCTGGCTGTCTTATAGGTGCATTTTTTTACTTTTAAATCTAGTTGAAATGTTGAATATGCAAATACCTCAATCTCGTCTGTTTTGAACTGGTCTACATGCACTAAGGTTTAGGCAATCCATGATTTTCTTATCACTGTTTGCTAATTGGGGTTCTCTTTCTTATGTGACTATAAAATATGTGGCTCTTCCCCCTTCCCTTTGAATTTAAATTCCACTCCTAATTGGGAATATATACATGTCTATTTTATCCCATCAATGATTAATATACAAGCAGGACCTACATGAGTGTAAAATGTACGCCTTTTCCCTTTATCTAAGTGCCTTGAAGTCTAAAGCTTAGATAAGATAGTCTAAAACTTACATAAGATAGTCTAAAACAATAGATTGGAAAATAAAAGCATAGATCTACAAATGTGTTGGCACTTTTGGGCAAAGTGGCTACTTATGCGTTGAACCTAACAGGTTTCTTCTATAAGTAAACCCAATTTCAAAGTCTCAAAAGTTACTGGAGCGTTATGAGTAAGTTAACTCTGAACTTATTCCTTATTTTAGCATAGACTCTTTATGTTTTCCTGATTTCTATCATAATGCTAATAGATTCATTGTTTACTGGCGTTGAGCCTCAAACAAGTGGTTTTTGGGCTTCTTTTCTAGTAGCTTATAGTTCAATCAATAAACGAAGCACAACTCACAACCGCTGATAGAATTATTTAAAAAGGTAAAAGGGTATCATAGCTCTCTCTATATATAATCAGCCATTTTGGTTTTTATCATTCCTCTCTTAACTCACATCTGTGTCATTATGTTGACAGCTCTCTTTAAAATTTGAATCCGAGACTGAAATTATATCCTCATCAAACCACCTTGTATAAGCAAGGTTAGTTTGGTATATAAGATGTTAGCAAAATATTTTGTACAATATATATATATATATAATTAAATGTAATGCGGATGCTGTTTTTTTGTGTGTGTGTAGGCATTGAATGAGAATGCCTAGACCTTTCCAGCAACAGGAGTGAAGGGTATATTATTGAAGCAAATATGTGTGATCATCACATGTTGTAGCATAAGTTTTGCATTGAATTTGATTATTATTTGGTGTACAGAGGTGTGGTGGGAAGCCAAATCAGTGTGGAAGCGATTACAGGATCACTGAAGTTAAACGCAACCCAATAGGTACCCAAACAAACTTTATATTATGGCTTTGGTTTTGAATTCAGTAGGAGTGTGGATATCTGTTTAAGATATGTCATATTACTTATCTGGAATAGTCTTTGTGATTCAAGTATGCTTAATGATTCAGCTTATTGAATAATTTCTATAGTTTCGTAAGATATATTGGTTTTTATCTTTTTGACACTATGTTTGTTGTGCATTTATCCGGTTTGTTTCTCTTAGCCGATGAACTAGTGGTGTTTGGTACAAACTAACCGATAAGCTAGACGACGATGGCCGATAAGCTAGCTGTTAGCTTATGAACTAGTTGTGTTTGGTAAAAACCAAATGATAAGTTAGAGAGCAATGTTAAATGACCTAAAAGGGTGATAAATAACTCAATGTGAACCATGGTATATGACATCTCCTAAAAGCTTACTGAATAAGCCAATTTCTATATCATTAAGCCACTACAAAACTGTCATATATAGCTGATTCGAATAACCTGTGCGTCCCACTAAGCTCATTAACAAACGGGCCCTTAATATTGTTATTTCATTAAGCTGGTCTTAATGAAATTGATTTTCTCAACTTTAATGCAAACTTTGGGTACATGAAGCTTAAAACTCTAGTTTTATGGTTTATCAGGTCTCGAAGCTGGTAAATACAGATTGCATAACAGATCTGCATATGCAAGTGCTCGATAATCTGCTAAAGAAATGACATGAAGATGCTTTGATGGCTTAATGGAGATAAAAGAGAGGAATTGGTACATCAGAGATCTTGGATTGTTGCAGTATGATTTAGGATTTATTTTTTTGATAGATTTGAACAAATGTGTGGAATATGGATTCATTGAAACATTATGGTTGGCTTTAAAAAATTGTTGTATTTTATGAAAATATATAAAATTTGTGTTTTAGGATTTTGTTGTTTTTCTATTTAGTATTGTTATTTCATTATATATATACATATATAGCTGAAATATGGACTATATATGTGTATATATATGCACCTTTTAGAGAAGGTTTACAAAGTGCCTCTCTAAAACTTTAACTTTTCGAGAAGGACTAGATTATATGTATCTAAAAATAGCATTCAGAGAAGGTTTGGAAAGAGTGACTAAAGGATACCTTTAGAGAAGGTTTATAGAAAGTGTCACTAAAACCTAAACTTTTAGAGAAGGTTTTCCATTTCCTTCTCTGAAAGTGTGTTTTTAGTTGCTCTTCCAATCTGTCATAAAAGCTTGAAAAGCATCACTAATAATGACTTTTAGAGAATCTTTTTGAGAAAATTTGACTAATCTTTAGCGAAGCTTTGAAAGTGTATCTAAAGCCTTAGAAAAGCATCTCTAAAGGCAACATCTTTAGAGAAACTTTAAAAGTGTATCTAAACCTTTACCTACAGTTGCATAGAGAAGTTTTTTTACGGAAGTGAAAAGCTTCTCTAAAAGCTTTAGAGAAGCTTTGAAGGCTTTTAAGTACAAAACAAAACCTTCCCTGAAGGTCATTTCTCTTGTAGTGAATAGAGCCCCCAAACAGATGTGGAGTAAAGAGAAGGAACTCGCGTTAGTGTCGGCGTGAGTTGACGTTTCGGAGGACCCCGTTATCGTTAACGCACAAACCGGTGGTAATATTTTTATTGTTATTATTATTATTATTGTTATTATTAATATTATTAATATTATTAATATTATTATTATTCTTGTTAATATTCTAATACTTGAATTTACATAAATGTAGAAAGTTTTTGGACCCGAATCGGGCAAATGTTCTTTAGTTTGATGGGTCGCGCCAATTATAGAACAACTCATCAACTCAACACCAAGTTCAACGACCTCAATAAAAAAATTAATGTTTTTGGCGGCATCTACAACAACTTGGTCAATAATAGATCAAGCGGAATGAGTGAGACCGACATTTCACGAACGGCACACGAACGGTACCAAGCACAACAAGGGTTTGCTTTCACTAACGAACATTTGTTTATGGAAATGCAGATTTGGTTTTAAAAGATAGGATTGTTACCGATGGGTGGTCACAGATTGGTTGGACGAATCACAACAGTTGACTTTTGAATAATTTAATTGAATTCATTGTTTATTTATTGTTTTACAACAGTGGTGTGAATTGATATTTAGCTTCTTGCACCTCATGAACTACTTGTTACTTTAGTTTTGAACAAATTTTCGTTGAATGTTGATATTTATGTATTTTGCAAGTAATTTTGTAACTTTTAATATTAATTACTATTTTTGAAATTATGAATTGCAATCCAACTTAATCATAGAGTACGTAAATATTTTTGAAAATAATTAAAACATGAATTTTGACGGTAGGTTTCTGTGTTTGCCAAAACTTGACCAAAAAAGTCAAACCTAACTTTTGCCGACGAGTTTGTTTGTCGGTAAAAGGTTATGCGTAAAAATAAAAAAATAACTTTTGCCGATGGATTTTTGGGGCGATAAATGCTTGACCAAAAAGTCAAGAAAAACTTTTCCAGGCGGAAAAAATTACGCCGGCAAAAACATTTTCACTACAAGAAAAACATTCGTTAGTGACCAAAATTTTAGTGACCACTTACTTTTTAGTCACTAATTGCAACATTAGTGACAATAACAAAGAAGGTCACTAAAATTTGGTTGCAAATATTAATATAGTGACAAAAACTAATATTTGGTCGTTAGAGTGGTCACTAGGGGTGAGCAAAACCCGACCGCCCCGAGAAACCCGACCGCCCCGAACCCGAGAAAGAGGCCAAAATCCCGAACCCGATTACCCCGAACCCGATAAATCCGAGAAATATAATGGATCGGGTTGGGTCTGGGTTTTCCCACCCGATCCGACCCGAAATATCCGAAATTTAATAAAAATTTAATTTTTTAAATAAAATATATATATACCTAATACTAATATTTCCTAAAGATTACATCATTCGTGTCCATGGTTCAAAGTGTCAAAAGAAGCTTACATTTTGGTCAAATAAACCTTTTTTTTCTTGCATGCATGTGCGATTTATACTCCTTTCATACATATTGACTTTTGGATATATGAAATCTTAGCATTTCCAAGGAAAAAATGCATCAAAACCGAGTAAGAGGTGCTCAATAGAACATATATAATAATGTTGGCCCAAAAAACAGCCCAAAAAAACAGCCCAACCCCGAAACCCGATCCGATCCGATCCGGCCCCGATAGCCCCGAAACCCGAAACCCGATGTTTATATCGGACGGATTTCGGGTGATCTCCTCTAGCCCCGAAACCCGATCGGGTGGTGGGTTTTTGGGCCGAACCCGACCGACCCGACCCGATGCTCACCCCTAGTGGTCACTAATTCGCATGGCTAAAATAAGATTATTCATATCAATCTAATTTAATGACTAAGTTTGTGACGATTAAGTTTTTCGTCACTAATATTATAGAATAAAAATATTAGTGACTAAAAATAGTGGTCACTAAAATGAAAGTGGTAGTGACCAAAAAATTGTGGTCACTAATTTCAAATACTTAGTGTATTTGTGACTACAAATAATTGTCAATAAAAGTAAAGTGGTAGCGAACACAAAATGTTGGTCATTAAAATGGAAATGGTAGTGACCAAAATATAGTGGTCACTAATTTCAAAGAGTTAGTGACTAAAATTGTTTGTCACTAAAATAAATGTGTTAGTGACTAAAAATAGTTGTCACTAAAATGAAAGTGGCAGTGACCAAAAAACAATGGTCACTAATTTCGAATAGTTAGTGACGAAAAATAGTTGTCACTAAGTACTATTTAGTAGCTCATATTGATTAAAAAAATTTGTAACAAAAAAGGGTGGTCACTAAACAAAATGTTAGTGACTAAAAACAGTGTCACTAAAATGAAAGTGATAGTGACAAAAAATTGTTGTCACTAATTTGAAAGAGTTGATGACAAAAAAAAGGATGGTTACTAACCTTCAGGGGCTAAAATTACTAACCTTCAAATTATGACGTAAGTATAAAAATCTAAAATTCAGGGGCTAAATTTACTAACCTTCTATTCTTATTTTAAAAAGACTCGGAAATAAACAAAAATAAACCTAGTCGTGATCTACATTAGTCGTTCTCTCTGATCTCCATCGCCTCAATAGAAAATTCTCTCTCTTTCTGTCGATCTCTCTCTCTCGATCTCTCTCTGTCGATCTCTCTCTGTCGATCTCTGTTCGGAGCAAAATCAGGTATAATACTATTCTTCTGCTCAATTATTTTTGTTCTTTTATCCCTTGATGGTTGATTGTGGCATGTGGAAAATCAGGTATAATATTATTCTTCTGCTCAATGTAGTTTTCCTGGTTCTATTTGTGCCCTTTTCACACCAATTGGATGAAGCAATTGAGGATAGCAGCTGTATAGGGTTGTTACTTCATTTTATAACAATGAAATGAGGAAAATAATGAAATAGTGAGGCCATGGAATGACAATTTGACATGGTCCCATGGGGTACCAATGTGCATTACATCTTCTGGTTTAGTTTGTTTTTATCGTTTCTGGGCTGGATCGAACTAATTTGGAGAACTACTATGGTGTTTTCTTTGTTGGATTAAACTACTAATTACTTCTATTATACAAAAAGAAATCAATACATCACTTGTTGCTATCAAGTTAATTTTAACTT
The DNA here is from genome assembly GCA_033807775.1 of Saussurea involucrata. Lineage (NCBI taxonomy): Eukaryota > Viridiplantae > Streptophyta > Magnoliopsida > Asterales > Asteraceae > Saussurea > Saussurea involucrata. Next base: position 140,211,550 of record CM066315.1, read on the forward strand.
TTGAAATTAGCAAGTATGAAGTATCAACTAAAAGATATTAGTAAACAATTCCATAAAACAAATTCATCAAAAAAACCTATGAAATTGATGGTTTACACGGTTTACACGAAAATGATGGCCTACAATTTAGTATCCCTCTCTCTCTCTCTCTCTCTCTCTATATATATATATATATATATATATATCATGATTGTAATTATGTTTTTACACCAGAAAGCAAAAATGTTACATCAAATTTGAATTTAAGCAATAGATCGTCCGAATTTCAAAATCAAAGGTGGATAGGGGTGAGGTAAATTATTTTGTCAAAGGAAGAGGTTAAGTGTTGCAGTTTTCTTAATTTTACTGTAATATATGTGCTCTTTGCATCCATGCATGATGCATATAAGAAGTTTGTCTCAAGTTCTCAGTTTGGAGTTGGTTTTCCATCTACCTGTGCCAAGTTAATATATATGTATATATATATATATATTGTTGATTAGAGGTTTATTATTATCTGTTACCATTTAGATAATCTAGGAGTTTTCTTTTGTCCTTGTTGTGACTTGTGGAAATGGTTACATGTTTAAAAAATGTCTGACTGTTTGAGTGATTTATAGTCTTTGTGAGGACATAAGCTCATCACAGTTTGTTTTGTTTTCCACTTTCCATAAATTGTTCTCAGAGCTCTGGAAAATCATCTGTGCTGGAGAGTGTTGTGGGAAAGGATTTTTTGCCTCTTGGTTTTGGTAATTAGATGTCAATTGTTTAATTTAAATTTTGGCATATTATCCAATGTTATCACTTTTCTATTGCATCCACATATCAAATATTACTAACTAGAGTTGTGAAAATTTTAATATGCAGGGATTCTGTTTGGTCTCTTTTTACAGGTACTTTTCTAACTTAAAATATCTGATGCTCCGAATTTTGTGAAATTATTTTTGATATGAAATAAAAAATAATCTGCCTCCTTGGAAACGTATGAAAGACCCATACTTGTTCATGTCTATGTTGATTCCTGGTCCCAAATCACCGGGCATTAATATTGATGTTTACTTACAACCATTGATTGATGAACTAAATGAGTTGTGGGTTGGTGTGAATGCTTATGATGCACATAGAAAAGAAAGTTTTACACTGCGTGCAACTCTTTTGTGGACAATAAATGATTTCCCTACATGCATATGGAATGCTCTCTGATTGGAGTGTCAACGGATACAATGCATGTCCAATGTGTATGAATGAAACATCATCTCATTACTTGACTCATAGTAGAAAAATATGTTACATGGGTCATCGAAGATTTTTGCCATCCTCAAACCAATGGCGAAGGGATAAAAAGAATTTTGATGGCAAAGTTGATATTCGGGAGCCAATCGCACCGAAGTCCGGCCATGAAATATTGTTGGATATTGATTCTACTATTAATGAGCCATATTGTTTTGTTAATAAAAGAAAGCGTTAGAACGCTGATGGCAAACGAGGATGGAAAAAAAGTGTGTTCTTTAAGCTTCCATATTGGGTTGCGCTAAAATTGAGGCATAACATAAATATAATGCATGTTGTTAAGAATGTCACCGAGAGTTTGACAGCCACACTATTCAACATTAAAGGCAAGACTAAGGATACATGGAAATCTCGTAAGGATTTGATGGACCAAGGGTTGAAGAAGAGTTTACATTTGCAACCATATGGTAATTCGTTCATAATGCTTATGGCTTGCTACCACTTGACGAAGGATGAGAAGCAAAAAGTATTAAACTTCCTGAAGTCGCTTAAGTTCCCAGATGGATTTGCCTCGAATATATCTAGATGCATAAAAGGGGAAGAATTTCGGTTGTCTGGCATGAAAAGTCACGATTTTTATGTATTCATCCAACGAGTGTTGCCCTTATCAATTAGGGGTTGCTTGACAAAGGAAGTTCGACTTGTATTGTACGAACTAAGTGAGTTTATCCAGAAATTATGCACCCACAACATGTACTTAGATGTTCTTGAGAAAGAAGAGGCAAAAGTTGTTATCATTTTGTGTAAGTTGGAGCGGCTATTTCCTCCATCATTCTTTGACATCATGACTCATCTTTTGATTCATTTGCCACATGAAAAGAAGATAGCAGGTCCCCCTCAATATCGATGGATGTTCCCTTTTGAGAGGTAATTATATTTCTTGAAATGTTTAAAGTTATTATTCATTTTTTATTATATTAATTTCTTATCATCTGTTCAGGAAAATGCGTACTTTAAAAGGATATGTTCAAAACAAAGCTCGTCCAGAAGGATGTATTGCTGAGAGATACATAGACGATGAATGTCTAACTTTCTGTTCCATGTATTTGAATGATGTGGATATTGTCTTCAACAAGGTTGAGCGCAATAATGAAATGATGGACAGTAGTGGTGACATTTCTGTTCCATTTATAATTTACAAACTATAAATTATTTCTGATTGTTTAACTTTGCAGAAAAGAAGCGCTAAAAATAAGAAAAACCGATCAATGAATGAAGTTCCACCCGCTGTTGGCACTGTTTCTATAGCAAGGATAGTTGATAAGGTAAGTAGCTTTTTAGAACTTAAATCTTTCATTTTTTTCCGCATATTTATCTTATTTGTATTTTGATTTTTATTTGAAACAGAGAAGGAGAGAAGGAGAACAAATATCGGCAATTGAACAATACAAGATTGGCCATTTTTCAACAAAGATAATAATTTATGTTCTTAATCTTTGATTTTGATTTTAGGGTTCTTCAACTATTTTGATTTCGCTAGGTTTGTTGCTTTCATTTACTTATCCATCTATCCGTCTACGTGTGTTTCAAACTTTTTCTTGTTTGTGTTAAGATTATATTTGATTTTGTAGAGTTTCAAACACTTGTCATGATTCATGAATTTAAAATTTTCTTTTTAACCTGCCATAAAAGTTGACATATGTTCTCCTTCTTTGTTTGGATCTATCCTCAACTTGTTTGTCACTACCCCAACTCTTAAATCTTAAAATTTAAATTCATTTATATGAATGGAGAAGTAAAGAAATTTAGCTGTTGATTTATGCATATACCATATCACCTGGAATATATATATACACCAATCTACCGATTATTTTTGTTCATTGGTCTGAATTGAAGTTTAACATAAGTTTTCCTTGACTTTTTGTTTTGTTTGCATTACTCTACTGTTTAAAGAAATACATTGCCCTTTTCTTGGATGCTGGAAAATAATATAATACAGTGTCCACCGCTTCTCTTCTGCAACACAAAGACAACCCACATTCAAATCCCCCCTTTCATTTCCTCTGTACTCATTTCTCCAAAAATAAATACACATGCTGAGTGGTTAAGAATAACATTTGCTTTTCTATATAATCTTTTAAATTTTATAGCTGTTAAATCACCTTAGTTCGTAGTGTGTTGCTTATTTCTTTAAGCTATTTGAGAGAGAGAAAGGGGACATTGTTTTGCCTTGTAAATACCCACCATAATCTAGAAGAAGTTTGTTTAACACGTATTATCTTGTAAACTAAGTTTGTTTATGTGTTAATGCAATTCATAAATATTATGAGGAAGCTGCTTCTTTTTGTTCACCGGCAGAAATCTGTTTGAAAAAGCTGCGTCGTATTCCGTGACATATAAAGGGACGAGCCGCTTCGACAAAACATATTTTAGCCACAGAAAATATACGAATGGAGCTGGAACTGGAAAAGAACAAATCAAAGGCTTTAGAGGAAGAAGTTCAGAGAATGAAAGAAAGAACAATTGAAATTTCAAGAGGAGCAAGCAAAATTTAAAGAGGAGCAGATGAAATTTCAAGAGGAGCAGAACCAAATGAAGGAGAAAATGAACTTCATGATGACACAATTATTAAAGATATCGGGATCTCAAAACTAAGAATATCATGTTTTGTTTTCGTTAGTCATTAAGTGATAATAAATTGATATAACTTTGACATGTTTGTTTGTTTGGATCAAGATTTATATTTTTTTGGATCAAGAATTATACTTTTGCAAATGAAATTAATTTTTGATTTCTATATTTACAAATTAGCAGGTTTTAGTTATATCGTAATAGCAATTACGGTACAAATTTATGACAATTTTTTTATTCATTTTTTATAATTAGTGACCACATTTTTTGGTCACTAATGAAAGTTAACGGACATTGACGGAGCCGTTATTTTGATAATTAGTGACGACTTTTATTAACTTAGTGACGAAATTTAGTGACCAATTTAGTCGTCACAAACATAGTGACCACTTTAATTTTATCACTAATTAGTGACCATTTTTGTATTTGGTCACTATTGTAAATTAGTGACGGACCTTTAGTGACGAAAAATGACGACCGAAATTTTGGTCACTAAATGACCTTAGTGACCAATTTTTGACCGTTAGTGACCAAATTTTGTTTGTCACTAATGACCATTTTTCTTGTAGTGTTTGTCGTCAGGAAAATGATTTTATATGATTACTTGAGAGATGTTATTGCCGACGACTTTAGTTTTTACCGACGACTCTCTTTCGCCGACAAATGTATGTTTACCGGCAACACATGTTATTCGCTGGAAAAAACCATATAGCGGCCAACTTTTCACGGAAACTTTTGCTGACGGAAAAGTCCGATGGCAAAAGATTTTGAGCTTTTGCCGACGACTTTCGAGACTTTTGCCGACGGCATTTTTCTCCGACAAAAGTAGTTATTTTTGTAGTGTAAGGAAAAATATATAAGAATAGAAAGACTGATAATTAATTTAAGAGTAAACCTCAATTTTCGTCCCTGTGGTTTGTAAAAAATAACGAAAATCGTCCCTACGGTTCATTTATTACAAATTAGCCACTGTGGTTTGCATTTTTGTCCGATTTTGGTCCCTCTCACAAACAGAGGTTAACCCCCATCCATTAAATAAATGGTATTTTAGTCTTTTTATAGATTTTTTTAATTTAATATTAAATGCTTTGACTTTTTGACTCTGTTTTGACCTTTTTGCCGTCTTTTCTCTCCCAAACCCACCCGACTACAACCTGCGAAAACACACACACACACACATATATATATATATATAAACACACTCAACACACACACACACACACATATATAACTCAACACACACACACACACACACACACACATATATATATATATATATATATATATATATGCATGTGTGTGTGTGTGTTTTATATATATGTATATTTGTATGTTTACACATAGTCTGATTATATATATGTATACACATTCTGATTATATGTATACACATAGGCTGAGTGTTCTATTATAGTTTATGTGTTTATATATATATATATATATATATATATATATATATATATATATATATATATGTATATACATGTTTGTGTGAGTTTTATTCTAGTCGAATTACGAAACCCACATACATGTTATCAAAAATCCATGAGGGCTTTTAAACATAGAAGTGGGTTTTGAGTTTTGCTTATTAAAACTCTAGAATTCTTCTTGGATGTGTGTGTGTTTTTATATTTAATGTGTGTGTGTATATATATATATATATATGTTTGTGTGTTTTTATATTTAATGTATATATATATATATATTTGTGTGTGTAATTTAAATGTGGTTTTTAAGTGTAGCTAGGTCATGGGTTGTTTTAAAAAAAAGTGCACGTCGGTAAGTGATTGGGAAAAAGAAGAGATGAGAAAGTAGGGGTGGGTGGGTGGGGTAGGGGTTGGTGGAAAAAAAATATAAAAGTAAAAAAAGTGAAAAATCAAGAATAAAAAAAAGACAAAACTCAAAAAAGTCAAAACATTTAATATTATATTAGAGATATATAGAAAAAGACCAAAATACCCTTCATTAAATGGATGGATGTTAGCCTCCGTTAGTGATGGTCCAAAAACGTACACAAAGGCAAACCACAATGGCTAATTTGTAATAAATAAACTGTAGGGACGATTTTCATTATTTTTGGCAAACCACAGGGACCAAAATTGAGGTTTACTCTTATTCAATATATTATCAATCAATCAATATCAATCATCAATATCAATCGAGATATATATCAATCAATCAATATAAAAACAAAAACCAACGATCTGACGTGGCAGCTCTTCAAGCCAGAACTCGTTTTTTCTTTTTTTCTCCTTCGCTCGGCTTTCCCCATTTCCGTGTTGATTTTTGATTCTCAGTTAGCCCCAACCAAGTCCGGTTTGTCTTCTCCGCTTCCAAAACCGATTAGGATCACTTTTCAACTTCCACATCTATCAGTCGGCAAAAATGGAGGACGCAAGAAAGAGCCAACATCTTTGGGACCTCCGACCAGAAAAATCGAGGACCTCCAAAAACACCTGCTCCATTTCAATCCAATCTATCTCTCTCTGTCTCTGATACGATTAAGATGTCCTCCGGCTTTCAAAATCCTAATTAATAACTCCCCTCCCCCTATTTCACTTTCTCTCTCTACGATTAAGTTGTTCGGTTGATCAAACAATGAATCACACACAAAACCCCTTTTCTTCGTCTTTTTCTTCCTCCCAAGAATCTGCTACTATGTCTATGACCACCGCCCAACAGGTACTCCTCTAAATTTTTGCTTTTCTCCATCTACAGTCTGACTATTGAATTCATATGTAGCATTGTAATTTTATAGAGGAATTGATCTTTATTGGAAAGAAAATTATTAATTCACGTAGAAATCAAATTGTGTTATGCATTTTTTTATATCTGATCGAGGGGTGATATTGAATTGTAGAGTGCAGGGAGAACTGCATATCAATGGGGTCAACTCTTGGAGCTTCACGCCATTGGCGGGATGTCTTCTAGCTAGGAATCTTTGTTTTGCATTTGATTTTGGTAGGTTTTGCTCTTGGTGTACATGGACTTAATAGGTTTAGGAAGAAGGATAGGCTTAACATAGATCAATACACAATCAAGTTTCTTGAGAATCAAGCAGGTTTTACGGAGGATTACTGGCCACTATATGTTGTTGCTGGTGCAATCAGTACAGTTATCGAATGGGTTTGGTTGTTGTTTCTTGGTTCACGATTCAAATCAAATGATGAAATTCTCTATACATATATTGACTACTTACCTTGCGGTGCTTAGTGTTTTGTGCTTTTGGGGAAAACTGCTGTTTTGGGCTGTTGCTTTTGCTATTGCCTCTGGATTGCAATTCTTATACATCATATTCGTCATAGACCGGTAATATCTCAAACCTTATATATACATATACATATTAGTAATATCTCAAAATAACCGTGCCCTATATATATATATATATATCACACTTGTATATGTATAAATGCATGGTTATTGGAATAGCCTTCTAAATAATTCTTGCACTTCATTTTGGCTTCCATTTACAATGATGGTGCTGCAAAGAGCCGTGAAAATGGTATGGAAGTTTCTAGAAAGAGAGAGGTGAGTTAGTTTCTCTTTTGGTGCTGTGAAAGTCTGGAATTTGGATACAAACCACTTTGGAAATTGAGTGGTTCGAATGGAAGGTTTTTGGATGACGCCATGATCTTCTTCTTCAAAACGCAGAAGAGGAATTTGATTCATCTCTTGGTATTAATTACATAAGTTGTAAGTATTAATTCAGTCGTGAAGGATAACATTGAGACCAGAAGAGTAAACGGCAGAAACATATGGCTTTTGGGTTTTACCCCAACAACAAACATATAAGAACCAGGTGTGTATTTTGTCTCGATTTTTTGACCAATTTATTTTCTTTGTTATGAAACTATTAAGCAAATATGATCCAAACAACAAGTTTCTTGGAGAAATTACTTCCCTGATAACATCAACAACATAAAAGTAGATGGGAGAAACATAAGTCTTTTGGGTTTTACCAGGTGAGTGCTTTCACTCAATTCTTTGGCCAATATACCTTTTTCCTTGAAATCATAAAGCAATTTCGAACCAAACTGCACCAAAGTTCCCAGTCGAAATTACTCCCCTTATGGGAACATTTCATTTAACGAATATTTTCTCTCTTTAAATGAATTTGCAGGATAACATATTAGGGTGACCTAGGATTCTTAACATTTAAGATAAGTCATGAATTTTTTCTTTTAACATTTACCAGAAATGCGGCTTTTGATTAAATCGAGTTGGTAGGGGAATATGAGAACAAAGGCTTTCGACAATACGAGTGATATATGCCTCTCCATCTCCATTTCTTGCTAGGGTTTTCCGGTTTCTGGCTTGACGCCTCCATCTGCGTTAGTACTCCGGTACGCCTTCCCCTTTTTTTTAAAGTTATGGGTTTTTTATCACTATATATTCTTCCAATTGAGATACAATTGATATATCATTCTCAAGTTGCCATTATGTTTATTTTTGCAATTTTAAGCATTTTGTGACCAATTCTAATTCTTAGATTCCGTTTGGTTAAATGTGGAGACATTTTAAAATACCCAATTTATAAAAATGTCTGATTTATAAATGCATCTCAAACTATGGAAATGAGGAAATGGTAATCTTACACTCCTAAAAAGAGACATGCTTGAACTAGGCCTTGTTACTTCCTCCCTTTCAATGGAAAGTCCATGACTTGATTCTTGATGTAAACCATGATAATTCGATTTTATTTTCTGACCTAGGGTTTTTTTTTTTTACTTTTGGTATCTTTTAAACACTTATGTTTATTTTGTTACTTTCCCTAGCGAAGTGGTAGATCAATGTGTGGTCTGTAATTATCGTTCAACCTATTTTATGAACATTACAAGTTGGTTGTGTTGATCAATCCACTTTTAGTAGTTCCTGAAAATGCTAATATAGGTTCTTTATGTTCCCGTTTTTGTTTGTGCAACTTGGTTATGTAACAATCATGGAAGCTCTTAATTATTTTCTTTTGGTCTGCTAGATTTCGCTTGTGTCTTATGCGGCATGTAAAAGTCATAATGTGATCCCAGAACAAGTAATCAATCCATGATTTCAATAAGATGGCCACCAATATATATTCAATATGGATCAATCCCAAATACAAAGATGAAATATAAAGAGTAAAACTATGTGTGTGTACTTGAGAGAAAATGTAATTGATGACCTAATTGGGAAAGCTAGGCAATACAAACATTATATACCTAGACAAGTTTGACACTATTACATAATAGGTCCCTCTACATGGTACAATCACAATATAGCACTAACAATCTCCCCCTTTGTACCAATGTAGAGGCAAAAAGGTTTAAACGTCCACCGGAGTGACAAACTTCTTCGGAATCCCAAAAGTGAGTTCAAATCTCCTTAGCGCATCCCGGTACTCCCTCTTATATATGATAGCATCCAAGGCTTGCTTGATCAGTTCTCTCTCCTTGTCTTTCAGCTTCACTTCCCCGTTTGCATCCAGACGCAATCTACTCTCAAGGTGGATCTGAATCATCTTGAAGGTTCCGTCACTGAACTTGTTTGCTTCAATAACTCTCATGAATCTCTTCTTTGAGTCTCTATCGAAGTAAACAACTCCAAGCTCTAGTTTGTTCAGTACAGTGTAAGCAGGGAAACCTTGAATGTCTGGCAGGTTCCGGTTTGGTGGTCTGATGTTTAGCCGTTCTTGGCGTGCCTCCAAGCCCATTTGGAAATCCTTAAGATAAGAAAATTTCAGGATATTCCGCATGAACCTCTTTACACTTTGATATCCATCCGACCAATCCAATTTCTTTTCAGGAGCACGAGACAGGATTTCATACAGGTTGCATAAGTCTTCAAGCTTTAGACTCTTGAAGTCTGCTTCTGAAAAGTCGTGTACTGAGCCATCGGACCTCTGAACGGTAAACTGTGGAAACTAGACTTTGGATAGCTTGCGGGATTCAATCTTCAGCACTTTCATGATAGGTTTATCTGATCTTACCACATTTATTTTCAGGCATTCATTTCCCATGACATTTAGAAATTCGATTTTGTGCAGTGATGGCCAGTCCTCAATCCCGTACACTTTCTCCCAGCTGATTCTCTGAACGTCTCTAACATATAAATCTCTCCTTATGCTCTCTTGATAAGGAGTCAGAATCCTAACTCGTTGCCCTGTAGCCACATACCTTGGCTCGGCATCAATTATCTCTTGAAAGTGTCTCAGTTCTGCTTCGAGTTTTGGATCCCTGATTTTGCCATCAGCTTGCAATCGAACAATCGGAGCAATTTCCTGTACCACTGGAGCCAAAGGAGCGGAAGTACTTGCATTCAAATCTGGAGATTCGTTATCGGAATCCAGAGCAGCTATAACAACCCCGGTGGTGTCAAATACTTCATCTAATTCTTCTTTGATAAGAACAGATGTCTTCTCAGGTTCCTCATCCGAATCTATGTAGATATAGTCATTGACCAAATCATCTGCCATCCGTCCATCCTCCGTTCTATTGTCAACAACCGAAGGCTTTTCAACCCCGGTTAAGACATCTGCTAGAACATGTGTTTCCTCCACATCCTCCATAACCGTATCAGTTCCACCTGTCCCCGTTTCCAGTTCACCTGCTGGCTGATCTGAGCCCCCAATATTTCCAGTAGCTGTCCCACTAGATTCACCAACCCCTGCTCTCTTCTCCCCCTCATGTTGATTAGGTGAATCCTGATCATCGTGTCTTCTCTTTCGTGAGGATTCAGCTTGAACCTCACAAGCTTGTTCAACAACAGTGATCCGTGAGTCTAAGGACTGGTTGCCGGCAATGATGGCTTTAGTCATATCTTTTACGGACTCGGTCAACGCTTTATATTCAGCGCTTGAAGATGTTGAGGATTGAGGTTGTATTTGAGGTTGTGTATGTTGACGGAGTAAACTGATTAGGTCAACTTCTTCAGCTGTACTAGTATTACTTTTTGCTAGAAGGCGGGCTAACAACTCTGATTTGAGCTGGTCTTCAGGTATTTGGTGTAATGGAACAGATGGTGGTGTATTTGGATCGGATTCATCGTGGGTTGGTTGATTCGGAGGAGCTGACGACGATTCAGCAACGTGTTTGCCTTTGATGGCTCTACTCACTTCTTGTGCAATTGTGCGTTGCAAAGCATTTCTGTGTTGATTTAGGGCATTGTTGATTGAACTTAAGGCGGACGCAAGCACGGTAAAAGTGATATAATGTGGAGGCGGTCCAAGTATGCATACTATCTGATCCTGTGGAATATTTGGGAACATGTGGGCAAGATCCGGACCACTTAGGTTATCGGTTATAGTAGCGGTTGTAGCAACCGTACTGCCTGTGTTCATGGTTGGCATAGAGTTGACCATGACAGGACTTCCACCCGGTCCTCACGAGGTACCAACGAATGGAGGCCTAACTCGGGGTGTTCCGGTTGGGGCACGAAAGCCCGCAACTTGTTGAGGTGCCATCATTCGTGTCCTAGGAAAGGAAGTTGTACCAGATGGTCCTAGACTCAATGTGCTTTGAATGAAAGGTGGTGGCCGGGGCAGGAGCCTACCTGATTCAATATCAGCAGACACCAAGTGTGTCGCCCGATAGCAATTGTGCTTTATCCCCTGTGGAAGATGAAACACCGGCCTGTTGAGAGATCGATGAGTGGATGAGTGGGGCTGTGCTATGCATGGCTGGGTCCACCATGTCTGTTTCAATACGCAACGGCGACGTACGCTCGTTGGTAGATGATGTGGCTACCCGGCTTGGATCAGTTTGGGGAGAGCCGGTAGTTAAAACTTTTTCCGGCTCTTTCACAGCTTCACTCATTTCTTTTCTCCCTCGTTCCTCGCCACTAACTACCTTTTCTAGTTCTACTTCTACTTCTACTTCTTCGTTCAGATATGAAGGACCCACGACATCAGTAGCAGTGTCTAAGAGTTCCGTTTTTCGAGTGGAATCAGCATCAGAACTCACGACACGTGGTCTCTTTCTCATATGCCTTGGAATTAAATGGACCATAGGGTCGTGACCTGAGTCACCATCGTCTTGATCAACTGCATCATCATCAGAAGATGATGCAGCGGCATCGGCTTCGTCCCATGAGACATCATCGTCAAATATCTGGACTGGAGGTCGTCGAGGTGGTGGTTGAACTGGTCTGGATAAGGATGCATGACCAACAGTCCTTAATCTTCTTCCGACTCTCTTTCTTTTACGTCTCCTCACCTCTCGTTGTTCAGGAACCCCGTGTTCCTGAACCCCCTCGACATTCTGACCCTCACCTCCTAATAGGTTTGCATCGTGGGGAGGTCCCTCCGGTGGTGGCTGGACCATCAATGCATTTTCTAACATATACTGCTGAACTACCCAGGACTGTTGGTCAGCAAAAGCAAGTAAGTCTTCTTGGATAACAGCGATGTGAGCAAAGTTTATATGCTTGGGCATCCGTAAGTAATGCATGTACTGGCTCGGGCCTCGTGGAGCATCAACACGTCGTGGAATTGGGTCGTTGTCTACCATGGCTTGATGAATCAAAATTTGTAAGAACCTCTGATAAGGTATAAAGTTGCGTTTCTTTTTCGTGCGAGCCTGTTCCGCGACTAGCTCAATCAATTCATTCCAAAGTAGGACAGTGTAGTCGATGTTTCGGTTAAATGTAAAGGCATGAAACATCCGAAGGATATGCAGATTCGTCTTGTCAACGCCTGTGTGTTTAGAAGTCATACAACAATTAAAGATAGAGCATAGTGTGTACCATACTCTCGGAAGATAGTTGCGTCTGAACTGTGATGAACCGGTAAGAACATGGTTGTCTGGAGGTTGATATCCAAGACTTCTGATATCGGCGAAAAGTTGTTCTTCAGGAACCGGATCCTCAAAGTTTTCGGAATAAGGAAGGTTTAGTGCACGTCTGATTCCTCGTAGGGTGAAACTGACATCAAAATGGTCAACTTTGGCGGTAAAGTGTGGTCGTTGATGAGTGGGATGGAACTGAAGTGTGCCCCAGAATTGTTGAAGATAGATAGCTGGTATGAGTTCAACTCTGGTAAGCGTAGTTCGTAGAGGATGGCCGCAGATGATCTCTATGACTATTTGATAGTCGAAGGGAACCGCGAGATCCAGATGATGGTTGTTGTCAAGGAAACTCAGAAAATTTGCCCTTGGAAAGATCCCTTCATCCCGGTCACGAGCGTTGACCGATGGGTGGGATGAACGATGCGAACGGATGATGGTGTTGTCATCTGAAGCATTGCCATCATGATCAGCCTTCTGAACCACTTAACAGTTTAGTATAGTGCCAAAATTGAATTTGCCTTAAATATTTTTCCAAAAAATTCCTAAGTCATGGGCATATCGCAACCCACACTAAAAGCCATATCGCAGGAATTGAGATATCGCAATGAAGTATGTGACAAGAGGTAGTCGCAACTCAAGGTCGCGATATGATCTTGCCGCAACTCACAGTTGCGATATGGATGAATAAATGACCATTGCGATATTGTTGAAGGTTTGAAGGACAGTTGGTTGCGATATTGACGAACACCGAACTAAAACCTAAGTGTTCAGGCCCAGATTTGACTTTTTAGCACATTTTGATGTTAAAATTATACTACTAGATTCGCACTAACATCGACAGTAAAACCCTATGTTTTTCTAACAACATAAACACATAAACACAAGATTTACGCAGATAACAATGAAAGCCGAACCCTAATCCCTAAAACAGACCATAGCATGCAATTTACTGAATACAAATGAATGAGATCTTGAGGGATGTACCTCGAGAGTAGTCTGAATGGAATGCTCGGATTAGAAAACACGAAATCGGCTTGAAAAATCGAAGTCGCAAAAGCAGTTTTAAGAGAGAAAAGGGTGGTTTTGAGTTGAGATAAGTTGAAAAGTCAAAAACCCTTATTTAAACGAATTTGAATTCAGGGACACGTGGCACAACACGATTGGTCCAAAGGTTTGACCTACCACGTGTCATCATATCGCAAAGAACAAGTTGCGACATGACGTTCAATCGTATCGCAACAGAAGGTTGCGACACGATACTGTTCACGCGACCATATCTCAATACACGGTTGCGATATGGAAACCACTTGGTTTCATCGCAACAGAAGGTTGCGATATTATAATGTTCATTGAGATATCGCAAGTGAAGGTTGCGACAACACACTGTTCACTGTGAAATCGCAAGTGAAGGTTGCGATAACAGTGAAACTTGGACATTTTTCAGATAAAATTTGAAAAGATTTTATCACATTGGAAGATGTCCAACTTCCAATTGATTCAGCACTCAAGGTTTGAAACTCAGTTTTCACTCCCCCTTAAATGATGCATAGATTTGAAAAATGGTTTCATCATTTAAGAGTTAGTGTTTAAAAACAAGTCAGAACACTTACCTTGACTTCTCGGAAGCAACAGTCACAATGGAACTATACTTACATGATCTGGCAGTTATGCACACTCCCCCTAAATTTGTGCATATGATCTGTTCTATAACTCCCCCTGAAACCAAGAACATACCTTTGTGCAGATACATGTATCATACCAAATCATAGATAAGACAATTAAAAGAAGAGAAAGAAAGAACAAGTTGAAGAAAATATTTGAAATACAACTAAGATATGAAAATTTAAATAACAGATATTGAGAATAGAATATGATGAAAATTTGAGTGTATCAATCTAGAGACGAAGTCTAGATTGAGATACAAATATTTCCATCTATTATATGATCAATATATGGAAGTTAAACTTTCATATTCAGCATGCCGAGCTTGGATACTAGAAAATTGAAACGTTTTTCATCCAAGGCTTTGGTAAAGAGATCGGCAAGCTGATACTCAGTCGTAACAAAATACAATTCAACAGTTCCTTTCTCAACATGATCTTTTATGAAATGATACCTTATGTCGATGTGTTTGGTTTCAGCAGCTCCTTTTCCACAAAGTTGCTCTCCCTCCATGCTTTTCCACCAAGTTGCTCAGCAGCTCCTTTCTACTAGTCATGTGTTTTGAGCAACCAAAATCCAAATACCACACATGACTGGGCTGCAAAAAATGGAATTTAAACAGCTTTTGGTACCCATTGCCAATTGGGTCCTTTCTGATTAGTTGATTTAGACTTGACATTATGTTTTCTATAACCGGTTTTAAAATAATCATTTGAGTAAAACCAATGGTTATAGTCAGATTTGCAGATAAAATCATCCACACCACAAGAAGCACAACAAATTTGATCACATGCCAAATTAATCAGTTGTCGCATAGAATAAACCTTGTAAGGAACTACAAGTTTTCGTCTAGTGCCAACATCATAATTAATAACATTTGAAACAAAATTGTCTTTCTTGGAATTTAAAACATTTGAAGTAACGTGGGATAATTTGATCTGGGCCACATCCTGTGTGGACTCCTTTATTCTCCACTCAAGGCGCGTATTGTTTCTCAAATTACGATCTGAAACACCAGACAAATAGGAGTCGTAAGCTTTTGAATTCTGAGCTTGAAAAGAATTAACATGCTTCTTTCTTTTTGTTTTTCTTTTCTTTTTCTGTAATGATTGTTTTGATTTAGATGTAGAGTAATAATCATTAACAGAAATTTTCTCAGCTGATGTTGAAGATTCCCCTTTCAAGATAATCTTTTCAGGTTCCTCTTCTTTTGTTAGAAAGTCAGTGTGATCTGGAAGATTGGCACTAAAATCAAATTGAACAGGCACTTCACATACAGCTTTACCTTTGTCTTTACCAACATTCTCACTATCACAATCAAACGGACTCTTCAATGGAGAGGGAAAGATACCATAAGACGTTGGATAAGGAAAATTCTTTTGTTCTTCTCGAAAAGCTTTATCTTCTTCTGTAGGGATATATATCTCAGGATCAAGTTGACTTTACAAATCCCAAGATTCAAGATCATCTTGGTCATCAACTATCATATGCCTATTGATAGTATTTCCCATAAAAGCTTTGCATGAGGAAACATATGAATCTGAAGAATGCTTTTCTTTGGAAACTTTTTCTTCAGGCATTTCCTCAAGTTTTGTTTTCATTTCTTTTAAGCTTTCCGAAAACACTGTGATCATAACTTCCTTTTCGATCTTGAAAGCAAGCTTCTCGTCATTTCTGACTTCTTCAATAGTACTTTTGATCTTGCTGTAATACCCCGGGTAAGTTCGTTAGTTAAAATCCCTTTCTGTTAAATAAAGTTAACTTTAAAATTTGAGGTTTAGGGTAAGTTTAGGTAAATTTACAAGTTAAGGGTGTTTGGGTCATTGTTGAATAGTTTAAGGGCTGAAATGGTAATTAAGTTTGATATTATCACATTATACTCCAGATATTTTCATAACTGAGCAAACAATCCGTGTGTGTGTGTGTGTGTGTTTGAGACAAAAGAAGAGGAAGAAGGAAAGAAAGGTTAGGGATTCAAATTGGTTGCGTGGAAGTGATTTCTAAGAATTTGATAATTTTGGGTAAAAGATTGGATAGCGCGTGGAGAAAAGGATTGGAAGGATTATTGTAAAGCAATCAGGTCAAGGAAGGTATAAAGGGAAGGATAAAGTGTAGGATGCGGTTGATAGCTGACGAAGATCAGGAAATGTTTATGTTTTGTATTATATAGTTTTGAAACTATGGGACCGTATGTGAATTATTATGTATCTTATGTTATGAATGTAACGACGTTATGTATAACATGTTAATTGATGTATATTATGTATGTTTTGGGATATCGGGTCGTTACAGATGGTATCAGAGCCATAGTTTAAGAGATTTAGGTATTAGTATCCGTACCTAGACTTAAACTGCATGTGAAGTAGGATGTCCCTAATAATTTTAGAACCTTGGGATGTTAAGTATAAAAAGGTAGAAGGAACATCATGTAAGGTAATTTCAAATTACATTTGGCCAGTGTAATTGTGAACTTACAAGTACATGTTTGAACATGAATACCTTATTATATGGGGTATGTGCTTATGTGTATATTAATCTTGTTAAATTAACAGAATGGCCAGTGGTACTCGATGTACGAATAGAGAAGGGGAAGGAAATCTTAATAGAACGAATCCAACAGTCGGAACGGGGGGAAGAGGGGGAGAGCGTGGTGGAGGCAGAATTGGAGGCAGAACTGGGGGCAGAGTTCAGCCACGAGGTACTGAATTTGTTACGAGAAACGATTTGACGGCAGAAATGGAAAGACTTCAAGCCAATATACAAGTTATGTTTGATAGAACTCGTCACACTGAAACTGGAATACCAGATCCTAGTATGGAAGACGAAATGCCCATTACACCTACTGTCATACCGGTGCCAAGGAAGTGTGACTATAAAATGTTTCTAAATTGCAAACCCCCGACATATTCAGGAGAAAGAGATCCAGTGAAGGCCATGAGGTGGCTGAAAGAGATAGAAGCTGTCTTCAGGACCAGCAAGTGTGCAGAAGAAGATAAAGTGCTATACGGAACTGCGATGTTGAAGGCAGATGCTCTATTTTGGTCGGAGGCTCTTATTACCTCTAGAGGATCTGATGTGTACTCAACTTTTACTTGGGACAAATTCACAACAGCTTTCAAAGGACAGTTTTGTCCTCAAGCAGCAGTTAGACAACTGGAAGAGGAATTCATGAACCTATATCAGAGAAGTTTATCGGTTAGGGATTACACTGCTCGTTTTCTGGAGAAGTCTCGCTTTGCGGAGTACTATGTTGCCACGGAGGCTCTGAAGATGGAAAGGTTTATTTTCGGGTTAAATTCAGAAATTAGAAAGCTAGTGATTGCAAAAGGACCCGATACCTTCTCAGCCGCAGTAGATGCCGCGGAAAATTTGGAACGCGATAATAGGAGAGACGTTGGTGATAAGAGTACTAGAAAAAGAAAATTGGAAGAAATGACGTACGATTTGGAGGAATACGAATCCCCGAGGTTTGATAGTCATTCACCTTTCAGACCAGCTGAAAGACTATGTCCAAAATGCAACCGTGTTCATCAAGGAAACTGTTATGTGGATTCCCGAAGATGTTACAAGTGTGGGAAGACTGGTCACATTGCTAAAGACTGTCACGTAACTCGATTCTGTTTCGTTTGCAATTCCCCTGATCATATTCAGTCAGACTGTCCACGATGGAAAGTACAGCAGGGTAGTATGACGGTGAGACCAATGGGTGTTAGGTCGGGAGAGGTACAAGGGTCTGAGGTACCGAAAGCAAAAGGTCGTGTCTTCCAAATGACAACACAAGAAGAGGAGGAAATTCCGGATGAGGTTACAGGTACATTTCTAATAAACTCTATACGTGCTAAGGTGTTATCTGACTTCGGTGCAAAATGGTTATTGGTATTTCCGTGCTTTTGTTGCTTATCTGTGTTAGAGATATAGGTGAATGTGGGGTACCTATTCAGTTAGTTTCTATGGTTTTGATTGAGTTCGAAGTAGTAGTGATAAGTATTCATACCTTTTCGCTTAACCGAATTCCGGGACGGAATTCTTTTAAGGGGGAGATAATGTAATACCCCGGGTAAGTTCGTTAGTTAAAATCCCTTTCCGTTAAATAAAGTTAACTTTAAAATTTGAGGATTAGGGTAAGTTTAGGTAAATTTACAAGTTAAGGGTGTTTGGATCATTGTTGAATACTTTAAGGGCTGAAATGGTAATAAAGTTTGATATTATCACATTATACTCCAGATATTTTCATAACTGAGCAAACAATCCGTGTGTGTGTGTGTGTGTGTTTGAGACAAAAGAAGAGGAAGAAGGAAAGAAAGGTTAGGGATTCAAATTGGTTGCGTGGAAGTGATTTCTAAGAATTTGATAATTTTGGGTAAAAGATTGGATAGCGCGTGGAGAAAAGGATTGGAAGGATTATTGTAAAGCAATCAGGTCAAGGAAGGTATAAAGGGAAGGATAAAGTGTAGGATGCGGTTGATAGCTGACGAAGATTAGGAAATGTTTATGTTTTGTATTATATAGTTTTGAGACTATGGGACCGTATGTGAATTATTATGTATCTTTTGTTATGAATGTAACGACGTTATGTATAACATGTTAATTGATGTATATTATGTATGTTGTGGATACCGGGTCGTTACACTTGCTTTCGAGGTCCACGAGTTTTTGTTCAAGAACCATCGGTGGAAAATATATTTTACCTCCCAAAATAGGTTTTTCAGAATTAGCCTTTTGTGTATTTTACGTTTCCTCCGGTTCTTTAACAATATAACTATCAAAGTAATCATTTGGTAAGGTCTTTTTGTTATTTAATGTCTTTGCATTATCAGGACCATACCAAAAAGGAAGTTGCATTTTAACAGTGGTTTTTTATGTCTTCCTCCGCCTCATAGTCTTCACCATCCATTTTAAGCCATTTAATCTGATAGTTAGAGTATACTGCAAGTTCAATCCATTCAAATTTATAAAGAGTGGGGGATTTTATTAAAGCTTTTTGTAGGTACTGTGGATTGTCATACCCGATTCCCCACTTTGAATTGAAATATCTGAACTTACTTGGCTTGTGCATGTGAATTGTTTGTTTAGTTTGACCTGCTTTGTACAGTTTATTTTCCAGATCCTTGACATTTTCACACAGCTCATCATTTCTATCTTTATAAGCATGTAAAAGACTTTCAAACTCATTACTCTTGGTTTCCGAACTCATTAATTTATCAGATAGTTCAGTTATTTTATCTTGAAAATACGCATGACCAATATCGAACTCAGTCTTTTTCTTTTCGAATTCTTGAATTTGACTGTCTTGTTCAATTAGTTTCTTTCTTAGAGTGGAAATTATTTCATTTGATGTGTCTCGGTCAGTTGTTAGTTCTTCTAACTTCTTTTCTAAATACGCTTTTTGAATAAAGAATTGATTATAGAGATCGGGATGTACCTCATTTGATGTAGACTCTGATCCTTCATCATCGGCATTTCTGGTCATGAGACACATCTTGTTTTGAGCTAGTTTCTCATCATCTGCTTCATCATCAGTCAGATCAAGCCAATATTCTTCTTCAACCAACAGCGCAATCCCCGATTCTTTCTGCTCAGCAAGCATCAGCTTATTCTTGTAGTAACTGGAATCCCTCACTTTCGACTTCCAACATTCTTTTGAGAAATGACCAGTCTTCCCATAATTATAACACTTCGGTGCTTCATCCTTCTTCTCAAAAACTTCCTTCTCATCTGGCCTCTTATACTCTTCCGATCTTTTATACTCAGCTCTCTTGTCCTCGAACTTCTTGCCCGATTCAACATGAGCTTTGTGCTCGAAGTTCTTGGAGCCAGACGCATATCTTTGACTGTTAGAACTGGGGCTTTTCCCAAACTGTCTCTGAAAAGATCTGGTAAGGAGTATCAAAGAATTCTTCATGCTTTCAATATCATCCATCTCACCTGCTTCATTCTGTCCCTCTTCAGACTGATTACCTACATTCTTTGAGTAATTCCTGTTAGACAATAAAGCAAGTGGGTCTAACACTTCTTCCTTAACCTCTCTTTTCTCTTCCTTCTTCTCTTTCTTCTTTTTCTTGGCTCTCTTAGCATCAGCATCATCTTCATCCTGCTTCAAGGTTTCGTACATCTCTTATAGAGGCAAATCAGATAACCTAGCATTCTGTTTCATTCGGTGAGCATACTTCTTCCATTCCGGTTGAAGAACACTTAGGAATTTCACATTATGCTCGATTATGGATTTGTTTATATCGTACCTATTCAACTCATTCAAGATGGTAGTGAAACGGTCATAAGCAGAATCAAGTGCCTCTCCTTCCTTCTGTTTAAAATTTTCATACAAGTTGATAGCATTAGAGATTCTCAACTGGTTCTCTATTTCAGATCCTTGATACAGCTTTGTCAGTTCATCAAACATGGCCTTCCCAGAATAATTCTTGCTATCTACCTTTCGATAAATATCGTTGGTTAAGGCTTGAATAACAAGAGACTTTGCCATTTTGTCTCCATATGCTTTGCACTTTTGTTCTTGATTATAGTGTATTGGTAAAACCTCAACCAAGTCTGGAATAGGGTCACCATCAGTAATAAGTCCTCTTTTCGTTTGTTTACCCATGGGGCCATTCTTAAGAGAATTCGAAATAAATTCCCCGTTCTCTTGTCGCTCAACATAATCGATGAACCTGTCTTTCCAAATCTTAAACTCCTTGGGAAAAAGAACCGGTGGTTTGTCCTTCGACCCAATAGTTAAGATATCTCTCGCTGTCATATTAGATTACTTGTTGATGATCGTTAAGTATTCCTTAGATTAGATTAGCAAACAAAATAACTTCACTCAGACTTGTCTCAACCCACTGATTCGCAACCCACACTTGTCGCAATGCACTCCTTGTCGCAACCAAACACTTGTCGCAACACAACAACTTGTCGCATAAGGAGAATCTTGTCGCAAAAGAAAAATCTTGTCGCAATAAGAAAGTCTTGTCGCAATAAGGAATTCTTGTCGCAATAAGGAATTCTTGTCGCAAAGGTAAAAAGAGGTCGTATCGCAACAGAAGGTTGCGATAGTTTACTGTTCAAACACTGTTGATTGCAATATGAAGCTAGTCGCAAGTGACTCTTGTGATATGATACTGTTCACGCTTGCGATATGTATGAATTTTGAAGGTTGCGATAGTTATGAACATCAAAGTTGCGATAGTTTTGAAGATGCAAAGGATCGTGAGTCGATTCTTCAAAAATGATCCAATTGCTATGAAATTTGGTACGAAGGGTCGCAACACTATTCTGAACAACTTTAATCCTTCAAGTTTTGTCCAAAAACCACTAGAACAGTGATTTCTAAACCAAAACAGTGAGTTTTTCAATAAAAGTCCGAAAATCGATTTTTGCACAGATTGAGACAGATCTTGGTGTAATTGCGGAATCAAAACACGCATGAATGAAAATCAAATACTCCTAGATCAATTCTAATCCATTTGAAGCACTCAAATGGCTAGAATCAATAAGAAATAGATGAAAATATGAAGAACACTCAAAATGCAAAAAACTCTCAAAAACTAATCTGATCTAGATGAAATACTATGCTCTGATACCAATTGTGATCCCAGAACAAGTAATCAATCCATGATTTCAATAAGATGGCCACCAATATATATTCAATATGGATCAATCCCAAATACAAAGATGAAATATAGAGAGCAAAACTATGTGTGTGTACTTGAGAGAAAATGTAATTGATGACCTAATTGGGAAAGCTAGGCAATACAAACATTATATACCTAGACAAGTTTGACACTATTACATAATAGGTCCCTCTACATGGTACAATCACAATATAGCACTAACACATAACCTTTCCATTATTTTTCTTTCGGGATGTAAAATTAAGAACCCCCAATTTGCAGTCAATTTTGGGATTTGGAGTTGTAAAGTTATATAGATGTACAAGTACTCTTTTTCACATTCCAGAGTACATACTAATGAAAAAATTTTATAGCTAAGAATAAGAGGCTTTCCTCGGTTTTACAACTGGTACAGATAGGATCCAGGTGATTGTTTTTTCACATTTAGTTTGCTATTTTGTAATTTAGCATCGATATTAGAAATTTAGGTTTTATATTTACTCCTAGAAGCATGAGTAGACAACTAGACATGTTCTTTATCTACTATACATTTTTGTACAAGTATTCAATACATAAACTTATTGTTGAAATTTGCATATCCAGCAAGGAAAGAACAAAGGAAAAAGTCTTATTGCACGACACACACAAATAGTTAATGTTATATTAAAAAGCAGTCATATTAGCATATAAAAAATTGTACTTACATTTTTCTTGACGAGTGTTTTCTCTCACTGTTATGTTTTTTGTTACATGCGAAACTTAATTTTATGACAGTTTTGGTATACGTTTCGCTTTAAACGTGTAGGTAAAAGATAACCAATGGACGAGTGTTTTCTCTCACTTTTATTCTCTTTGTTCCATGCGAAACTTAATTTTATGACAGCTTCGGTATAAGTTTTGATAAGTTTATGTTTAAAAATCTTTCTATGTATGGAGTTTTTATTGGACTAAAAAAATTGGCGTTGGGTGGTGCATATTAGAGCATGTAGGTTGTGGGAGTCTTTAAATACAATGAGGAATGCGGAATTTATTGGTGTGGACATGGTTTTAATTGATGAAAAGGTGTGTTACTTTATTTGTTATGCTTATATTAGCAAACTATGTTTTTCCGACCGTTTGGTTAATTTGTTTGTTCTGTTTTGTAAGGATCTCTAATGGCAGCAATGGCGAGGAAGAACTTGGTCAATAAGTTTAATCTTTTGTTGAATCATTTGTTGCAATAATGGAAATGTGTGTTTTTTTTATTTTTCAACGTTGTTTAGAATTCAGAAGCTTTCAAGGTTATTGGCTCAAAGTTCAAGGTTATATTTACTAAGGTAGAAAAAGTTGATACCCGTCTTTCTTATATCCCTATGCATGAGTTTCAATTTGTAAGTGAGAATAATTACCAAGCATGTCAAGGATGAAAGCGTAGTATGTCTTAAAAAACCCTTAGCTATATGGGTTAGTGCACTCCACGTCAATAATTGGGGCAAGGTTCTAAATGGTGTGATTCATGGTGTGGCGGCGAGGCCAAGTCTTAGGAGCCATGACTTATGGCGACAAATATTTATATCATATCTATATATAAACATATATTTGCACTATTACTCAACGAATAAATGATAATAAACAAATTAAATTAGGTTATATATTAAAAACTAGCAAATGACATTAAAAACGTAAAAAAAACAAATTAATATCGTGTTACAAAAGGTCGTACATTAGGCCATGGCGTGCCATAGGCTTAATGTGGCATGAGACACAAACCGTAAGCCACGACGTGCCATTGCGACAAGCCTTTTGGAACAGTGATTTGGGGCATGTCCCATGTGGAAAGTTGACATGCGTTTGGGAGATTGATATGCATTATTTATTTAATGCATATTATGTCTTTTTCTTATATTTTTATATATAATATTTTGTTTTATCCCAACTTTTGTGTCATTTTATTATCTTATTTGCATCTTTATTAATCATGGAGCTAAGTGATGGATTTTACTTGTTTTACTAAGTAGAATGGCTAAAAATAAAGAAAACTGCAGGCAATGCTACTTCAATGCTGCAGCATTAAGGACTGATGGCAACGAAACGAAGAACAAAGCTGGAAATGCGGAATTTTTGGGAAAACAACAGCATGCAAGATGAAGTTCAATGCTTTGGGTTCTTTATAAACTAGTTTATGTGTTGTAATTGCTTTAGTACAAAAGACAACTCCTAGGAATAGTTTTTGGTACCATGAATAGTGTGCATGGTACATAAATAGTGTTAGTTGTTGTGAGTTGGTATGGCTTAGTCCATGACTCTTTTTGTTTAAATAGGAGGTGTCTCTTGTTGTTTTAGGTAGCCTTCGATCAGCTTAGAAACTGATTGGAAAACTCTTTAATTGCTTTCTTTAAATATATGCAAGTTATCTTCATCTTGTTGTTCTTAGCCATATACATGAGTTGCTGCAGCATCAACAGCAACATTGCTGCACTTCTTTAGTGTTTTAATTCTTACAATTTACATTATTGTCATTTACGTTTACATCATTTACATTACGTCTTTAAATTCAGTCATTTATATTTATTGCAACTTTAATACAAGTATGAGTAGCTAACTTTTATAAGCTTGGGTGTGAGATTAAAGGGTGGAGTTTTAATTATAAAGAATAGTGGACATTATTTCTCAATAATGATGTTCACCATTTCATGTTAAGTTTTATAAAGATAAGTTTACTTCGTGACGTTTTGATCACTTTGAAAGTGTTAAAGTGCCAAGGCATCAGGAATGAGCCATTGATATGAACGTCAATCCGAATGACAAAGAAAGTAAGACTTGGAAGAGCTACTGACAAAGGAATTTGTCGTCTCTGTCTTTTCTAGGTTGATTTTGCCCGATAAGTTGGTCATCGTGATGATGGTAAAAGTGTAGAGTGCGTATTAGGAATGGACCACCCAGACACGTCAACTTAACAGATATGGGATCAACTTGGAAGAGTGATTTTTAACAAAGTAATTTGTTTATCCATATATTTGAAAGGCATCATTTTATTATTAATAGTCCTAATACATCACCAGGAATGGGTTGTTGAAAGCTAGATTAATAATATAATGTTGAAGATCCGGAAGGACATCCTAACAAATAGATGGTGAATTTAATTATTGAGGAACCAATGCTGTAGCATTAACATAGCATTGGTCTGCTGGAATTTATAATTAAGCTTCACCCCAACGTCTTACACCCTTGCTTGCTTTCTTTATTTATCTATTAATCTGTGATAATACAACTCCAAACAAACAAATATTGTCTTCGAACTGATCCTTGGAAACTATTTCTTTTATTAGACTTTTATTACGCTTTTACTCCAATCTCTGTGGGAACGATATCTGGTATTTTACCACTTTATTACTTGAAAGACGACGTTAGATCTCATTGTATACTTGCGTTGAGGTTTAATTATCACACGTCTATCGGTGTATTCAAAAAACTGTCAAGTTTTTGGCGCCGTTGCCGGGGATTGGCACGCTAAAAGTTTTTAAAAGTATTTTAAAAGATTTAGTTTTTCTAACACCATCCGAATCCTACTTTGTGTGGTATATGCCACGAATCCAACGTGGGGAACTTTTTGAGTTAGATCCTGACATAGAAAGAACCTTTCATCTTAGACGGAGGTTACAAAGAGCTTCAAGTTCTATGGATCCTCCCGACATGGATGCACCACCCGGATTTGAGCGTAGACACCTACGACCATTCGTTGTAGAACCACGACCACCCATAGTAGAACCACGACCACCTGGGGTAGAAGTACGACCACCACCTTTAGGAAACCACATGAGACCACCCAATTTTGGAATTCCACCAATTTTTGGTAATCCGCCACATTTTGGAAATCCACAAAATCAAAATTTTCAAGAGCACCACATTAATAATGAAGAAGATGATGGTGAAGAATCTCATGGTAACAATGACCAAAATGAACCATTAAATATCATTGATCTTGCAAACTCGAAAAATGGGAGAATTATGGACTATGCAATTCCTAACTTTGAACAATTAAATTCAGGAATTGTAAAGCCTCATATGGATACGACACATTTTGAACCAAAACCCATTATGTTTCACATGTTGCAAGCCAATGGTCAATTTTCCGGATTCCCATCGGAAGATCCACACTCACATTTAAAATCTTTTAAAGAGATCACCGATGTTTTTCTGATTCCTGGAGTATCTTCTGATGCTCTAAGACTCACACTGTTTCCTTTTTCGTTAAGGGATCGGGCAAAGATTTGGTTTAATTTATTGACACCAGGTTCTATACCATCATGGGCTGACATGGCTGAAAAGTTTTTGAGAAAATATTTTCCACCTACCCGGAATGCTAAGTCCCGAAAAGAAATTTGTATGTTCAAACAAATGGACGATGAAGCAATTCCGGACGCATGGGAAAGGTTTAAGGAATTATTAAGAAAATGCCCTCACCATGGCATTCCCTACTGTATTCAACTCGAGACGTTTTACACTGGACTTAATTCCAATGCAAAACAAATGCTTGATGCGACATCAGGAGGGGCCTTTACTTCCAACACCTATAATACCGGGTATGAAATTCTTGAAAAGATTTCCACAAACAATGGGCATTGGGCAGATCCAAGGGCACCAACTACAAAGAAGACTGCTGGAATGCATGATTTAGATGCTTACACTGCATTGACAGCTCAACTTGCTTCTATGACCAATATGCTTAAAAACATAACTACCGGTCAGGGAACACAACCGACTGCCACTACATCCACTCCAGCTGTTCTCTCTGTGAAATGTGTTTGTTGCAGTGGAGACCATTCTTATGAACTTTGTCCTTAAAATTCTGAATCAGTTAACTATGTTCATAATAGAAATGGTCCTTACTCTAACAATTACAATGCTAGTTGGAAACAACATACAAATTTTTCATAGACCAGCCCAAGTTTAAATCAACCTGAGAATAAGCAACAAGGAAACTCCAATTTTCAAAACCAGCATCATGCCAGCAGTTCTCAAAACTACCAAAACAATCAAAACCATCAGAATCAGAATTTCCAAAACAACAAACCCTCTTTTCAAAACAAATCCTCCTCACAAGCTGAACCTTCCTTGGAAGCAATGCTGAAAAGTTTCATTACTCAAACCAACACCGCAATTGCTCAAACCAATGCTATGACCAACCAAACCAATGTTGCCTTAAGGAATCTTGAGACACAAGTTAGTCAACTTGCTCTTAGTCAAAACAACAGACCCAACGGGACTTTACCTAGTAACACAGAAATCCCAAGATTCCCAGGAAAAGAGCATGTGAAAGCTGTGACACTTAGGAGTGGGAAAGACTTAGAGAAAACCCAAGCGGTAATAGAAAAGAATCTCAAGTCAAATCCTAATGTTACAGCATTGCCCACCATCTTAGAAGAACCACATCCTAAGGACTTAGAGCCAAAAACCCCAATCCCAAAGGAAAACACAGTAGAAATTGAAGTCAACAAACCCAAAGATGTTGTCAAAGAAAACATAACAAAAGGTATTAATGATACAAATTTGAGGGTGGAGGAAGTCCACCCTAAAAGCTCAACACAAACAAAGAAAGCCGTTATTGAACCAATTCCTCCTTATGTTCCTTTTCCCCAAAGGTTAAAGAATAATAAGGAAGAATTGCAATTCAAGAAATTTTTGGATGTGTTTAAGCAATTGCATATCAACATACCCCTTGTTGAAGCAATCGAGCAGATGCCTAGTTATGCAAAATTTCTTAAAGACATTTTAAGCAAGAAAAAGAAGTTGACTGAATATGAAACTGTGGCCATGACTGAAGGGTGTAGTGCTCTCTTGACCAACAAAATTCCACCTAAACTCAAAGATCCAGGGAGTTTTACCATTCCTTGTTCTATAGGTGGGAAAGAAGTTGGAAAAGCCTTATGTGATTTGGGAGCAAGTGTCAATCTTATGCCTTTGTCTATTTTTAAGAGCTTAGGTATACGAGAAGCTAGACCAACCACTGTCACACTCATCTTAGCTGACAAAACCATTGCCTATCCTAAGGGTAAAATTGAAGATGTCTTAGTTCAGGTTGACAAATTCATCTTTCCTGCTGACTTTATCATTTAAGATTTTGAGGCTGACCAAGATATTCCTATTCTCTTAGGAAGACCTTTCTTAGCCACTGGAAGAACCTTGATAGATGTCCAAAAGGGAGAGTTGACCATGAGACTTCAAGACCAAAAGGTCACATTCAATGTCTTCAATTCCATGAAATACCCTGATGATATGGAAGAATGTTCTGGCCTAAGTGTGATTGAAAACATGTGTAATGAAGAAGGAGTTAGGGAAATTTGTAGGTTGGAAGAAGAGGATGATGAGGAATATGATGATGATGATGAGGAGAATATAGATGAGATTGTTGCTAAGTTTGAATCTTTGGAACCTAGTGAACAAAAGACTTTCACATCATCAGTCATTTCACCACCTGACCTGGAGTTGAAACAACTCCCACCCCATTTGAAGTATGCTTTTCTAAAAGATGAAAACAAACTGCCTGTCATCATTTCATCCACTTTAGAACTGCATCAGGAGAAGAAATTAGTGGATTTGTTGAAGTTACACTCAAAAGCCATAGGATGGACCATTGCTGACCTTAGAGGAATTAGTCCCTCTATCTGTCAACATAAGATCATCTTAGAAGAAAAGAACTTCACATCCATTGAACCACAAAGAAGGCTAAACCCTGTCATGAAAGAAGTAGTAAAAAAAGAAGTGCTAAAATGGTTAGATACAGGAATCATTTTTCCTATAGCCAGTAGCTCTTGGGCTAACCCTGTCCAATGTGTCCCTAATAAGGGAGGTTTTACAGTAGTAGCCAATGAAAAAAATGAACTCATCCCAACTAGAGTAGTTTCAGGATGGAGAATTTGCATGGACTACCGTAAACTTAACACAGCCACACAAAAGGACCATTTTCCACTACCATTTGTTGACCAAATGTTAGACAGGTTAGCCGAAAAAGAATATTATTGCTTCTTGGATGGATATTCCAGATACAACCAAATAGCCATTTTACCCGAGGACCAAGAAAAGACTACCTTCACTTGTCCTTATGGTACTATTGCCTTTAGGAGAATGCCCTTTGGACTCTGTAATGCTCCAGCAACTTTTCAAAGATGTATAATGTCCATATTTTCTGACATGCTTGAAGAATCCATTGAAATATTTATGGATGATTTTTCTGTATATGGCTCATCTTTTGATAATTGTTTGGAAAATTTGAAAAAGAGTCTTGAAAGGTGTGAGAAAACTGATTTAGTCCTCAATTGGGAAAAGTGTCACTTTATGGTCAAAGAAGGGATAGTTCTTTGACACTTGATTTCAAAAAGGGGGGTTGAGGTAGACAAAGCCAAACTGGAAGTAATTGAAAAACTACCTGAACCAACCACTGTTAAAGGAATCAGAAGCTGTCTTGGTCATGCAGGATTTTACAGAAGGTTTATCAAAGACTTTTCAAAAATTTCAAAACCTTTATGTTTACTTCTGCAAAATGACCACAAATTTGATTTTAATCAAGAATGTAGAAATGCATTCATCACTTTAAAGAAAGCTTTGGTAACTGCTCCAGTAGTTATGACCCCAAATTGGACCAAACCTTTTGAAATCATGTGTGATGCAAGTGATTGGGCTGTAGGAGCAGTCTTAGGTCAAAGAAAAGAAAAAGTGTTTCATTCATTTTATTATGCAAGTAAGACATTGAATGAAGCACAAATCAATTACACAACAACTGAAAAAGAACTCTTAGCTGTAATTTTTTCCTTTGAGAGGTTTAGATCATATTTAGTGGGAGCAAAAGTCATTGTGCATACAGATCATGCTGCCATTAAGTACTTAATCTCTAAGAAGGATGCTAAACCTAGGTTGATTAGGTGGGTTCTTTTATTGCAAGAGTTTGAGCTAGAGATTGTGGATAGAAAAGGAGTAAACAACCAAGTGGCAGACCATTTGTCTAGGTTAGAAAACCTAGTGGAAAAGAAAGGAGAAGGAGATATCATTGAAACCTTCCCAGATGAGAAAATCTTGATGCTACAACATTCATCCAGCATTCCTTGGTATGCTGATTTTGCTAACTACTTATCATGTGGCATCAAACCTCCTGATTGCACTGGCCATAAGCTTAAAATGTTTTTCCATGATGCTAAGTTTTATCTCTGGGATGACCCTTTTCTGTTTAGACTTGGTACAGATCAAATATTGAGAAGGTGTGTCCTAGAAAATGATGTGGCAGAAATCTTACACCATTGCCACAACTCAGCATATGGAGGTCATTTTGGAAGCCAAATGACAGCAGCAAAAGTTTTACAATCTGGTTTCTACTGGCCAACCCTCTTCCAAGATTCCCACAATTTTGTCAAAAGATGTAATGAATGTCAAAGAACTGGTTCCATTTCTCAAAGAAGTGAAATGCCTTTGAATGGAATCTTGGAAGTGGAATTGTTTGATGTGTGGGGAATTGACTTTATGGGACCTTTTCCACCATCCAATAATTGTCAATACATTCTAGTGGTTGTTGACTGTGTCAAAGTGGGTGGAAGCAATTGCATGTGCTTCCAATGATGCAAAAACTGTGGTTAAATCTCTTCAAAAATACATATTTACAAGATTTGGTACCCCCAGGGCACTAATCAGTGATGAGGGCACCCATTTTGTAAATAAGGTATTACAAGGAACTCTTGAAAAATACAATATTAACCACAGAATAGCTACTGCATACCACCCACAGACAAATGGACTGACTGAGCTTTCTAATAGGGAAATCAAAGGAATCCTGGAAAAAGTGGTGAAACCACACAGGAAAGACTGGGCTTTTAAATTAGATGACGCTTTATGGGCATACAGAACTGCATTTAAAACACCAATTGGTATGTCCCCATACAAGCTAGTCTTTGGAAAAGCCTGTCACCTCCCTTTAGAGCTTGAGTATAAGGCATACTGGGCCATCAAAGAGTTGAACACGTCCTTAGATGAGGCTGGAAATAAAGGGAAACTACAACTGTGTGAAATGGATGAACATAGGAATATGTCCTATGAAAATGCCAAGCTCTATAAAGAGAAAACCAAAAAATGGCATGACAAGAGAATCCAACATAGGGAATTGAAAGCAGGACAACAGGTTCTTCTGTTCAATTCTAGACTAAAATTGTTTCCAGGAAAACTCAAAAGTCGATGGTCTGGTCCTTTTACCATTCACAAAGTCTACCCCTATGGGGCTGTAGACTTGATCAACCCAGAAAACAACAATGTGTTCAAAGTGAATGGCCAGAGAGTTAAACTCTATCATGATGCTGTAGCAATCCCAGAGCAATGCTCTGTGTTTTTGGCTACCGTTTGACAAAATCTTCATAACAGAAAGCCATGGACTCTTTCTAGTCCATAAGTGTTTGTAAATAATTATGTTATTAAGTGAAGAGGAGTATAAAAATAACAAGCTTTATTGAACTCCATGTTTTGCAGGTTTGCGTTCAAGACAAAAAGGCTTCGAATGCTGCAGCATTCATCCAGCATCCAACGCCAAGTACTATTCTTAGCAGGTTTAAAATTTAAAAAGTTGAGATTGCTAAATATGTAGCATTGGCTTAAAAAGGTACAGGAGTGGGTGTGTTTGGTGAAGACCACATGGCCCATGCACATGCCTTGTACCCTGGTTGCTTCTTGACTAAATTAAGGTACACAATCAAATCCTTCCATATTTTATAAAGTACCTTGAAATAGTATAGTTGTTCTCTAGGGTAAAACATCCGGCTATAAACAAAAATCGCCAAAGCTTTAAAAAGAGTAAAGTTGTTTAATAGCATCCACATCCTTCCCTTTCATTTTAAAAAAGATCTAAAAAGGCAAAAAAAACCTTTTTGTCTTCCACTCCTGTCGCTTTCACCCGAACACCACCCACACACCTCCATTTTTTCCGGCGAAAATCCTGATCATCCGAAAAATCATCACACACGATGGCACGAGTGGCAGTACGAGACGATGACGAGCAACCATCACGCAGAAGTAATCGACAACGACCCATAGTTCGACCTCATTCCAATGTCAAACCTGAGTATGTGGACCTCGAGAACGACGAACAAACATCTATCAACAATCCTACTGCTCCTCTTATGTCTCAGAATGTCGAAATCCCCACTGTGAGTAAAAACCCAGAAAAACCCTTGAACAATCTTTGCTCTGAAAATCTTGCTATTGGGTCTTCTGCCTTCAAACACCCCACTGTGATTGAAGCCTCGACTTCACGATCATCTGAATCAGTGGTAGCAACCAATGTTCCAACACCACACACTACCACTGATCATGAGACCATTCCTCTGTCACCCACTATGGTGACAAAGGCAGAAATCACAGAAGAATCTAAGGATACAAGGGGGCAAGATAAAAGCACAAGTTCCATTCCTGACTTGAACATGGATGCATATGAGGTATTTTCTGAACTATCAGTTTTAGTAGAGGATTATTTCACGTCTAAAAATGAGGTTGAAATCAATAGACCACACACATCACCAGTCTTATTGTTAACATAGCCTTATGATGAACCACGAACCCCTCCTAACTTTCAAATAAACAATTTTTTGGAGGAACCTAAGTGGGAAATTTGGGATGACTTTGATTTTGATGAATTGTTTGTAAACAAGATGGCACAGGACTCACCACTGAACACTGATGCTGGAGCATCCACACAGCATCAGGCTGATAACACAGAAAATCCTTCTGTGGAGATCCGTGCTAGTCCCATTGGTGAAACCTCTGAAATTTCCACCAAGAGAAAGGCCTCAGAAAGTGTGGACGCCAATCTCATTAACCCTGCAGATGATGGTCCAAGAGAGAAGAAGCCAAGGAAGAAGACTGTTGCTGTCAAGCCTAAAAGAAAACAAAAAGTCTCTGCCAAGAAATCGAATGCTGGAGCATCCATAAAGCATTCAGGGCCTGAGGTGACCAAACCATCTGGGCCACATGTCATTCCACGGCCAAATAAGATGAACGATGGTTTCAGCAATCCAGAGGCACAACAAACCATTGAGAAACAGAAGTTCAAAGGTGCATTGTTAGATAAAGGGTTCGATTCCAAAAGCATCAAGGATTATGAGTTCATCAGAAAGGTGATCAAAGAGCAACACTGGGATGATTTCTGCGAGGTAAAACTTTCTTACAACCTCACTTTGGTCAGAGAATTTTATGCTGAAATAGCTCAAGCAAAAACCAACCGACTCACCATAAGAGGCATAAGTTTACACTTCACAGCCGAAGCCCTCAATAACTTTTTAAACATCACCACACCCACCACCACTGCCTTTGATACTCTGCTTAGAACTGCCACCCAAAAACAATTGGATGACATGATCAAAGTGATAGGGAAACCTGATTCTGCATGGAAAGGACACCCAAATTACATGCTTAGAACCTTCCTAGCAATCAACTTGCTCCCTGATGCCAACGTATGGATGAGTTTTATTCGAAGTTCTCTATCCCCTACTACTCATGATAGTTCAATCAATTGTGAAAGAATGATTTTGTTATACTGCATCATGACGGGTCAGAAAGTTAATACCGGTGATATCATTTGTAAATCCATTAACTATTCTGCTAAAAGGAATAAAGGGAAGTTTTTCTTCCCTGGGTTGTTGTCTCAATTCTTAACTGCAGTTGGCATTCCTCAATATGAGGAAGATGATATTCACAAAGAAGGAGATGAGAAGTGGGCCATCGACACAAAGAGTGTCTCAAGGTTGAGGCACGAAAAGTCAAGCCAAGGAGACATATTGGGCATGATGCAAACCGTGTGTGCTCAAAACAGCATGTTGATGGATAGTATGATCAAGCAAACTGCAGAGATGGAGATAATGAAGAAAGAGATGCTGAGTTTGAAGAAGGAAGTGAGATTGGGAGCTGACTCCAAGAAAGGACAGAGGATGAAGAAGTAGCTAACTGAGGTAAGAAAGCTAAAGGGCAGAAACCAGAAGTTAGCTGAGGAGAACAAGAGGCTGAAAGAGGCAAAGTATGATCTGGAGAAAGGAAAGCTGCAGATTGATGCTGCAGCATTGCACCAGACAGCAGAAGAAACAAGCCTTGTTGCTGTAGCATCCAAAGCACCAACAACAACTGCACGGAAGAAATCACAGCCTACTCCTATGGAGTAGGACAGGTCAAAATCAATCCCTTAGCTTCCATGTTTTTATTTTATTGTGTCTGGGATAGTTTGCTATTTTTAGCTTTGTTTTATCTTGCAAAATCACACATAGGTAGTATGTTATTTCTGTGTTCATATCCATAATAATTCTGTGATGCATGCTAATCACATGGTTGTGTGTTCCTGTTAGAACTAGCATTATCTTCTTGGGCCACAAATTGACCAACATGACCTAAATGCATTTAGGAGAATGATCTAGGCCATCTTCTCAATTTGAATAGCCACTTGTAGCCTTTATACACTCATACACTTCATGGGATACAATGGGGACATTGTATATTCTAAATTTGAGGGTGGGAAGGTTACACCCTAAAGGAGGGTTACACCTTGGAAAAACAGAAAATTCAAAACAAAAGAGCAAAGCTCTAATCTGAATTGCGTGATCAAAGAAGTACCAAAAATGTCCCATAGGGGCAAGGTACACAAAGTCAACAAAAAGAAGCACAAAGTGCCAAAAATTGAATAATGATGTGAAATTTGTTGAGAGAAAAGGCTATGTGAGAAAAGATATGCCAAAAAGAGTAAACCCAAAAAGTCGTAGTGATCCTAGATATAGGTTGTGTTGTGACTAACAAAAAGAAGAGAAGTGCTAGCCTATGATTCATACACACACTCATGCATGATTGAATGATAGGAGAATTATGAAAGGCTATGAACTACATATGATAAAGATTACAATATGTGTGTGCACTTAATGCCAAGATTTTGCAAGAAACTTTAAAAATTGAGTCAATTTCTTTTTAGTCTTTTCGTTGTTTGGGGACAAACAACACTTTAAATTTGAGGGTGTGATATGCATTATTTATTTAATGCATATTATGTCTTTTTCTTATATTTTTATATATAATATTTTGTTTTATCCCAACTTTTGTGTCATTTTATTATCTTATTTGCATCTTTATTAATCATGGAGCTAAGTGATGGATTTTACTTGTTTTACTAAGTAGAATGGCTAAAAATAAAGAAAACTGCAAGCAATGCTACTTCAATGCTGCAGCATTTAGGACTGATGGCAACGAAACGAAGAACAAAGCTGGAAATGCGGAATTTTTGGGAAAACAGCAGCATGCAAGATGAAATTCAATGCTTTGGGTTCTTTATAAACTAGTTTATGTGTTGTAATTGCTTTAGTACAAAAGACATCTCCTAGGAATAGTTTTTGGTACCATGAATAGTGTGCATGGTACATAAATAGTGTTAGTTGTTGTGAGTTGGTATGGCTTAGTCCATGACTCTTTTTGTTTAAATAGGAGGTGTCTCTTGTTGTTTTAGGTAGCCTTCGATCAGCTTAGAAACTGATTGGAAAACTCTTTAATTGCTTTCTTTAAATATATGCAAGTTATCTTCATCTTGTTCATCTTTTTCTTGTTGTTCTTAGCCATATACATGAGTTGCTGCAGCATCAACAACAACATTGCTGCACTTCTTTAGTGTTTTAATTCTTACAATTTACATTATTGTCATTTACGTTTACGTCATTTACATTACGTCTTTAAATTCAATCATTTATATTTATTGCAACTTTAATACAAGTATGAGTAGCTAACTTTTATAAGCTTGGGTGTGAGATTAAAGGGTGGAGTTTTAATTATAAAGAATAGTGGACATTATTTCTCAATAATGATGTTCACCATTTCATGTTAAGTTTTATAAAGATAAGTTTACTTCGTGACGTTTTGATCACTTTGAAAGTGTTAAAGTGCCAAGGCATCAGGAATGAGCCATTGATATGCACGTCAATCCGAATGACAAAGAAAGTAAGACTTGGAAGAGCTACTGACAAAGGAATTTGTCGTCTCTGTCTTTTCTAGGTTGATTTTGCCCGATAAGTTGGTCATCGTGATGATGGTAAAAGTGTAGAGTGCGTATTAGGAATGGACCACCCAGACACGTCAACTTAACAGATATGGGATCAACTTGGAAGAGTGATTTTTAACAAAGTAATTTGTTTATCCATATATTTGAAAGGCATCATTTTATTATTAATAGTCCTAATACATCACCAGGAATGGGTTGTTGAAAGCTAGATTAATAATATAATGTTGAAGATCCGGAAGGACATCCTAACAAATAGATGGTGAATTTAATTATTGAGGAACCAATGCTGTAGCATTAACATAGCATTGGTCTGCTGGAATTTATAATTAAGCTTCACCCCAACGTCTTACACCCTTGCTTGCTTTCTTTATTTATCTGTTAATCTGTGATAATCCAACTCCAAACAAACAAATATTGTCTTCGAACTGATCCTTGGAAACTATTTCTTTTATTAGACTTTTATTACGCTTTTACTCCAATCTCTGTGGGAACGATATCTGGTATTTTACCACTTTATTACTTGAAAGACGACGTTAGATCTCATTGTATACTTGCTTTGAGGTTTAATTATCACACGTCTATCGGTGTATTCAAAACACTGTTAGAGATCGTTATTGTGCTATTTAGGTGTACCTTTTGTGAATCATATGAATGCAAATTGTTGATAATTATATTTACCACCAAACATTTTTTATATGAACAATTTACATATTATCATCCAAATTAGTCACGCTACCGCGCAACGCGCAGTTCCCAAACTAGTTTAAAAAACCTAAGAAAGTTGAAGAGACATTTTAAAACATTTGTATTACTAAATCATCGGCCAGACCACCAAATCACCAATCCACTCATTTTACAAATTCTTACTTACTTTTTTTACACAAATTAAATTATCTAAAATAGTCAATATTTTATTTAAGTAAGCTATACCAAAAAACAAGAATTATAAGATCTATGATATATATATATATATATATATATATATATATATATATATATATATATATATATATATATATATATATATATATACTAGCAGTGTACCCGCGCAATGCGGCGGGGTGTAAATCTTGAATAAATGCAAGTGAGAATACCGATTACAACAGATAAATGCTCATTCAAAATAACTTTAATTAAACAATATTCAAACATAACATAAACGATCTTAGAAATATGCATCCATTCATGCAAAAAAAAAGCAACCAGATCTATGTTACATAAACACGATTGTTAATCATACACTTGAATCATATGAAATCGAACAACACTCCGACAATGTTGTTGGTTCGAATCTGTAGGTATTGTCAATGGCTGCACACCTTTAGGTTAAGCAAACATTAATCCAACTTAACAAAATTAATAAACTCATAGAAAATAATCACCAACCCTGTGAAAGCTATGTTCTTTGCATTTATTAGTACGTCGACTAAAACGACTTAAAAACCACAAAAATCATCACAAAACAAAGAAACCCATCAATATTTTTGTATATATCATAATCATGCTTTTTGACTTCCGACGTTTAATGTATAAATTTTCAAATTCTAATTGTTATGAATTTCATCCAAAACTGTTTGAGACTATTGCATTTGTATTCAAAGATGAATATATCTCTGTTCTTATCACCACTTCATTTTGAATAGAAAAATAAGCTTCAAAGATTCCGATGTACGCAAAAACAAAACCGATACATACCTATAAAGTTTAAGATTCATCGCACACATACCTTATCCTTCTATAGGTTCATCAATCACGCTACCTTCCAGAATTTAATGGTTGTATCAACAGTAATCAGAAGAAAAAGGACACCATTGCTGTTTAAATTGAAATCAACAAAAACAAACATCAAACACAAAGAATAAGGATATAAATAGAACATAATCAAATTCTACTAAAGCGCTTGTGCTAAGGGAAGGAGGAGATACCCAATGCTCAACACTGGATGCTGAACCTGAACAAGCATCAACGAACAGCAAAAGTGTATTGTTTTCAACATGTTATTACCAACGGCAAACAGCAACAGAAACCAACATCAAAATCAATCAAAATGGAAAATAGTACTTCAATAAAGAGAATACATAACCTTATCATGATCAAACAAAGTACCTAGCAACGACATTTTAAACAGCTGAATGCATACCCATCTCTTTTAGTGAAATCAAAACCATGAGGACCAAAGGTCGACTTATGAAACCATAGGTCCTTGTTTCAAAAAAATCAATATACCTTAAGGACCAAAAGTAGAGTTTACTCTTCAAAAATAAAAACATTTTATAGACCATGTACAAAAGAGTTTTGCACATTTGTGGAGTGAACATATACATTATGACATTGTTTTTTTAAATACACTTGCAAACATGTTTTCCCTAGATATATTATTCAAAAATAAAAACATTTTATAGACCATGTAATATCATGAGATGTTGCATTATGTATTGAATACAATGTCTACAAGAATTCTCCTAAATACACAAGTAACAAAAAGAACCTGAGCAATTTCATGACGTGCAGCAATTAGGTCATCAAGAACACCAAGATTTGCACGTGGTACAGAATTGCTCTGAGTATGTATCATTTTCCTAACCTGGATGAGAAAGAAAATACAAATGAGAAAAGTGTCACCTTATGCAAATGTATACAGTCAACATGAATCATTAATAGAAAAATCTTGCAATATGCTAGTGTGGTACATTGTGCTTTAAAATATGTCTTTAAGACATTTGATGTAAATGCTTATATATGTTAAAAGAACAAAGACTTATCATATCTTGTTTCTTTCACATTACCATCCAGGTTTGCCCTGCCAAGATGCAGCTAATCTCTAGCTTTGATCGAATCCACTCAGACGCATTCAAATTCATCATCACAGCCTCTTAGAATTCATATGAAATCCTTGTTGTGGATGCTCTTAGAAGCTGTTAGAGATAACCCTGTTGAAGATGCTCTTAAGTCTTTATTTTGAGGACGAAAAGTGAATTTTTCAACAAACCACAGGAACCAAATATGTAATTTACTCGAATGAACGTAACAAAATCAACAGCTAATCAGTGTGATTTTGTAAGGGTTGTTGATTTCTTGAGAAAATCATCGGCCACAAAGAAAGATGTTTGACCAAATAAGGTCAAAATCAGATTTTGATATAAACAGAGGGGGGCAACAACCCTTAGAAACCATCTTTATCCCCTCTGCAATTGCCTCATTTCTCTGAGTGGAATTGTTTACAGATTAATTTGAATGAAATGCTCAGATCTGCAAAAGAATTCGAGAACACAACGTAAATGCTTACAGTTTACCATTCCAAAGACCCATGTAGAGTCGTTTGGTGCTTTGAGGATCAGATCTGCAAATCAGGAATCGGACAAAGGGGATCAGACACCGCCATGGCTGCAACACCATTCGTATCAAAAGTCTTTCTTTTTTCAGTTTGAAACCTTAAATAACGTCAATCGGTAGTTGCTAAGAGCTCATTCAAAACATGTAAAATGACAGCCTTAAAAAAACCAATCAACTTCCAAAAGTTTAACCCCTGGTCCAACATAAGAAATTGATTGAAAAACTAAAGTTTAGAGGATGATCCAAGTAATGCATTTCCAGTGAGCAAATGGAACTCCAACAACCACACTAAAGGTCAGTGACTCTTGACACAAACGAACCATCATCAGCTTTGCACCAACACAAGAGGGAGATGCCATTAGCAGCAACACAATTACACAAACCTCCAAACAATTCCTGATTACTACTTCCAAAGCAACAAGATCAGATTCAAAAGCAACCATTTTGATGAATAAATGAATCAATAGAAATTTCAAACATATAAGCTATTTTTCGAACATGAAAGATGAATAGGTGAAACCTTACCCTAACATGCATTTTGAAAGTTCTAAACCCACAAAATTAAAACGATCAAGAAAACTCACTTATAAGACTGTCATATAAAATTTAAATAAATTAACTTCATTATCAAAATTTTATACGATAAATTAAAAAGATCACAAAAAAGCAATCATTTTGAATAATCTTGTCCACCGTTCACATTCTGGAAGAACTGTTTTATTACAGTGTTCAGAAAATGAATTACTTGAAATTTATACCCATGAAAACAACCAAAAAACATTCAACCTGCATAAACTTTTCGTTAGATCCTCGACATGGAACAAAAAAGATTATAAAAAATGTATAAAATGGGGTTGGGTTGAAAAAAGTGAAGCTCAGATCTGTAAACAATCGAACAAAGAGGATAAATCCGCCATGGCTGCAAACTTCCAGGTTGCAATGTTAAAAGAACAAAGACTTATCATATCTTGTTTCTTTCACATTACCATCCAGGTTTGTCCTGCCAAGATGCAGCTAATCTCTAGCTTTGATCGAATCCACTCAGACGCATTCAAATTCATCATCACAGCCTCTTAGAATTCATATGAAATCCTTGTTGTGGATGCTCTTAGAAGCTGTTAGAGATAACTCTGTTGAAGATGCTCTTAAGTCTTTATTTTGAGGACGAAAAGTGAATTTTTCAACAAACCACAGAACCAAATATGTAATTTACTCTAATGAACGTAACAAAATCAACAACTAATCAGTGTGATTTTGTAAGGGTTATTGATTTCTTGAGAAAATCATCGGCCACAAAGAAAGATGTTTGACCAAATAAGGTCAAAATCAGATTTTGATATAAACAGAGGGGGCAACAACCCTTAGAAACCATCTTTATCCCCTCTGCAATTGCCTCATTTCTCTGAGTGGAATTGTTTAATGATTAATTTGAATGAAATGCTCATATCTGCAAAAGAATTCGAGAACACAGCGTAAATGCTTACAGTTTACCATTCCAAAGACCCATGTAGAGTCGTTTGGTGCTTTGAGGATCAGATCTGCAAATCAGGAATCAGACAAAGGGGATCAGACACCTCCATGGCTGCAACACCATTCGTATCAAAATTCTTTCTTTTTCAGTTTGAAACCTTAAATAACGTCACTCGGTAGTTGCTAAGAGCTCATTCAAAACATGTAAAATGACAGCCTTAAAAAAACCAATCAACTTCCAAAAGATTAACCCCTGGTCCAAAATAAGAAATTGATTGAAAAACTAAAGTTTAGAGGATGATCCAAGTAATGCATTTCCAGTGAGCAAATGGAACTCCAACAACCACACTAAAGGTCAGTGACTCTTGACACAAATGAACCATCATCAGCTTTGCACCAACACAAGAGGGAGATGCCATTAGCAGCAACACAATTACACAAACCTCTAAACAATTCCTGATTACTACTTCCAAAGCAACAAGATCAGATTCAAAAGCAACCATTTTGATGAATAAATGAATCAATAGAAATTTGAAACATATAAGCTATTTTTCGAACATGAAAGATGAATAGGATTGCAAGGTATAAACCGCTTTACCATTTTTCAAAATCATTTGCACTTTATAGTTCGGGTTAAACTCTCGGATGCCCTAGGTTACCAAAAAAAATAGTGGTTGTCGTAGCCTGCTAAAGCTATAAAAGTAATCAAAAGAAAATTACCAGGTGGCCCAAAATGCTCTCGTCATAAGTCACCAGTTCGAATCTTACAAAGCCACTGAGGATTTCAACTTAAAGTTAAAAAAATATCTTCATCAATAGAATATTAAAATAAGGAATGAAGGGGGAACATGAATTTTAGTTGGTCTCAAAATAACTATTATAACTGTTATGCATAGATCATGCATTCTTAGATGTAAACCTAACCAGATCCAATCCAACGTTTGTTTTGTCTTCTTACTTTACTTAATTATTCAGTCAACCAACTCACAGAAGTTTTCTATACAACATATCCATTTTGAAAAATGCATACTTATATTAAACCCATGAAGGGGGAACATGAATTTTATTTTTATATATTGTATGTAGGATGTAATCAGAGTGGAAGCAGAGATTGCAATATTTGTAGCAGAAATCGAATTTTAAACCTAGCAACCACATCCTCATCCAAAATATATGGGAACTTACACATCCTCCTTTGATTGAAATTATCAGGATATCCCAATATCTAAAATACACTAAAAACCATAAAATCAACATATATGAACACTTGACAAAGCCTAAAATTCAAATGTAACAAATTGGTAATAAAAATATCGAAATTCCAAAGCCAATCAGATTACAAGCAGTAGAAAATTTACGTCATATGTAAAACAATAACCTTTTTTAAGGAAATATGAGTTTGAATTGACAATATTAGAATGAACCACCAATTAGGGTTTAAAAAAAAGCTTACATTGAATGAACCATCAAGAAGCTTATTTTGAATCTACCGCCAGGAATCGAGAACAAAAGCTTCAATCAATGCAAAAGGTTGAAGGCGTCGACATGATCGATTTGGGAAGGAAATCAAAACGAAGAGAAGCATCAATCGTCATATTGGGAGATGAAAATGGAAGAAGGGGTAGTAAAATCTGAGTGACCGAGAAAATTACCTCGATTCCAAAAAGAGTAGAGATCGATCGAGTGTGGAATCAGAAACAATTTTGTGCAATCGGAAGAGAAGCAATCGTTGACGGTCTAGAAGAGAGCAATATGCGCTTTGGGGAAGTAAAGGATGAAGCGTGTGTGATGTTTAAAAGTAAGGTTGTACATAAAGCTGTTGAAGAGTATGGGAGCAAACCTATATTTTGGGTTTAAAAGTACATGGTGTATGGGCGCTGTACTATCGGGTAAGGTAGAAGAAGAAGGACGGTAAGGTAGAAGAAAAAGGTGTCCTGGTAAAAGAAGAAGGTAGACATCCGTATAAAAACAAAAAGGTTTTCAGTTGTACATCATGCATAAAAAGTTGTCTTTAAGAGTTTTTTCAATTTCATGCATAAAATAGTGGTACATTGTGCTTTAAAATATGTCTTTAAGACATTTGATGTAAATGCTTATATATGTAGTATAGATATATATATATATATACTTAATATTCACGTATGAATCATAAACTAATTCAAAATCTCGGTTATAAGTTGTAAATTGATTCACGTATAAGTTACAATTTACATTTACATTGAATGTATGTTAGGATTCACGTATGAACCAATATACACCTAATTATCACCACTTAATAATGGTTTGTTTGGATCTTTTGTCTCCGGTTTCGTTTTCACAATTGAGATTTAAGAAAATAAGATTTAGAGTAAACTCAATTTTCATCCATGTGGTTGGTCAAAAATCTCGGTTTTGATCCCTAGAGTTTATTATTACAGATTTGCTAGTACTGTTTGCGTTTTTTTCTCGGTTTGGGTCCCTCCTAAGGAATTATGTTAGCTCAAGTAACTAAAAGGGCCTGTTTGTCTTTAACCCTTTTTTTGTCTTTTTATATTATATATCTCTCCTTCCTTTCCTCTCTCTTTTTCCCACCCATTTGACATGTGATTCCAGAACAAGCATTCAACAATACACAATGAAGATCAAGTTGTTATCCCTCTCATTAAGAACAAAATCCTCTAAGTACAATACGATGAAGAATTGAGAGAAAATGCAATGTACATGAAAATAGAAATGACACACAAAGAAATTACAAGGACAAAAACATTATATAGAAAGTAAAATACCAAAGTTACGAAAGAGACCCTCTACTTGATACAAGGTGTTAATTATGGCACTAACAATCTCCCCCTTTGTATCAAAGTAGAGGCAGCAAATTTTAAGCTTGTACCGGAGCAACGCATCTTTTCCTGATCCCGAATATGATTTCAAAACGCCTCAGTGCATTTCGGTACTCTTGTCTGTTCTTGATGGCTTCCAGGGCTTGGTTAATCAGTTTCTTCTCTTTTGGCTTTAGCTTGACCTCCTCCTTCTCATCGAGCCTGAGTTTACTCTCCAATTCGATCTGAATCAGTTTAAAGGTCCCATCACAGTATCTATTTACCTCATATATCCTCAGAAATCTCTTCAGCTTTTGCTG
Organism: Saussurea involucrata; assembly: GCA_033807775.1. NCBI lineage: Eukaryota > Viridiplantae > Streptophyta > Magnoliopsida > Asterales > Asteraceae > Saussurea > Saussurea involucrata. The sequence goes on from CM066315.1 coordinate 140,255,362, forward strand.
ATTGTAGTACACGATTCCGAGTTCAGGTTTGTCAAGAACAGTGTAAACAGGGATACCTTGGATATCTGATAGTCGCTTGTTGGGTCTACGGAGGTTAACTCTAGACTGATTTGCTTCTAGAGCCATCTGAAAGTCAGTGAGGTAAGAAAACTTCACCATATTTCTCATAAATCTCTTGACAGACCGATAAGCAGCAGACCATTCTATCTTCTTATCAGGAATGCTTGTTAGAATGTGATATAGGCTCAAAAGGTCGTCTAGCTTTAGGCTCTTGAAGTCAGCTTCAGTAAAGAACCATTCTTTGCCATCAGATCTTCTGACAGTGAACTGTGGGTACCAGATATTCAGCAGTTTCTTCGACTCTATCTTCAAAACCTTTATAATTGCCTTATCAGACCTAACTGTGTCCATCTCCAGGTCTTTGTTCTTCATGACGTGCAAAAGTTCGGTTTGATGTAGAGCTGGCCACTTCTTAATTAGGTCGATCCTCTGAACATTCCTTACAAATAAATCCTTTCTCACACTTTCTTGAAAAGGAGTCAAGATCCTTACCCTCTGCCCCCTTCCAACAAAATTCGATTCATCGTCAATCAGAGCCTGATAGTATCTCATTTCGGCCTTTGAGACGGGATCTATGATTTTACCATCTATAGATAAAGGAATATTTTGCACAGAAGTACTTGCACCGGGATCATTTGGTTGTTGCGGTTGAGCATTGTCATCATCAAAATTAGATCCTACCACTTGAGCTCCAGTTGTGTCAAATACGTCGTCCAATCCTCTTTAATCTGGACCTTTGTTCTCTCAGGTTCCTCCCCAGGATCAATGTAGATATAATCCAAAATTAAATTGTCTGTCATTCTCTCTTCCTTCGTTCTATTATCACCACTATGAGGCTTTTCAACCGTAAGTGTGATATCATCTAGACTTCATCATCAGCCTCGACATTTTCATTACCCTGTCCTTCTGCCCCCTCTGTTACCATTTGTTAGATCCCCCAACAGTTTCAATATCATCTTGGTTAGACACTTCAACCCGTGCTCTCTTATCCCCCTCATGTTGATCAGGATCATCCGGATCATCATGTCATCTCTTTCGTGAAGTTTGGGCTTGAGCACCGCACGTTTTCTCTAACACAGTGATTCTGTTGGATAAGGATTTGAAACCTAACTGCATGGCTTTGGTCATATCTTTGATAGAAGTCTGAAGATTTTGAAAATCAGAATTTGTGGGTAGGCGGTTTGTAGCTTTGTTTGTCTTCGAAGTAGCCCACAAGTTCTACTTCTTCGGGGTTGTTCTAATCTCCTTGATTGAGTAACTGGGCTAGAAGTTGGGATTTGAGTTCATGTATAGGAAAGGTGCGTTCAGGTTGGTTTTGTGGAGGTATAGGACTGGGTTGAGCTTCGGATGTAGGATTGGATTCTACGGAAGGAGTTTCGGCTATACCTTTACCTTTGACAGCTCTACGCACCTCTACTGAAAGGTCACTGACAATCTGTTTCAGCTCAGTCGCCTGTTTCTTATAGGAAGTATTAATTGAATCCAGGGCAGCGTGCAGCAAATCCAACATTATGTAATGTGGGGGCGGTCCTTGCATTGCCAAAAGTTCATCAACACGGGAAACACTAACACCCGTACCACGTAGGTTAGCGGTTGACGTGACAGTTGAAGCAACTGTACGGCCAGTGCTTAAAGCTGGCATAGTGTTAGCAATGACAGGACTTCCATCCCTTACTCACGAGGCACCAACGAATGGCGGCCTAACTCGGGGTGTCCCGGTTGGAGCACGGAAGCATCCAACAAATTGTGTTACTGACGCTCGTGTCCTAGGAAAGGAAGTTCTACCAAAAGGCCCTAGACTCGATGTGTGCGGAATAAAAGGCGATGGCCAGGGAAATTGCTTACCTATTTTAATATCTGCAAACATCGAATGTGTTGCCGATAGCAGTTGTGATTGATCCCCTGTGGAAAATGAAACACCAGTCTCTTGAGAGACTAGTGAGTGGCTTGGTGGGGGGGGTTGTGCTTTGCATAACTGGGTCCACTATGTCTTGTTCAATGCGCAACGGCGACAAACGCACGTCGGCAGTAGAGGTGGCTACCCGGCTTGACACGGTTTGGGGAGAGTCAGTAGTTAAAACTTTTTGTGACTCATTCTCAGTCTCTCCCATTTCTTTTCTCACACACTCTCGGCTCACATTTTCCAAAATTTCAACTTGAACACCCTCATCCCTCCTTATGTCACCGATATCGCCAGAGAGTCCGACGTTCCAAGTGGAATCAGCATCGAAACTCTCAACGTGAGGTCATGGACCGACATTTCTAGGTATCATGTTTATGTTTGGGTCATGATCGGAGTCTAAATCTGAATCGGAAGCACCATCGGCATCGCCTTTTGGTTTAGTAGAAAGCTCATCTTCGGAGCTTGAAGCAGATATAACGTTGTCAGCATCGTCTTGGGAATCCCAAGAAGCATCATCGTCAAATATTTGGGTTCAGTTAGCTTTAGATATCGATGCCAGACCAGCAGTACCCTCAACTCTTGTACCCCCTTGAACAATATTTTCCCTCACCTCTTCCCGTTCAAGAATCCCTTGTTCTTGAACCTGCTCGGCTTGTACACCCTCACCACTTAAAAGGTTTGCACCGTGGGGAGGTCCCTCCAGATCTAGCTGGACCATTAGTGCATTTTCTAACCTATACTCTCTCACAATCGGATACTGTTGGTTGGCATAAGCTAGTACGGCTTCGTGTATGGCGTCAGTGTGGGCAAAGTTGATCTCAGCGGGCATCTTGATAAAATGTATCCACTGTCTTGGTCCTTGAACAACATTTGGTCGGCGGGGAATCTTTGGGTTTGAGTGCATGATGCTATGGATACTGATCTGAAGGAATCGTTGATAGGGCACAAATTTCCTGGCTTTGTGTGGCTTGGTCTTGTCACTAACCAATTCAAATAGCTCATTTCAAATGATGATGGCATAATCTATTTTTATGTTGAACGTCACGGCATGGAATAGGCGTAAGGTATCAATGTTGCACCTATCCAAACCCGTATGTTTTGGAGTCATGCACCGGTTGATTATGGAGAATAGGGTGTACCAGATTCGTGGTAGGTACTTTCGTTTGAACTTGGATGACTGAGTGAGCAAAACCCCATCTACAGGTTGATGCCCTAAACTTCGGATATCGGTACATAAATCGTCTTCAGATATTTGGTCTTCAAAATAGGCTTGATAAGGTAAATCCAAGGCAGTCCTTAAACGTTTCAGGGTTATCTTTGTGTCGAAATGGTCAACGTTAGCCATAAAGTGTAGACCTCGGGGATGAACGGGATGAACTGTAGGGTATTCCAAAATTGTTGTAGGTATATGATAGGTACAGTTATGGTTTTAGTTAAGGCAATGCGGAGTGGGTGACCTTTGAGGATTTCCAGGATAATGCGGTAGTCAAAGTTAACACGAAGGTCTAAGGTATGGTTGTTCTCGGGCATTCACCGATGGGTGCGAGGATCGGTGAGATGGAATCACAGTGTTCTCGTCTGGCGAATTGCCATTATTTTGTCTCATGGCTGCCATCTGGATAGAATGATATCAGTGAAGTGCTCAAAAATGGTTTTGTTGAAAAACAATTTGTTAAAAATACCCTAAGTCTGGATTTTATCGCATGGTACATCCGAGTTTTATCGCACACCATTGTTTATCGCATGGAACTGTACGCGACAAAAAGTTGTCGAACACAGGCATGTGCGATAACGTTGAATATGATAAGGGCGCGATAAAGATGAACTGAAGAACACAGAACCTTGCGATAACTATGAACACGATGAATTGTTCTAAGTGTTCAACCCAGTTTTTCAAAATTTCGCACAAAAGGATCTGTCAACTATCACATTAGAGTCGTTTTATACCCAGAAGCATAAATCTGTCTTTTTAACATCTAAAAACAGACACTCATAGATTTACAGGCATAATATGAAAAGACCTATGTGGGTTTCGACCCTAAACCCTAAAAATCGACTGTAAGTTGAAGAATCATGGATAAATAGGATCGAAAATCAAATAGAAGTTACCTCGAGAATGATCTGAACGCAATGGAATCAAGTAGAAAGCACCAATCTTCAAAAATCTCAGATTTGTAAAAGTAGGCTTGAGAGGGTTTAGAGTTCGAGAAAACAAAATATGTTCGAAAAACCGCTCTATTTAAAGGAACCTGAGGATTGTGACATGTGGCAATGAAATATTGGTCCAACGGTTGACCTTCCATCGTGTCAGGTTATCGTACGAAAGAGTGTACGAGGAACCTTCAAAGTTATCGTGCACAACAGGGTGCGATAATCAAGGTGAGAAGTTTAATCGCACACGAGGGGTGCGATAAACACTGTTCATGCGGTTTAATCGCCACCACAGTTGCGATAAAAAGGTTATCGCGGTTTTATCGCATGAAGTAACGTGCGATTAAAAATGTTGATGTGTTATCGCATGAAGGCACGTGCGATGAAACATGTTGTCGTACACAACTACATGCGATAACATCAACACTTAGACATTTTTCCAAAATATTTTCAAAAAAATTCCAAAATTTTATCACATTGAAAGATGTCCAACTTTCAAATGATTAAGCACTTCTGAGTTTTCAACTCCCCCTTAAATGATGCATAGAATTCTCAAAAAAGTTTTTCATCATTTAAGAGAGTTTTCAAAAATAGGTTAGAATACTTACCTTTCTGTCTTCAAGTATATGTCCCATTCCATCTATACTCACACACAGTGTCAGTTACGCATACTCCCCTAGACTTATGCATATAAAGAATGATATACTCCCCTTGAGACCATGAACACACACCTCATGCAGACACAACTATCATCTTAAATCACAAAAACTGTATATGACCGGATGTGCTCTTCCTGTCTAGCATGCTACCTCCATGATTAGCGTCTGAATATGCAGTGATTTCATATCCTGTCCCCTTAGGATTCCACAGACCAAGGTACGATGTGCCTTTCAAATAACGAAAGATGCGTTTGATGGCTCTATGGTGTGATTCCTTCGGTTTAGCTTGGAATCTCGCACAAAGACACGTTGCAAACATAATATCCGAACGACTAGCAGTTAAGTACATTAAAGACCCGATCATACCTCTATATGTCCTAAGATCAACATCCTTACCGTCAGGATCTGGACCGATCTTAGAATTTGGTGCCATCGGAGTACCAATCGTCGTACAGTTTTCCATCTTGAATTTCTTCAAGATATCAAACACATACTTAGATTGATTAACGAAGATTTTTGTTGAAAATTGTTTGACTTGTAGACCGAGAAAGAAGTTAATCTCTCCCATCATACTCATTTGGAATTTGGTCACCATAATGTTAGAGAACCAGGTACATAATGAAGGATTAGTCGAACCAAAAATAATATCATTAACGTAAATTTGAATGAGAAGAATTTCACCTTCTTCATGTTTGGTAAATAGAGTCGTGTCAATCTTACCTTTTTCAAAGCCGGATTTTAGTAGAAAGGTGGATAGAACCTCATACCAGGCACGCGAGGCTTATTTGAGACCGTAAAGAGCTTTGTCAAGAATGTAGACGTGATCTGGTTTGTCTTTGTCCATAAAGCCTTTAGGTTGAGACACATACACTTCTTCTTTCAGTACGCCATTTAAGAATGCGGTCTTCACATCCATTTGATAGACTGTGAAGTTCTTATACGCGGAAAATGCTAAGAACATCTGGATTGCTTCTAGACGAGCAACCGGAGCGTACGTCTCATCGTATTCTATACCCTCTTGTTACCGGTAACCTTTTGCTACTAACCGTGCTTTGTTCATCACAACTATACCGTCTTCATCTTTCTTATTTTTCAGGACCCACTTGGTACCAATGATTGTTTTTCCTTTAGGTCGAGGAACTAATCGCCACACTTTCAAAGCCTCAAATTGATTCAGCTCATCCTGCATAGCTATTATCCAGTCCGAATCCTCCAAGGCTTGTTGAACTGTGGTTGGCTCAACTTGACTTAGAAAGAGCGCGAACAAGACTTCATTTGCAGTTGTAGATCTGGTCTTCACAGGGTCAGATACTTCTCCAATTACTTGATGTAATGGGTGACTCTGTGTCCACTTCTTTGAATGTGGATGTGGGGAAATCGCATCTTGATTGGGGTCAACTAATGTAGGATCCATATCAAAGTTCAATTCAATTGTCAAAGTCGGTTCCGGATGTGTGGCTGGTTGGTTGTCAGAAGTGACAATTGGCACTGCCTTGGGAACTGCTTCAGTAGGTACCTTAGGTAAGTTAGCAGTACTCTGGTCATTGACTTTTGAAGTAGTACTTGATGAAGAAGCACCATTAGTTGATTCTTTTTGTGTTGTTTGTGTAGAGGTCATGATTGGATTGCATGGGGAAGACGCTGAAGTTGTTGCACTACCATTAGATGATGTCGGTACCGTTGAAGGACCTTATATTGTAGCTTGTACTGGATTCGAAGCAACTTGAATCCTGTCATTAGCATTTGAAGATGAGTTATAACTACCAAAGAACTCATCATAAAAATTCTCAAACAAATGACCAAGTTCATTAGAGTTAGAGTTAGAAGTGGAAGCTTGATCTTTGTTTGACTTTCTTGTAGGCGTTGGATGAATTTGTCTAAACGCTATAATTCCAGTTATCTCGGGTTCTGTACTGCATTGCACAGAAGCCATTTCTTCCGTCTCATCAAATTTGACATTGATGCTTTCCATCACAGTTCTTGAAGACTTGAAGTAGACTTTGTATGCCTTTGAGGTGGATGAGTATCCGATGAACACACCCTCATTTCACTTAGGACGGAATTTGTTCAAGGTGTCCTTGTCATTTAGCACGATACACCTGCAACCAAAAACACGAAAGTAGTTTATATTTGGTTTTCTATTGTGTATAATCTCATATGGTGTTTTGCCAAACCGTCGGTGTATGATAGAACGATTTTGTGTGTAGCAAGTCGTTGACACTGCTTCGGCCCATAGAAACAATGGAAGATCAGCATATGACAGCATCGTTATTGCAGCTTCAACTAGAGTACGATTTCGTCTTTCAACAACCCCATTCTGTTGTGGTGTTCTTGCCGTAGAATATTGATGTGACACTCCCAATGACTCGAGAAAATCATCTAGAGTCTTGTTCTTGAATTCTTTCCCGTTGTCTGATCGTATTGTCTAGACTGATTGTTGAAGATTAACTTGAAGCATCTTGATTAATGAAATGATCAACTCGGGTGTTTCGTCTTTGGAGCATAAAAACTTTACCCATGTATACCTCGAGTAATCGTCAACGACCACTAACACATACCGCTTGGCACTAATGCTTTGTATCTTCATCGGCCCACAAAGATCCATATGCAGAATTTCCAAAACTTTATGTGTGTTTGGTTTAGGTTTTGGCGGGTGAGGAACTCGCTTCATCTTACCCTTCTCACAGGCCGTGCAGAAATTGTCTCTTTCAAACTTCAGAATCGGTAGACCGTTGACTAAATAACCTATCATCAGCTTTTGAATATATCGGAAATTTAGGTGAGATAATCGCTTATGCCATAACCAACTCTTTTCCATAGATGCTTTAGACAACAGACACGCGTCATTCTTAGGTTTGATTTTTGACAGATCAATTGTGTACAGGTTTGACTTTCTTGTACCCACTAGAAGTTCATCTCCTCCTTCAGTCTGAACATAACATCGTGTCTTCTTGAAGTCGACTTCTAGACCTTTGTCACAGAATTGACCTATACTAAACAGATTATGTCCAAACCCTCAACATAATTAACTTTTGTTATCCTGACGTTGTCTTTCTGTTAGCTCCAATATTCTAGAATATTAGAAGTATTGAAAAATGGCCAAGTACAGAAGAACTTCCATAGAAGCTCTGCTGAGTGCAACAGAAGCTCTGTCGGGCATATCAGAAGAATCAAAGGAAGTTTGATCAAGAATGATCAAAGACCGAAGAAACTACAGAAGGACGCTGCAGAAGATCAAAACCTCAGAACCTCTGTCACCAATGACAGAGCCTCCGCAGACATCTTCAGAAGACTGAACCCTGTGAAGACTACTCTACAATGGACAAGACCGCAGAACCTTTGTAACCCTTTACAGAGCCTCTGCGGTCCTCACTAAAGACTTGGATATTTATAATATCTTACCACTGTTAAAGAAATATCTTGCTACTGTTCTAGGATCTGTTCATCAACTTGTATGGTAGCATGCCCTTTCCAACTTCAACACGTGTCAAACTCTGAGTGGACTCAATAGGGCTTAGTACAACATAGACGTCTGTGGCATTTAATGCTTGCAGTTTTCCAACTGTTCATACCATCTCTTGTTTCCTGTAGCAACAGTTTCTTGTCTAGAATAGATCTTTTGTAGTAGTATAAAAGGAAGACTCATGTTGAGTTCTTCCTAACAAGAACAAGAACAACAACGAAAACACACAACACAAAAACACTTGCAAACAATTAGCGTCAAATCTGTTCTAAGTGTTCTTGATATATTAAATACAGTGGGTCTGTGTGCTATAAATCTATTCTCTTCACTGTATATTTGATAGTGTGTGTTCTAAATCTATCAAACATATCTGTTAGTTCTTCAAATACGCTTCCGCATCAAACATTAACTTGAACTAATAGATCTGATAATCTTGTTTAAAGCAAAACGGGAACCAACAATTGGTATCAGAGCAAAGCTTGATTTTCAATATCAAGTGATCCTCGTTTTTACAAGATTTGTGATAGAAACTGTCTGTTTTTAACCTGTTCTTCATTCCTACAAACAGATTCTGTTTTACTGCCATTTTCAATTTATTTGATCTGGTAACATCATAGAAACTGTTTCTTTCGTTAAAAATTTCATTTAAAATGTCTAGAATGAAATTTTGTGGTGATGCTGATTCAATTTTCTATTCAAAACTCAGCACAAATTTTCGCAAAATAATTCATTCTCTTGAAAAAGAACTAGATGAAAAGAACAAAAGCATTCTTATTATTTCTGATAATTTTGCTAAACTTGAAGAATCTGTTAAACTCTTAAACAATGTAAATCTTGAACTAAAAAAGAACTTATCTGTGTCAGATGAAGAAAAGAAAAGACTTGAACTAAAATGTTCAAACTTCTCTAAACTAATTTCCAATTTTGAAAAGATTGTGGTCAATGAAAGAGGAAATTATGAAGAAAAGAAAACTGTTCTTGAAACAAAGTCTATGGAGCTTACATGTAAAATCTCAGAATTGCAGAATACCCTTAAAAAGAAAGGAAAGAATATGATTCTGAAAGAAAAGAATCTGAACAGTTGAAGGTTCAAAGATTTCAAGATTTAAGTCAAAAAGATGACTTTGAAAAAGAGAGAAGGATTTTTAAAACAGAAATATCCAAACTAACAAAAGGACTCTCTAATTTATCAACTGAAATCATGTTGGAGAAAAGATGCAAATCTAATCTCCAAAAGATGCGTGAGGAAAATTTAAGGAAAAGGAATATTTTTGCTAAACGGATCAGGAAATTCAATTGTGAAGGATCTTTTAAGCCTAATATGTTTTTAAAACTTCAGACCTCAACATCGAAATTTTTGCATGATCATAGGTTGGACAAATTAGTTAATCAAACTTTTAAAAAGGTAAAAAAGGTTTGGATAGTGAAAGGCTCTATACCTATTCAAAATACTCAAAAAGACAAAAAGCCTTTCATTTCTGGTATGTATGACAAATGCATAAAGGCATTTCATACAATAGGACCCATACATATATGGGTAACCAAAACCTCTGTAAGTATAACTTAGATATTGTATATTTTGTAAATATTTTTATTTATTATTTTCTGTATGTAAATTCTTAAATCTACAATAGTTCTTGATATCACAGAGCTTCTGTAAAGTCTACTCAGAATCTCTGACGACCTCTACAGAACCTCTGATGATCTTGACCTATGTCATATGCACAACTTATCTTATTCTGAACCAAGCATAGGTCAAGGGGGAGCAGAAGAAGACACTTGATCTACAGAGGTTGTTAGATCAAGGGGGAGCGAAAAAGGAGACATTGCTGAATCTATAGAAATTCATAAGTCAAGGGGGAGCAAAGAATGCGACAGAAGAAATCACTCTTGCCGAACTAGAAGAACAAAAGGTTGGTATCTCGCACAAAAGGTTTTTGAAAACAGTTATCTGGGACACAAATTGTCAAATATGTCCTAAATATAATGTGGATAACATTTCAAAAATCAAAAGATCAAAAAGTTTCATAAAATTTGAGTTATGAGAAATTTGAGGTCATAGAGCCTCTGCTGAGCTCAACAGAGGCTCTGCCAGGAATATGCTCTGTGATCGCAAAGAACCTCTGTAGATAACTCAAATCTTTCAAAAGACTTTTGCTGCACAAAATCTTTGAGATTTACAATTTTCTAGGACACCAACTTTCAAATAGGTCCTAAATACATTGTTAAATCTGATAAAAAAACTTGGATGATCAAAAATGTTTATAAATTATTAGTTATTAGAAATTTCCTGTAACAGAGCCTCTGCTGGCTCTGGCAGAGGTCCAAAAACCTCTGTAGGACTATTTCTCTACTAAAGATTTATCGATCCTCTCCTTGCGTTTTTCAAACAAATTTTCATAAGATACAAATCTACAGAGATAAACGTTTTTCAAAATCACAGAGCTTCTGTACCCACAGAGCTTCTGTAAAGATTTTCACTTAGGAACTTCTGTAACGGTAACTTTTTAACGGTAACTTTTCTGTGGTGAAAATTTAAACCCACGCGCTTTTCATTTAATATGGCTGCCCAAGACGTCTCGTCATCACTGACACTATTGACATGTCGAGTTTCCATTGACGTACATATAACGTCGTCCTGGAAACTTGCTCCACGCCAAATGAACTCGAGTGCGGACCTCAAATTTTATTAACTTTCTCAAATTTTCACCGTTCCAAATTCTACCCGTTACCACAGTATAAAACCTAAGTTAAAATAACTTTCAAAACTTTACTATTCTCTCATCTTCTCCGGCGAACTTGCTTATTTCTTTCTGAAAACCTAGAACTTTCAAACTTACAAATGGCTTCCCGTTCCAAAGCTACTCACGTTTCACCGATGAACTCTCCACCACTCTCTCCAGTACATTTTGAGCATTCCCACAACTCACATACTGCCGCCGATACCAACAGACATGACTCCGGCGACGAGGCATCCTTTGTACCCACTACCCACCTGCAAAAATGTTTCTCTAATGACCACTTCGAGCAAACCCTTCCCATTAAATCAAACAATTGTTATCTTGTTCCTTCTTCTACGGCATTTGGCAAAGAACATGCCATCCTGATAAACATCCTGGAGAACCACTTTCTTTACCCTCTTCTTAGCAAAACCGTTGAACAAATACCTGTACGTTACCTACATCAGTTTTGGCAATCTTGCCGTTATGACGCTGACACCGATTTGATAAGAGGCTATATCTCTAAGCCTGACCAAAGTAAGAGTCTTGAACTGATGTTCAACCGCACCATGTTCTCATTAGAATTTGGCCTTCCAACAAGAGGACTCATGGGAATCAAAAAGTATGCCCCCAACCAACAAATGAAGAACTTGTCGACTTTCTGCACATGTTAGGGTACAACCAACAGTTGAAAAAGAGGAACGATTTCCGCAGAGCAAGACTACCCCCTCTGTGGAATACCTTATTCTCCATCCTAAATCGTTGCCTCACTGGAAAAATCGGGAGCATCGATCAAAGCTCACCTCAAATTCTCTCAATCATGTATGGTGTGTACTATGATCTACCACTAGATTATGCCACCATAATGATGCAAGAGATTATCAACACCATCGATCGAAAAATCGCCTCCCAGAAAGCCAAAGTATCTGATCACAACTGGTTGCCCCCTCTGCAGTTCCAGCGAATCCTCAGTGTACTTTTCGAACCCCTACTCCTTATTCAAAAATGGCCAATGGACGGTCCCAAACCTAAGCAATTTCTTATGTCCAAGAACACCCCTACAGAACATGAGGACGGCTACCTGCACAGCAGACCACTGTCAAAGGTAATGTTAGGTTATGCTAGTAATGAAGAACTAGTTAGTGAGTACACACGCGTTTACAGAACTCCTGAACCCAGTTCTGTAACACCCCCGCGTATAGGATTACCCATAGGAGGTAGTGTTGTAGAAAGACTAACAGAGGAAGAATGGAAGATAAAGTTGGCTAAACACAAGGCCAACCAGAAGAACTTCAGAGATATAAGGAAAGACCTCTATTCTTCAAAGAGGAAGTCTTCTGAGGGATCTAAAGAGAAGAAGAAGAAAAAGGGAAAGAAAACCAAGACCCCTACAGAGGAACAACTTACCTCTGCTTCTGCTATCCAACAAACTCCTGCAGAACCATCTTCTCCACCCACTGAACATAACACAGAACCCTCATCCCCACCACAAATCCAAGGTCCCTCTGCCCCTCCCTCTTCCAAAAGAAAAAGAAAGTCAAAATCTACAGAGGAGGGAGCACCAAAACCAAAGAAGAAGAAATCAAAGAAGAAGAAACCATCTTCTCCTCTGCAATCAATTTCAGAGGGAATCGAAGAAGAACAACCTCAATCACAACCTCAACCTTCACCTCTGCAAACCCATACAATCACAGAGGGTCTTAATTCACTTCTGCCAAGACAAGAAACTGCAGAAGAAGAGGTCCAAATAGGTAAAGTTACTGAAAATAGGTTAAAGGATAGGGAAGAAACTTCTGGAGGAAAAGAAAATGAAAAAGAAAAAGATGCCGAAGATGAAGAAGGCACACATCCCTCACCCCCTCCCAGTGCAACCCATACATCTAACTCCGCAGGTCTAGCTGCAGAAGGAATTATTGAAATAGAGCAGCACAGCTCGATCCAAACCCAACCCAACCAGCCAGAAGTCACTCTTTCGACTTCTGCGCCCACAAAAACCGGGGAATCCATTCCTAGGGAGTCTCCTCAAAGAGACTCACCTATAGTTCGTGATCAATCGCCCCAGATCACACTAGAACACCCAACAGAGGAATTTGTTTCCTCTGCCACGCACTATATAGGGCCAAAACTTCTTTTCAGAGAGAAGTAGTAAGCACAAAGACGAAGAGACTCTAGACAAGTCTCCAAGTCAAAAGAAGGACATTTCGATACCCACCTCTGGAGTGGATTTGGACACTGTTCTTCACAGAACTTCTGTAGAGTTTGAAGCACTAGATGCTTCTGCTCGAAGATCAGATGGAAATCCTTCCACCCCCAACGTACAAACAAGGGTGAACGAAGGTGTCCCAGGAGCAGGGACTCACTCTGGAGAAGGGGTTGTTCCTCCAGAGGTTACCCAAGAGGAACATGTTACGAAGAATGAGTTCCAAGTCTTTGTAACCTCTGTAACTCAAACATTGAATAAGTTGCAAAGCTCATTCAAAACTTTTACAGAAACAACTTCAGGCGCTCTTACAGGATTAAATACCAAAGTGGATACCTTATCCACAGAGGTTAAAACAGCCCTTGCAGAGATAAAGTCAAATACATAAGCTTCTGCTACTGCTGCCACCACCTCTGCCACTGACATTGCCAAAACAACTGCTGCAGAATTCGAGAAAAGAGCGACCTCAGCCTTCAAGACTTCGATCGCAATCTACCTTGAAACAATGAAGAAACAAGCAACAAGACAAGCAGCTCAAGACACCTGCAGAACAGAAGTTGCTGATAAAAGAAGGCAGGATGATCCTGATGATGGTGCATCTGGTCATCCTGAGGGGGAGAGAACAAAGGAAACAAAAGAGGCTGCTTCTGCAAAATCTACAGAGAAAACTGCAGAACCTTCTACAACAGAAACCCCGAAGGAAACACAAGGAAAACAACAGAGTAAAAACACCTATATCTCAGAAGAGGATGCACCAACCACAGAACCTAAGGTAATCACTCTTGCATCCTCATCCACAGAACAAACTCCACCCTCACCCAAAGAACCAACAACAACCCCACAACCAATCCCGAGCAAAACTAGAGTCAAATCCATAGCTCGAAAACCCCAAAGACCAAAACGCTCTGCAGAGTTCATTCTTCGCAGAATGGAATTTGTAACTGCTTTTCAATCAGCAAAGCGTTTTGACATACCACCTCCAAGACTCGAAGACTCCTCACCAATAGAGACCTCACAACCCGAAGTATCAAAACCTTCAGAGGCAACAACCAAAACATCAAAGCATCCAACCCCAAAACCCATAGAACCTCTAACTATCAAATCTACAGAGGTGCCACCCACACAAATCCAAAACCCAACCTCTGAAACCTCAAAACCAAAAGATAAAGGCAAGGGAAAAATGACAGAAGAAGAACCAAAGAAGAAGATGCCAGTTGCAACAGAGAAGTTGATGAAAGGTGCCTTTAATGCCTTCATCACTCCTAAACCCGAAGAGGAAGACTGGGCATTCAATATGAAACCTATGTCAGAAAACCCAACCCTGGATCCCACAGCTAAGGTAACAGAAGGTAAAGTAGCAGACATCACTCGACAAATGGAAAATCTAAGGAGACCAATTCCAAGAACTACTCCAACCATTGAACAAATGGAAGAGCATGTTTACAGTTATCTCTACAGACAGCACTTCCAGAACGATCTGCCATCTCATGTCCAAGACCAGAAGCTAAGAGAGGAATTCGATGCTATCTTCACCTCTACAAAGTCAAAACCGATCAATCAAGTTTACTCCATTCACAAAATAAAGAAGGTAATCTATTGTAAATACTATAAAATGAGAACCTATCCTCATACGATGTATACAATCTGGAAAGTCAAAAGGTCTGACAGATCAGAGAATCAATTCTCTGATGCTGATATCCGAAACTTCAATCCCTATGACTTACCTGACCTTCTGCAATGAACGAAAGACAACTTCAATGACGACTGCCACCAAAGGTCTTATCGAGTTCTCAGAAAGGGGATGCGTGAAAAACTCATAATCTACAGCATGCTCGACTTTCAACTAGCCATCGATCTAGGCGTGACTACTCTAAGTATCAGACCTCCAGAGGATTTCTGCCCACCCAATGCAATACCCAATTCGATCATCAAAACTCCAAGGTACGGGTTAGTATTCAAGAATCCTGCTGATCAACTTAAACTGTTTGTGACAATGGACTGTCAGAAGTACACAACTCGTACTCTAAACATGTTCAGAAAAATTCTAGAGGAGAACAAAGCAACAGAGCTTATGGACGAAGAATCTGCTCTGATGATGATCAAAGAGATTGATGCTACACTAGGCTTAAGAAATCTCTGCCTCAAATTTTATGAAGAACTCAAGGAAGTGGGAAAAGACAACAGAAAGTTCGACGACTTCCCAAATGCAAAAAATCTGAGTCTCTTCAAAGAACCTCTGTCAAACATTTATTTCTGTTCATTTAATGTACTCAAATGTAAATGCCTCTGGCATAAATTCCAAAATGAAAGAAATAATCTTCTGAGGTATTGTTTAACCTCCGTCTATCTTAACTTAGCCAAAATCAAAAAGTCAAATTTTTATTTTTCAATACTTATGGGGAGATTGTTAGCTCCAATATTCTAGAATATTAGAAGTATTGAAAAATGGCCAAGTACAGAAGAACTTCCACAGAAGCTCTGCTGAGTGCAACAGAAGCTCTGCCGGGCATCTCAGAAGAATCAAAGGAAGTTTGATCAAGAATGATCAAAGACCGAAGAAACTACAGAAGGACGTTGCAGAAGATCAAAACCTCAGAACCTCTGTCACCAATGACAGAGCCTCCGCAGACATCTTCAGAAGACTGAACCCTGTGAAGACTACTCTACAAAGGACAAGACCGCAGAACCTTTGTAACCCTTTACAGAGCCTCTGCGGTCCTCACTAAAGACTTGGATATTTATAATATCTTACCACTATTAAAGAAATATCTTGCTACTGTTCTAGGATCTGTTCATCAACTTGCATGGTAGCATGCCCTGTCCAACTTCAACACGTGTCAAACTCTGAGTGGACTCAATAGGGCTTAGTACAACATAGACGTCTGTGGCATTTAATGCTTGCAGTTTTCCAACTGTTCATACCATCTCTTGTTTCCTGTAGCAACAGTTTCTTGTCTAGAATAGATCTTTTGTAGTAGTATAAAAGGAAGAATCATGTTGAGTTCTTCTTAATAAGAACAAGAACAACAACGAAAACACACAACACAAAAACACTTGCAAACAATTAGCGTCACTAAGTGTTCTTGATATATTAAATACAGTGGGTCTTTGTGCTATAAATCTATTCTCTTCACTGTATATTTGATAGTGTGTGTTCTAAATCTATCAAACATATCTGTTAGTTCTTCAAATACGCTTCCGCATCAAACATTAACTTGAACTAATAGATCTGATAATCTTGTTTAAAGCAAAACGGGAACCAACACTTTCACTATATCTCCGTAACCCAAGATCGGTGAGTATTTATCATTCCCGAACTTCACTCGACCGCCATATTTTTCTACATAGTTATTAAGCAGCTCTTTTCTTCCATTCATGTGTTTCGAGCAGCCCGAATCCAAGTACCACACATGACTGGTCTGCAAAAAAGGAAATCAAGTGGTTTTAGGTACCCATTTGTAAATGGGTCCTTTTGGGTTAGGAGTTGATACTTATTTGGACTTTGTACCATCATTTCTAAAACCTCTTTTATGATATCCATTTGAATAATATCTTTTAGGACCATAAACGTCGTAACTAAACCAATACGAATAATCACTCTTGCTGATAAAATCATCCACACCACAATATGAACAACAAATTTGGTCATGTGCTAAATTGATCAATTGTTGCATGGAATAAACCTTGTATGGAATAACAAGTTTTTGTTTAGTGCAAACACCTTGATTTATTACAGCATAATCAAAATTGTTTTTCATGGAATAAAAAGCAACGTGGGATAATTTTGTCTGGGCCACATCTTGTGTGGACTCCTTTATTCTCCACTCAAGTCTCGAGTTGTTTCTCAAATAACGATCTGAAATACTGGAAAGATAAGAGTTATAAGCTTTAGAATTTTGAGCATTGAAAGATTTGTTTCTTTTAGTTTTTCTTCTCTTTTTCTGTAACGATCTTTTGGATTTAGATTTTGAATAATAATTGTTCACTAGTACAAAAATGGGTTTTTGCCACGGTTTTGAAAATTGGAGTTAGTCACTGTTGGGTTTAGAACCGTGGCTAAAAGTCATAAACAAAATTTGAGTATTGGGTTAGCCATGGCTTAACTAAAAAACCGTGACCATTACAAAAAATGTTTAAACATAATGCCATGGTTTAGATAAAACCGTGACTAAATGGTTCTTTAAGGTCACGGTTTTTTTTCCGTGACAAGTAACGGCTAAAAACCGTGGCCATAGACATACATATAGCCATGGTTTTTTTTTGTCTAAACCATGGTTTTATATTGTAACGGTTATTATCCGTGGCCATAGACTCACATATGGCCACATGAAACCAATTTTCCGTGACCAAAAGAAATGTATATATAGCCACAAAAATATGTAAAACGTGGCCAAAAGCCACGGTTTTTATTATTTTGTGTGGTCAAAAGGTAAATAGTAGTCACGGTTATAAATATTAAACGTAACTATATGTGATGATTTCGCCACAGTCAAAATGCTTTTCTGCCACGGTTTTGAAAATTGAAGTTAGTCACGGTTGGGTTTAGAAACGTGGCTAAAAGTCATAAATAAAATTTTTGTATTGGGTTAGCCACGATTTAACTCAATAATCGTGACCATTACAAAAAATGTTTAAACATAATACTACGGTTTAGATAAAACCCTGACTAAATGGTTCTTTAAGGTCAAAAGGTAACCAGTAGCCACGCTTATAAATATTAAACGTAACTATATGCGATGATTTCGCCACAGTTAATATGAAATATGTGTAACTATATGTCTTGAATTGATCACTGTTTTATTATTTTGTGTGACGAAAATGTAACTTATAGCCACAAATTGCTATTATTTTGTGACCAAAGTTACGGGTAACTAGTAGCCATAATTCCACATATTAAGCCTAACTGTATGCCATGAATTAGCCACAATTTGCTATTGTTTTGTGTGACCAAAAGGTAACCTATAGCCACGTTTCTAAAAATAAAGCATAACTATATGTCATGAATTTGGCTATGGTTTTTAATATTTTTTGTGGCCAAAGGGTAACTGGTAGCAATAATTCCACATAGCAAGCGTAATTTTATGCCGTGAATTAGCCACGATTTTCTATTATTTTGTGTGACCAAAAGGTAACCTATAGCCACGTTTCTAAAAATAAGGTGTAACTATATGTCATGAGTATTGGGTTAGCCATGATTTTTGTCTAAATCATGGTTTTATATTGTAACGGTTATTATCGGTGCCCATAGACTGACATATGGCCACATGAAACCAATTTTCAGTGACCAAAAGAAATGTATATATAGTTACAAAAATATGTAAAACGTAGCCAAAAGCCACGGTTGTTTATAGCCATAGTTTTTATTATTTTGTGTGGTCAAAAGGTAACCAGTAGTCACGGTTATAAATATTAAATGTAACTATATGTGATGATTTCGCCACAGTTATTTTGTGGGATGATTGTCAAGGGCCTCTGATTTCTTTTCATATTATATTATATATATTTAGTATATATTGTACAAAAGACACAAATTGACATAAATATGATCATAGTCTAGTTGGTAAGTGCATTTCTCTCTACCCAAGAGACATGGGTTCGAGTCCCTCTCTCTGCACTAATTATTTTTTCATTTAAAATGATACTGTAGTCTCCTTCTATTGTATGTGGCCTTGGAGGCTTTTTTTTAGATTTATATTATTTCCATTTTTTTATTATTCCCCCGTCCCACTGCAATCTTCATCCCTTCCATCAATTGATTCAATTCTTCCAATATATTTATTTCTTTCAATTCTTCAGTTCCATTTTTTGCCATGGTTTTAGAAATACAGGTTAGCCATGGTTAGGTTTAGAGCGGTTTTAGAAATACAAGATTAACGTTTCTGGCGGATTTTCGACGGTACGTGTAGGTTCGCCGGAATTCAGCCAGAACTATAATATTTCTTTATTATTCTTATTTTTATTCTTATATAATTATCAACATTATTATTATTATTATTATATTATAATAATAATTATTATTATTATATAATTTTTAAAACTGATATAATAATAATAGTTATTATATAATAATAATAATAATTATTATTATTATTAAAACTGATATAATAATATTATATAATAATAATAATAATAATTATTATTATATAATAATAATTATTATTATACAATCGATTAAAGCCCAAAACGGTCCATTAAAAGCCAAAATGATTCATTAAAACCTAAAATGGTTCATTGAAGTCCAGTACGGTTCATTAAAGCCTAAAGCGGTCCCATTAAAATCCAAATTGGTTCTTTAAAGCCCAAATCGGCCCATTAAAGCCCATAACGGTTCATTAAAGCCCAAAACGATACATTGAAGCCCATAACCGTTCAATAAAGCCCAATACAGTCCATTGAAGCCCATTACGGACCATTGAACCCATTACGGACCATTAAAGCCCAAAGCGGTTAACTATAGCCCAAAACGGTTCATTAAAGTCCAAAATAGTCCATTAAGCCCATAACGGTTCATTAAATCCCAAAACCGTTCATTAAAGCCCAATACAGTCCATTGAAGCCCATTACGGTTCATTAAAGCCCAAAGTCGTCCATTAAAGCCCAAAACGATACATTGAAGCCAAAAACAGTTCTTTAAAGCCTAATACAGTCCATTGAAGCCCATTACGATCCATTAAAGTCCAAAACAATACATTAAAGCGCAAAACGGTTCATTAAAGCCCAATACAGTCCATTGAAGCCCATTACGATCCATTAAAGTCCAAAACCATTCATTAAAGCCCAAAACGGTTCATTAAAGCCCAAAACGGTTCATTTACTAATTTTTATATATCTCACTCTACTCATGAGTTTGTATTGGTAATACGTTACATATGGATGGGTTCAAATTGAGATAAACTTCATTTTACAAGAATGCTATAACACCCTTTTAATATAGTCAATCACATGTGATACTATAATTTATCACATATGATAAACATGTGATACTAAATCTTTCATGCAGATGATGTTCGATGCGACCTAGGTTGAGGGCAAGTTGCCTGCACACCACACTATGCCCCTCGCGTGTATTATCACATGTGATAAAGGGTATTTTCGATGTGATACTGTAATTCTTCACATGATACACAAGTGATACTAAATAGTATCATGAACGACCTTTGGTGCGACTTTATAGGTCATGGGCCAAGTCGTGTTTTCACAAAAAATGGAGGTTTCTTGTTATAACATTAATGATACTTTAGTGTTTATCATTGTTATGTTCAATGTCGATCTTGACTATTTTAATTCTTCTCTTTTTATTGATCTTGATGATACTTCAATTAGGTTCTTTTAATTGATTTTTTTATCACTGCCATACTTAATATAACGAAAAGTTGAGCTTTATGATGTACATACGTCTTATAATTTTGCAGATCGTAGAATGCCGACTGGCGTATCCAGATCTGAGAAACATCGTTGCACGCGGTAAAATTTATTATTCATCAGAGAAGCAAATATTACATGGAGTTGCTCTTGATGATGATTGCTATAAAGTCTCAATCGATGAACCAAAAAAGTCGGTTGCTTTTTTACCAATACAAGTCGGTGAGCACAAAACAGTAGGGGATGCAATTAATAGTTTTGTGGCCTGGCCAAAAAACCTTGTCATCCCTGACTTAAAGGTTAGTTACTTATATCTAAATTTCTTTAGTCGTTAACTTTTCTTCTCATATACTAGTCTACCTATTAAATTTTATTTTGGGTTGGAGGTTGTGTCAATTACTAGTCGTTAACTCGATCAGAATGCTATCAAATTTGGGTATGTTTTTGGTGGGCTTGCTGTCAAATTCGGGACTGTTGTGTCCTGCTTTTGAGACGCATTAACAGTAGCTTAAGGGCTGTTATTTGGGTGTAGAATCGAAAAACAACAACCCCCCAATAATGATGTTATTGAATGGCAATTGCTAGGGACTGTTTGGGTGTTTTAGGGCCATATTTAGGGACTGTTTATAACTGTTTTAGGGGCTGTTTACATCTGTTTTGGAGAACATTTAGGATCCGTTTAGAGGGTTGTTTACACCGTTTTAGGGAGGGATTGTGTAACGACCCGGTTTCCCAAACATGCTTCAAATAACATACATTGCATAACTTCATTACATTCATAATAAAAGATACATAATAAACCACAAACGGTCCCTTCGGTCTCGAAACTACAAAATACATTAAGCTTCCTAATCAACGCCCATCAAAATCTCCTTACACTTAATCCTTTCCTTTGCCGATCCTTAACCTGGAAAACATATTTTTGAAAACAAAATGAGGGTTAGACCAAACGGGTCTAGTGAGTTAATCCCGGTCCTTTCCAAAATCATTATAAAACCTTTTATGTAAATCCTTTGTATCAAAATAGTTTAATAAACCTTTAGTAATTCTTTCGTAAAATATAAACATACCACACGTATTTAAATACCAATCCAGACTCGTGCATCGTGTACATCTCATTCACCTTATTCCTCCACAAATGGCCATATTAGTTGGTAGCAAGCCAACTAATAAATCAACAACCGGTCCGCTCACCGGAACCCGGCTACCCGTCGGTCCGCACACCGGAACCCGACTACTCACCGGTCCGCACACCGGAACCCGGCTACACACCGGTCCGCTCACCGGAACCCGGCAACAAGTGCACTCGTGTAGTGCAAAGCTTATATAAATACAATATATGTCTCATTACATCATATTGTCATTTATATACACATAATCATATTCCTACCACATAATCATCTCATATATATATACACACGTATATATGTATCCCAGTTCAAAAACGTTTTAAAGCAAAACTCACCTCGATCGCTTATCCATAAACATTTCCAAGCTTTTCTCCAAAAGATTCAGTCTTTCAATCAAAATCCACAGAATCTGAAACAAATTAAATACAAATATCCCCTTACCATTTGAACACGTGAACTCTAGATAAATCTACCTAACTCTCGCCATCAAAACAACCAAACAGCTATAGTTTCCGGACAGCCCAAAGCCACCCGGACAACCCAACTTTTCCGGACAGCATCACTAACCCGGATAACATGAATTATCCGGACAACTCGACTTTTCCGGACATCACAAGGAATCCAGACACCAAAGTAATCCAGACGTTATCGGGTATCTAATTCATCCGGAAATCATCAAACAAATCATCCGGACACTATCAATAAACTACCCGGACACCACCCAAGAAACTACCCGGATACCTTCATATCATCCGGACACCTCTGACTGTTTATCTCATTTTCACCCAGAAATCGACTGAATCATCAACGGATGTGATTTTGACTATTCTACTCCGATAGGAACTATCTAAAAGCAATTACAAACATAAAATACAAAGAGACATACCTCAGATTCACTTCCAAGCATACCAATTGAAGCCTTAACCTAGCTTTTCTTCTTTTCTCCTTCTTGCTCTCTCAACACACACACACACACACACACACACTAAACTGAAATCTGGATAATATCTGAGTTGTGAAATATCTGATATGCTTAAGAGATAATATCAAACTTAATTACCACTTTGGTCCTTGAACTTCTCAATAATGACCCAAATACCCTTAGCTTATAATTTAAACCAATCTTACCCTAAAATCCAACTTTAAAGTTAACTTTACTTAACGGAAAAAGGGATTTTAACTAACGAACTTACCCGGGGTATTACATTATCTCCCCCTTAAAAGAATTCCGTCCCGGAATTCGGTTAAGCAATAAACGAGGGTAACTACTATCATGTCCTATCCAATGGTCCTTCACTCTGATCATTACATTCGACTACTTTCTCCCACTCTCTTCTCCACATAAAACACGTTTTCTCCAAGGATAGCACACTAGAAGGTACTCACTCTTAACGGATCCTATGAGCTAGTTTTCTTTCACCTCCAAATCAATCGCACGTACCCAATTTCAACAACTACTATACTTTACTAACAATTTCACCATACCTCATATCAGGAACTTAATCGAGTCAATCTGAAATCACACTCAATGCTCGAAACAACTACACATTTTCCATTTCTCACACGGTAATACTCCATTCTTTAGCTAACCATCTAATGCCACTCCATTCTCTTATTCTTGAATAACACTACTACACACCGCCTAGACATCCATACCTCTCCCCACATACTTTTGGCACCTCTACACAACTTACAAACAAAATTCCGAGCAGAGGTTTCCACTTATACTCACCCCATATCATCACAAATCCACCACTTAATCTCACGAAGTTCATTACTACTACACCTCGCACATTCACTAATTATAAACTGCCACCATCTTATCCACATCACCCCACACATTTAAACAATACCTTTCTTGATAGCGTCAACAATCACATTAAGTATAATCTACACAACATACTAAACTGTCGCCTTCATGACTAGGTCAAGACTTCACACATTACCGTTACTCTCTACACATAATCGTCACGTTCTACATACTGCTATTATTCTTTACACTCAAGCCATCACACTCCATACACTAACAAATTAAAACAACAATAATTAAACACACCCTTCTATATCTCTAACACAATTATCAAATATTTTTCTAACACAAATAATAAAATTGAAAACTCACACACCAAAAAAAATCGGTTTGCACCGAAGTCAGATAACACCTTAGCACGTATAGAGTTTATAGAAATATACTTGTCTTCATATCTATCCATACGTCGAGTTCGACTTGCCACTCTGTTGATTCAACAAGGTTAATATACACGTAAGCACATACCCAATATAACAAGATATTCTGGTTCAACAGGTACTTGTAAGTTCATGATTACACTGGCCAGGTGTAATTTGAAAATACCTTACATGATGTTCCTTCTACCTTTTTATATTTAACATCCCAAGGTTCTAAAATAATAAGGACATCCTACTTCACATACAGTTTAAGTCTAGGTATAAATCCAAATACCTAAATCCCTTAAACTAGGGCTCTGATACCATTTGTAACGACCCGGTTTCCCAAACATGCTTCAAATAACATACATTGCATAACTTCATTACATTCATAATAAAAGATACATAATAAACCACAAACGGTCCCTTCGGTCTCGAAACTACAAAATACATTAAGCTTCCTAATCAACGCCCATCAAAAGCTCCTTACACTTAATCCTTTCCTTTGTCGATCCTTAACCTGGAAAAAATATTTTTGAAAACAAAATGAGGGTTAGACCAAACGGGTCTAGTGAGTTAATCCCGGTCCTTTCCAAAATCATTATAAAACCTTTTATGTAAATCCTTTGTATCAAAATAGTTTAATAAACCTTTAGTAATTCTTTCGTAAAATATAAACATACCACACGTATTTAAATACCAATCCAGACTCGTGCATCGTGTACATCTCATTCACCTTATTCCTCCACAAATGGCCATATTAGTTGGTAGCAAGCCAACTAATAAATCAACAACCGGTCCGCTCACCGGAACCCGGCTACCCGTCGGTCCACACACCGGAACCCGACTACTCACCGGTCCGCACACCGGAACCCGGCTACACACCGGTCCGCTCACCGGAACCCGGCAACAAGTGCACTCGTGTAGTGCAAAGCTTATATAAATACAATATATATCTCATTACATCATATTGTCATTTATATACACATAATCATATTCCTACCACATAATCATCTCATATATATATATATACACGTATATATGTATCCCGGTTCAAAAACGTTTAAAGCAAAACTCACCTCGATCGCTTATCCATAAACATTTCCAAGCTTTTCTCCAAAAGATTCAATCTTTCAATCCAAATCCACAGAATCTGAAACAAATTAAATACAAATATCCCCTTACCATTTGAACATGTGAACTCTAGATAAATCTACCTAACTCTCGCCATCAAAACAACCAAACAGCTATAGTTTCCGGACAGCCCAAAGCCACCCGGACAACCCAACTTTTCCGGACAGCATCACTAACCCGGATAACATGTATACGTGTTTGTCAGTGGAAGAGGTTGGAATGGGTAAGATTTTAGGGTAAGATTTGTTTTGCTTGGGTATCCAGGATTCTCAGATCCTAAGCGTCCAGGTTATGTTTTGCTTGGGTACCCACTTCGCCATGTATACGTGTTTGTCAGTGGAAGAGGTTGGAATGGGTTCAGTAGTCTTCGCAGCATTTGAAGATTCAGCTTTGTCTTTCTTCACTTTGGTCAATTTCTTGACCTCAGAGGTAGGAGTCACCTTGACCTGACTTGCAACTGGTTTGGTCTTCTTGGGTGCTATCTTCACCTTAGCTATCTTATCAGCTTTGGTGGCTGTGGGACACTTACTTGCAATATGATCGGTAAGTCCACAGTGATAACATTTCCTATAACTAAAATTAGTTCTAGGACCACTTGAGTGCTGAGCTTTTAATTTGGAATTAGAAGTGCCAGCACCAAGTATACTATTGGTTTTTGAAATAGGACGAACATTCAGTTCTTCAGATTTCTTACCAAGGACATCTACTCTGAGTCTAGGAGTAGGTCGCTGAACTGGTCTAGAGGTCTGATTTCTAGAACCAGATGAATGAATCACCAAGGCTTTAGAAGCATTCAGCTTAGGTACTAAAGTACCCTTCTGAGGATTTTGATAAATAACAATTCCTTTACCTTTGTCTTTAGAGACAGAGGTAGGTTTTGAATAAACCATTTTCTCCTTACCTTTTGAGGTAGGAGTTTCCTCAGGGATTGGTGTAACCGACGAGGAGTACTGAGATGAAGAAGTGTCAGCTATTGAGGATACGAACGTTCCAAATTTAAGCATTGAACGTTCAGTGGTTGGTATTGGAGTATCATATTTATAACCCAGACCACGTTTATCACTCAGAGGAATCTGAGCCTTAATTATCTCAGTGATCTTTGTTGAAGAATTACACCATCCTTCAACAGTAGCTTGTTCAGCTTTTAATGCAGCGATAGCTTCCGCTCGTTCGATTTTGACTAGCTGATTTAAATGGACTTGATCTTTAAAATCTTCTTCAAATTTAGAAAGCTTTTCTATTTGAAGGTGGCAATTTTTAAGCTTTTCAGCGAGATCAAGATTTTGGTTTTCAACCACAGCTTTGCCGTTCATGGCTTCGTATAAACTTCTAGTCAGTAATTCGATTTTACGGAGACTATCAGCTTCATCAATATTTACAATATTGGTAAAGAAGGAAGGTGATACCTGAATGGCAGATGTTGAAGTGGAGGGAATGTCTGAACTTTCTTCCTCTTCTTCAATCTTGGCCATGAGACATTGATTTGCTTCATCATCTTCAGAATCAGATGATGAGGCTTCTTCATCAGAAGCAGCCCAATCATAGTCAGCCATCAGGCCTTTTCCTTTCTTCTTAAAGCTTTTCAGCTTTGCATACTTCTCCTTCAGCTTTAAGTATTTGTCGTCTTTATTCCTTGGAACAAAGGATTTATTTGTAAAAGCTGAAGGTCTCATGATTTTCTTTGACCTGCACTCGTTAGCGAAATGACCTGTCTTTTCGCAGTTGAAACAAGTAGCAGTAGCCTTATCAACAAAAGCTGATGACATGGTTTTCCGGACAGCATCACTAATCCCGGATAACATCACTACCCTAAAATCCAACTTTTCAGCGATATGGTGAACAGTGTTCGCTGAATGTTTAATCTAAAAGGGCGAGAGTTCCTATCAGCAGTACTGTAAGATCTTAGTACTTATCAGCGATAGTGAAACTCTGATACATATTGTTTACTTACAATTTTCACTAAGTATTTAAGATAGGGTCATTATCAAATCACTGAGGGTTTGGATCAACAATCTCCCCCTTTTGATTATGACATAGCAACAAAGAAAATTGCTATTTAATGAAAACATAAGGATAAAAAGAACTCATAAAATATTTGTCCCTTTTACTGTTTTCTGGGATCTTTTCAGTACTGATGGAGTAAAGTACATTCGCTGAAATCTTTCTTTAAATCTTTGAATCAGGTTACAATATGAATAAGAAAGATTACAAGTACAAGCGAAATAAATTACAAGTACTGAAGGATGACTGATACAATAGAGAAAGTGGTGATTGTTGTCAGCCTTCAAAGGGTTCTTCCTTAATGAGAAGTTCATCAAGGGTTGTCTTTTCAGTTGGAATCATCCAGTCAGGAACCTTTTCTCCTTTATTCTTTAGCTTCAGAGCAGCTTCAAAAATCAAGGGTTTTAGGTGTCGTGCCTGAATGTCTTTTCTGAAGTCGCACCAGTAGATGAGATCTCTGAGCTGTTCGATTGGAGTGATTGGAAGCTCAGTGATCCGTTGAAAGCATTTACGTCCGTCGTAGTCAAGAAAGAATATTCCATAAGGATTACTGATGACTTTACCAGGGACGAAAAGTTCACATGGTGGCAAAGAGATGTCAAGGGCAGATAGATCAGGATCAGGACCAAGTACTTCAGCGCGAGAGAAACCAATTCCAGTTTCATTTCGTATGACAGGACCTGAGTTTGAATCTTGACGTTTCTTCTTTGGTGAGCCCCTTTTTCTTTTCGGCTTTAGATCAGGAACAGGAGGAATATCCACACAAGAAGATATCAAATCGATCTGTCTGTTTATCAGCTTTTCGAAATGATCCTTGTACTTAGATTGTGATGGTTGGATAGCTAACCTCATCTCCAGCCATTCAGAGAGACCATACCTTTTTACAGTGTCAGCACGAAAGGTTTCAGATGAGCCATCTTCTCTGAACAGTTTGATGTCAACAATAGGTACTCCGATGGAGGTTCTTCCAGAGATGAATACCTTGTTGATCTTCGCTGGACGATATCTGAAGTGGATTTTCTCTTTACACCAGATCAGGGTGGTTTGAGAAACTTCAGCTTTCTTTTCCACGATCTTCTGGGCTTGTTCCCAAAGCTTTTGTTGGATTTGAATGGGAATACGCTTCAGCTTGGGGTCTTTGACAGATTCTTGAGTGAGCTTGATGGCGTATTCTCTGTCTTTATCTTCAGCTTCCTTCCTTTCAGCGATGAGGCGTTCAGCTCTGAGATGATCCTGGTATTCAGCTTTTGAAATTCTGAACTTAGGAGGAACTGAAGGTAGTTGATCGCGCCTTAGAATGATTCGCTGATCCTCGAATCGCTTTATCATTTCTTCTCTCCTCTTTTGATCTTCTTCACTCAGCTTTTGAGGAACTGAGGAAGGTCTGTTTCTGTGCGAGAGAGGTTGTTCTTCTGGTTCATCAGTCTCAGAGATTAAATCTAAGACTGGGATTATGTCTTCAGCGGTAGCTGGAATTATTGGTGAAGTCGCAATAGAAGATCCTTCAGCGATATCCTCAAACAGGGGAGAGGACTGACAAATCGGCTTTGCAAGTAGGATCGCCAGATTATCATCTTCAGCGATGCCTTTGTCTTTGCTTTTCTCAGCGCCAGAGGCTGAGTGCTTTGTCTTTGTTTTTGTCTTCTCCCCTGTGGATTCGGTTATCACGATCCCTTTAAGAGCTTTTCGAGGAGCATGTTTGACGACAAAGAATTCGTCATCTTCATCATCATCATCATCATCGTTCCTTGGAGAGGAGGATGGTTCAGCTTCAGGGATGTCGATGTCTTCGTCTTCTTCTGCTTCGGATTCCTCAGCATCTTCTTCGAGTTGCTCCCCCTCAGATACAGAGGCGAGGTTCTCGGTTCCCTCAGGGTTTTCATCTCCCTGAGGTCCAGTAATCAGATCTTCATTACCCTCTCCCCTGATAGATTCATCATGGGAAAGGTCTTCAGCGCTCTTATTTTGATCTTCAGCGCTCTTCTCCTGTTCAGCGCTCTTCTCCCCCTCTTTCTCATGATGGGCGGGGGAGGAATGGGTAGATTCAGCATTGGTGTTGTCTCTGTCTTCTGGGCCAGAGACTTTCACACAACCTTCAAGCTTAGCTATTCTGTCTTCTAGGCCAGAAATAGCAGGCGTGATTTTCTTCAGCTCTTGGCGATCCTCTGCGGTGAATGAGTCCAAAATAGGTGCAGGGGCCGGAGCAGGAGCTGGATTGTTTGCCTTGTTCACCAGCGTCTCGATCATTGTCTTGACAGAACTAAGGTCGGTCTTCACTGAGCCCAAGTCGGTC
This sequence comes from Saussurea involucrata, assembly GCA_033807775.1. Lineage (NCBI taxonomy): Eukaryota > Viridiplantae > Streptophyta > Magnoliopsida > Asterales > Asteraceae > Saussurea > Saussurea involucrata. The sequence goes on from CM066315.1 coordinate 140,284,604, forward strand.
TTGACCACTGACATATCACCTTCGAGTGTACCCACCGATTTCTTCAGCGTTGTAACCTCGCTGGAAACGGTGGAAACTGATGATTTGAGGTTGGTGTAGTCAGTGTAGATGTCGGAGAGCACTTTGGCAAAGTCGGCGAGAGTTTTATCAAGGTCTTTGATGTCATCAGAGGAGGCTTTCTTTTCCACCACAGCAGTCAGCTTCGTCAGATTCTCTCCAGCGTTTGTTACAGCTGTAGAGTTATTTGATAGACCAGTGGTGAGATCTGTAAGTTTCATCTCCATGGACTTCAGAGACTGGTTGATGTCTCCCAAATAAGGACCTGTAACATATAAGTACTTGTGAACAAAGGAAAGCTCAGAAGTTTCAGGTTTAGTTACAGTGTTTAAGGTGGGATCTGTACCTGCAGGAGCGTTGACGAACTCATCAAAGTTTCGAGTCCCTCCATAGTGTTCCATATCTCCCTCAAAAGTTCCGTGAGGGATGGAGATCTCTGCAGGTCCTTTCTTCGTCATTCGCTGAGAAGCTTCAACGGCTTCTTGAATGATGGCATCTCCAGCTTTAACTGGAGGAGTGTCCAAAGAAATAGAGGGAGGATCGAAGGATAAGAACTGGGGTTGGGTTGCAAGTTCAGCGTTGGATTCGCTGAGAAGTACTTCATCAGTCTTTTGAGAGACTGAAGAAGGTTGGGTAGATTCCAAAGTTCTAACCTCAGCGTGTAGGGACGCTGAAGTAGGTTTAGAAGGGATGGCTTGAATTGGTGTGGCAGAGCGTACCACGAAACTTTCCTTCAGCTCTTCAGAATGAGCTGAGGAGTCTTCAGCATTGAATTGCTGGGGTTGCTCCTTGGTTTTCTTGATCCTTTTGGAATCAAGAGGGGTAAGAGATTGTTTCCTTTTCTTAGAAGGAATGGATTTTGTGGCCTGGGAATCAGCGAGGGGTATTGTCGCTGAAGGAGCCACAGAAAGCGGAGAATTAAGTAGAGTGAGAAGGGTAGAGAGACATACCTCGTTGGCGACAGGATTGAAGTCGAGAACTTTAGGGCCAATCTGAGAGAGTTTCAGATCACCCTCTTCAGGATAGCTGTCCTTCAGGCCATATTGAAAGATGGCGCTGATGAATCGTGGGTAAGGAACCCATGCTGGTCGGTCAGCGGCAGAATCAACACGTTGAATGAGGTCTTCATAGATGATGGAGGCCCAGTCAATGTTGAGACCTTTCAGCAGTGCGTAACCCATGGCCTGCTGAGGTTGAGCGGCTTGATCAGAAGATCCGGATTTCGCTGTCATGCAGCTGATCAGGTGAGCGAAGATGAAGTTCATCTCGCTGGGCATCTTGGATTTCTTTATCAGCGTCAGCTTCTTCTCAGGTAGCTTGTCTCTTCGAGTCTCCCAGATGTAACCCATCGCATCAAGGAAAGCAATGATTTCTTCCCTGTCAGCGTGCTTCTTGTGGTCAGGTAATGGAATGAAAGGATTTTCTGAGGTAGCGTTAGGGAATTTCAGAGCTTTGCGGATTATTGCGGGGGTTATCTTGATGGTGCCATACTCAGTATCGCTGAGTATGCAGTCGATGGTTTTAGATGGATCTTTGGCGGAGGGTAGGTCGGTGTGTCTGGCAGAGTACCAGAATTGGGATAATAGACACTGACTGGCAGGAGGTGTGATTGTCAGTGCTGTGTAGATGGGGCTATTCTTCAAAAAATTTACAGCGTCGTCTAGATGGGATACCTGCTTCCGAGGAGGAAACTCGAGAAGCGCTGAGAGGTTGTTTGCTTTTGTCCAGTCTAGTTGATCCAGCTCAAACTTAACCTGAGGAGCTTTGGTGATTTCCAGTTCCTCAGAATCAGCGGAGATGGACTCAGCGGTAACATTCAGCTTTGAAGTTGCCATTTCACTGTATTATCAGTTCAACCAAAGATGTTAACAAATAAGAAATATCTTAATGTGGAAAGAAAATTTCCATTAAGATTTTTCGAATTTTGTCCATTTCATTCAGACAAAGAAAAGTCTTAATGAAGATTAGGGTTTTTCTTGTTTTAAAAAAAAACGAATATAACACCCATAAGCCTTGTATTCCAGTTTCTTAAAAAAATGGATATGAAAGAAGAACAAGTTTAAGATTTTAGATTTAAAACTTGAAGAACAACCATGAAATGGTTGTGTTTATAAAACCATGAAAGAAAATGATTTTATTTTTGAGTTCTTTTGTTTGATCTTGTGTAAAACAATGATAAGATCGAAAACAAGTTATTCGCATTTGATAATAGATAAGAACATATTAACCTTGAGTTTGATGAAGAAGATGATGAACAGTTCTTGAAGATTGAGAGCACAAAATGCAACAGTGTTCTTTTCTTGCGGAGAAAGATTGATTCGCGTAAAAGACAAATATAAACTTTGAGAGTGTTTATATAGGAAGAGAGTAGAGAGAGAAAAACTTGAGCGGGAAAGTTTTTCATCATGACACGGACACGTGTTTGCATTTGATTGGATAGACAACGAAACGTGCAAACGTGTGTCAGAAAAAGAGCGTGCCTGGTGTTATCCGTTGCAATGACGTCACAACTGTCCTTTCACATTCTTTCGTTGTCTCTGAGGTTTTGAAAGAAAAACTCAGGGACTCTTTGGAAAATATGAAGCACTGAATAGAAATATCAGTGAGGGTTTTAAGAAATTTCAAAATATCGCTGTTAAGGAAGAGATATTCAGCGATGAAAGAATTTAAAATCTTGCATTTTCATGCGTTTTGTCAGAGAGAGAAAACATACCTTGATATCAGTTTAAGGATTTATTCAGAGAGAAGATGATGAAATGGATTGTACAAGTTTATTTTATCCGAGAGCCTATACAAGAATGTATAAACGTAGCACTGGATTGTTTGCTATAGCGATGGCACTTGTGCTGTCGCAATAGATTGGAATTTTAGAGAGCTGAAGATCATAGTCTAGTAGTTGATTTCTCATCCACAAGACTTGAGAACAGCAGCTTCCAGCGGCTACATACTCAGCTTCAGCTGTGGAAGTGGACACTGAGTTTTGCTTCTTACTTGTCCAACTTACCAGCTTTCCACCCAGGAGCTGACATCCTCCTGTGGTGCTTTTCCTATCCATTTTGCAACCTGCAAAATCACTGTCTGAATAGGCGGTTAGATCGAATCACTGAATCTTTGGGATACCAAAGACCTAGATTCGCTGTACCCTTAAGATATCGAAAGATTCGCTTTACAGCTTTCATATGGGATATCTTAGGTTCAGCTTGATATCGTGCGTACAGACATGTTGCAAACATAATATCGGGTCGGCTAGCTGTAAGATACAGTAGTGAGCCGATCATCCCACGGTACAGCGTGACATTGACAGGAACACCCTTTGTGTCCTTATCAAGTATCAGCGGTTGTGCCATAGGGGTTTTCATAGCTGAACTTTCAGTTAAGTCGAATTTCTTCAGCATATCTTTAACATACTTTCCCTGATTTATAAAAGTTCCTTTTTCAGTTTGCTTAATCTGAAGACCAAGGAAATATGTTAGTTCACCCATCATACTCATTTTATACTCATCTTTCATTCTATCAGCGAAACGAGTACAAAGCTCAGGGTTAGTAGAACCAAATATAATGTCATCAACATATATTTGAACTAAAATGATATGACCTTTTATTATTCTAAAAAACAAAGTCTTGTCAATCTTACCTCTCTCAAATTTTTCAAGATGGAGATAAGTAGAAAGAGTGTCATACCATGCACGAGGAGCTTGCTTCAAGCCATAAAGTGCCTTATCCAGCTTAAAAACATAACCTGGACGCTTAGGATCTGAGAATCCTGGAGGTTGTTCCACATAAACTTCTTCATTCAGCTTTCCATTTAGAAACGCTGACTTAACATCCATTTGATGTACAGTGAAGTTTTTGTGTACAGCATATGCTAAGAAAAGACGAATAGATTCAAGTCTTGCTACTGGAGCAAAGGTTTCGTCATAATCTATGCCTTCCTCTTGTCTGTATCCCTGAGCAACAAGACGAGCTTTGTTGCGAGTTACAGTACCATGTTCGTCCAACTTGTTTCGATAGACCCACTTAGTGCCTATCACTGTTTTGTCAGTTGGTCTCCGAACAAGTTTCCAAACTTTGTTTCTTTCGAATTCAGTCAGCTCTTCTTGCATAGCGCTGACCCAGTTTGGATCTCTGAGGGCATCATCTATTTTCTTTGGTTCAGTTAGAGAAATAAAGTTAACAAATAAACAAATATTACCTGCACTTCTACGAGTCTGAATACCAGCGTTGGGATCACCAAGAATTTGATCGATTGGGTGATTTACAGTCCATCGCTGAGCCGGAGCATGCGTCGCTGACTCAGTCTGAACTGGAGAAACTGAAGATGAGGCTTCAGCTACTTCTGGATTATCAGCTAAGAGAGGAATGCTTGCATTTGTCACTTCATTCACTGATTGCTGAGAAATAGATGGAATTTCTGAGACATTTGGATCAACTGCGGGTATGGGAATGATAGTAGGACCATCATTTTCAGTTGTATGAGCATGAGTAGTGGGAACATCTTCTGAATCACTAAGATGAGAAAACATCCATTGATTCAGTTCTTCTGTATCAGCGTTCGGTTTAGAGTTCGCTGAACGGGATTCGTCAAACGTGACGTGAATAGTTTCTTCTACAGTTTGTCTTCTTCGGTTGAAGACTCTGAAGGCTTTGGAAACTGAGGAGTATCCAAGAAAGATTCCATCATCAGCCTTAGGATCAAACTTTCCAAGGGCATCTCTGTTGTTCAGTATGAAACACTGACAACCAAAGATGTGAAGAAAGCTGATTGAAGGCTTTCTCCCGTGAAAAAGTTCATAGGCTGTCTTTTTGAATCTTTTGACTATCAGCGACCTGTTTTGCGTAAAACAAGCCGTGTTGACAGCTTCTGCCCAAAACTGAGTAGGCAGGTGAGAATCGCTGAGCATTGAACGTGCATCTTCAATAATTGTTCTATTTCTTCTTTCAGCGACTCCGTTTTGTTGTGGTGTTCTCACTGACGAAAAGTTGTGAGAAATACCCTTGCTCTCAAGGAAGGAATCAAGAGAGCTGTTTTTGAATTCAGTTCCATGATCACTCCTTATTGAGCGAACAGTCATATTGCAGAGTTTCCATCTTCCGAACAAAGGTGATGAGTTCTTCAGGGGTGTCACTCTTAGAACGGAGAAACATTACCCATGTATAACGAGAGAATTCATCAACTATGACCAGCGTATATTTCTTTCCAGCGATGGATTGTTTGTTAACGGGGCCAAACAAATCCATATGGAGTAGTTGAAGAGGAGATGACATTGAGGAAACTTGCTTGGACTTAAAGCTTGCCTTGGTCTGCTTCCCTTTTTCACACGCTGAACATAAGGATTCTTTGGCGTTTGAATGTTGAGGTAGACCAGTGACTAACTCTTTGGATGAAAGAGTATTCAGTGTCTTGAAGTTGAGATGTGAGAGCCTCTTGTGCCATAGCCAGTTGACATCAGAAGATGCCTTTGAGAAGAAACAGGAGTTCTCAGTGGTTGTTGAGTCCATGTTTATAACGTAAACATTTTCCAAACGATAACCGCTGAGAGCTATCTTCTCCTTTTTGTCAGAGACAAAGCAGGATTCCTTAGTGAAAATCACTTTGTTATCCATGTCGCAAAGCTGACTGATGCTCAGAAGATTATGCTTCAGCCCTTCAACATATGCGACTCTTCTGAAGGATTTTGTACCATTTGAAAGTACACCATACCCTCGGGTGTGTCCTTTTCCATTTCCACCGAAAGTCACAAAGGGACCCTTCTCTTCCTTGTATTCAGCGAACAGGCTTTTCTTTCCAGTCATGTGTCTAGAGAATCCGCTATCGAGATACCAGATACCCTTCTTAACCTGCAATACAAAGGAAGATTAGTTTTGCTTGGGTACCCACTTCGCCATGTATACGTGTTTGTCAGTGGAAGAGGTTGGAATGGGTTCAGCAGTCTTCGCAGCATTTGAAGATTCAGCTTTGTCTTTCTTCACTTTAGTCAATTTCTTGACCTCAGAGGTAGGAGTCACCTTGACCTGACTTGCAACTGGTTTGGTCTTCTTGGGTGCTATCTTCACCTTAGCTATCTTATCAGCTTTGGTGGCTGTGGGACACTTACTTGCAATATGATCGGTAAGTCCACAGTGATAACATTTCCTATAACTAAAATTAGTTCTAGGACCACTTGAGTGCTGAGCTTTTAATTTGGAATTAGAAGTGCCAGCACCAAGTATACTATTGGTTTTTGAAATAGGACGAACATTCAGTTCTTCAGATTTCTTACCAAGGACATCTACTCTGAGTCTAGGAGTAGGTCGCTGAACTGATCTAGAGGTCTGATTTCTAGAACCAGATGAATGAATCACCAAGGCTTTAGAAGCATTCAGCTTAGGTACTAAAGTACCCTTCTGAGGATTTTGATAAATAACAATTCCTTTACCTTTGTCTTTAGAGACAGAGGTAGGTTTTGAATAAACCATTCTCTCCTTACCTTTTGAGGTAGGAGTTTCCTCAGGGATTGGTGTAACCGACGAGGAGTACTGAGATGAAGAAGTGTCAGCTATTGAGGATACGAACGTTCCAAATTTAAGCATTGAACGTTCAGTGGTTGGTATTGGAGTATCATATTTATAACCCAGACCACGTTTATCACTCAGAGGAATCTGAGCCTTAATTATCTCAGTGATCTTTGTTGAAGAATTACACCATCCTTCAACAGTAGCTTGTTCAGCTTTTAATGCAGCGATAGCTTCCGCTCGTTCGATTTTGACTAGCTGATTTAAATGGACTTGATCTTTAAAATCTTCTTCAAATTTAGAAAGCTTTTCTATTTGAAGGTGGCAATTTTTAAGCTTTTCAGCGAGATCAAGATTTTGGTTTTCAACCACAGCTTTGCCGTTCATGGCTTCGTATAAACTTCTAGTCAGTAATTCGATTTTACGGAGACTATCAGCTTCATCAATATTTACAATATTGGTAAAGAAGGAAGGTGATACCTGAATGGCAGATGTTGAAGTGGAGGGAATGTCTGAACTTTCTTCCTCTTCTTCAATCTTGGCCATGAGACATTGATTTGCTTCATCATCTTCAGAATCAGATGATGAGGCTTCTTCATCAGAAGCAGCCCAATCATAGTCAGCCATCAGGCCTTTTCCTTTCTTCTTAAAGCTTTTCAGCTTTGCATACTTCTCCTTCAGCTTTAAGTATTTGTCGTCTTTATTCCTTGGAACAAAGGATTTCTTTGTAAAAGCTGAAGGTCTCATGATTTTCTTTGACCTGCACTCGTTAGCGAAATGACCTGTCTTTTCGCAGTTGAAACAAGTAGCAGTAGCCTTATCAACAAAAGCTGATGACTTAGGCTTGTCAGCTATAGAAAGAGTTTTGTTCTTTCTAAACATTTTCTTCTTGGCGAATCTCCTGAACTTTTTAGTTAGGAGAGCCAAGGATTCATCATCTGAAGAATCAGAATCTGATGACCTTTCAGAGTTACTTTCTAACTCAGTGATAGTGACCACGGGTCGCTGAGTAGAAGGTTCCTCTGAGATTAAAGCAACAGGGGTGCTTTTGGAATCTTTTACAAGATTCTTCTTAAGATGGCTAGATTGCTCATGATTCAGCAATGTGCCATATAAGGTAGCAAGTGTCATTGATCTTAGATCTTTCGACAGCTTGAGACACATGGAATAATTGTCCCAGCTTTCAGGTAAACATTCTAAAAACTTTGTCAGCACTTCAAAGTTAGAATATTCCTTACCAACCGTTTTTAGATCTATAATTAAGCAATTAAAACGTTGCTGTACTTCAGAGAGAGTTTTATTCTTACCAGAGATGAAGCTTTCGTATTGTCTTACCAGGTTGATCTTTCTTGAATCCTGGACTTCAGACGTTCCTTCATACTGAACACATATTGTGTCCCACATGGCTTTTGAGGATTTCAGGTTCATGACGGAATGGTAGACTTCGTCAGGAAGGGCCATGGATAGTATGGATCTGGCGTTTGTATCTATAGCCACTTTCTTCTTGTCTTCATCGGTCCAATGATGGATTTCCTTTGGAATCAGCCTTTCTGGAATAGCAGCTCTAGTTGCAGTGGCTGGAACTGCAGGATCAATTGTTACAGGGATGTGTGGGCCGTTTTCAAGATAGTAAGGTATAGTAGGGTCTACACCTTCTAAGAAGAGTGTCATCCTATTTTTCCATAAGTTGAAGTTATCTCTGGAAAATCTAGGGGGTTTTGCAAGAGAACCATTGTCAATATAGTGAGTGTTTGTGTTTGAGTTGGCCATTTTCAGATAATAGCTAGGAAGAGAAATATCTTAGATTAGATCTTGTTTATGAGATTAAACAAATCTGCTCTGATACCACTTGTTGGTCCCAAAAGGCCTAAACAAGTTTGTAGAAGGGGGGGGGGGGGGGGGGTTGAATACAAACACACTATTTTACTTTTCTAAATTGTTTATTGATAAATCATTAACAATTTACAGCTTGTTGCGGAAACAAGATTAAGGATAAACCTAAATCTAAACAAGTTGGAACACTAAGTTTTCTTGCACTAAGAAAGATAAGGAGATTACTAATAAAATCCTATCTTAAGAGAGATTTGAACTTGTCCAGAGTTAGCAAGTTACTTCAAATGAAGTGAGTTCATCTCTTTATATACTGCATGCATTTAATGCAATTCAGTATACACTTTACACGTGTCATCAGCGGATTGGTTGCATGTCATTAACCTTTGTTGACAACCTTAGTAGCCGCATGAATGAACAGTGTAGTATCAGAGTGGCTGTACGATTTCAGATTTTCGGAGGTTCTTTTCTGACATTTCGTACGGTGGCGTGCAAGGGAGGTTAAGACAAAAGTACTTTGTACGGAGGACTTCATGATCAGCTTTCGTTGATTCAGCGATTATCATTTACTATTCAGCGAATGATAAAGTTCAGCGATAGCCAAAGTCTTGTACTTGATACTTCACGTTGAGTGGACAAATCTGAGTCTTCGCTGATCCGCATCAGTTCATTAGGAGACTTGTCGCTGGTTCTTGAGCTTGATCTTCGACTTCAGCGTAGAACCTTTGTTGACGTGAATCTTGTCTTCAGGGATCATAAGTAAACAACTAACTTATCAGCGATCATCATAAGGACTGAACAGACTCAGCGATATGGTGAACAGTGTTCGCTGAATGTTTAATCTAAAAGAGCGAGAGTTCCTATCAGCAGTACTGTAAGATCTTAGTACTTATCAGCGATAGTGAAACTCTGATACATATTGTTTACTTACAATTTTCACTAAGTATTTAAGATAGGGTCATTATCAAATCACTGAGGGTTTGGATCAACAGATAATATCAAACTTAATTACCACTTTGGTCCTTGAACTTCTCAATAATGACCCAAATACCCTTAGCTTATAATTTAAACAAATCTTACCCTAAAATCCAACTTTAAAGTTAACTTTACTTAACGGAAAAAGGGATTTTAACTAACGAACTTACCCGGGGTATTACAGATTGAATCCAGATTAGTGGTTTCGCTAGCACATTGAGAATGCTTTCTTTATGTGATTTTTTTTATTAATTTGAGACCAAAGTAGTACTTGTTTGTGGAACTCGTTGGTTTGTAAATTTTTATTATTTGTTGCAGGTACCGGATCCAGGTACCGGATCCAACTTCTAATCAACATGAAGATAAACAAAATCCTAAGAAGAGAAAGAAGAATTATATAACTGTCAATGAATTACAGAACCCGAAGCATACGAGGAGCAACTTTAAAAAAATCTAATAAAATAGAGAACTAGTAGTGATACGTTTATCATTGTTATTTTTATTCATTATGATGTATGACTATTAATTTAATTGTTTGATGTTTTTGAATTAATTATTATATTAAACTTTTTTAAAGATTTATTTATTATTTTGGCACACATTAGTAAGTAGTTTATGGCCAGATTTTAGTTATTTGGTGTGATCGAAAGGCAGCCAATAGCCATGTTTCTACAATTTAAAAAACCATATATATATATATATATATATATATATATATATATATATATATATATATATATATTATCAAGAATTGGCTACGGTGGATATAAAATGTGTGGCTGTAAATAGTTTATTGCCACAGTTTTAGTTATTTTGTGTGGTCAAAAGACAACAATTAGCAACGGTTATTATAATTCAATGTAACCGTACATCATGAATCGGCCACGCTTACTATGAAATTTGTGTGACTATAACTACTTTATTGTCATGGTTTGGTTATTTCATGTGACAAAATGGTAACCAATGGCCACGGTATTAACAATTCACTGTAACCGTATGTAATGAAATGGCCACAGTTAATGTAATATTTGTGTGACTGTAAGTAGTTTATGGTCACGGTTTTAGTTTACTCATGTGACCAAAAGGTCTCTAATATCCACGTTTAATATGAGTTTGTGTGGCGATAAGTAGTTTATAGCCATGGTTTTAGTTTACTCATGTGACCAAAAGGTCTGTAATAGCCACGTTTAATATGAGTTTGTGTGGCCATAAGTAGTTTATGGTCATGGTTTTAATTTACTCATGTGACCAAAAGGTCTCTAATAGCCACGTTTAATATGAGTTTGTGTGGCTATAAGTAGTTTATGGTCACGGTTTTAGTTTACTCATGTGACCAAAAGGTCTCTAATAGCCACGTTTAATATGAGTTTGTGTGGCGATAAGTAGTTTATAGCCACGGTTTTAGTTTACTCATGTGACCAAAACGTCTCTAATAGCCACGTTTAATATGAGTTTGTGTGGCCATAAGTAGTTTATGGTCACGGTTTTAGTTTACTCATGTGACCAAAAGGTCTCTAATAGCCACGTTTAATATGAGTTTGTGTGGCGATAAGTAGTTTATAGCCACGGTTATAGGAACATTTGTGTGGCTATAAGTAGTTTATGGTCACGGTTTTAGTTTACTCATGTGACTAAAAGGTCTCTAATAGCCACGTTTAATATGAGTTTGTGTGGCGATAAGTAGTTTATAGCCACGGTTATAGGAAAAATGCCCCAATACCATCAAATTTTGGATACGTTTATGGCCACGGTTTTTCATGTGATATGGTGACGCATTTTAAACGTGGCCATAAGGGTATCAAAAGTCACGGCAAGATAGGCTACGCTTTTATCAATTCAAAAACCGTGGCTAAAGGCCTACGACCACGGTTTTTAACCGTGGAAAAAACCCATTTTTGTACTAGTGGTTATCAGGGTTTCTTAGCTGTGATTGAAGATTCGCCTTTGAAAAAGGTTTTCTTTGATTCCTCTCCCTTAACTAAGAATTCAGTATGATATGGAAGTTTATAGTTAAAATCAAATTGAACAGGTGACTCATTCACACCTTTAACTTTTCCTTCACAAGGAATCCCAATATCATCATCAAAATGACTATCCAATGAAGTGTGAAAGATACCATAAGACTTCGGATAGAGAAAATCATTTTGTTCTTTACGAAAAGCTTTATCTTCTTTTGTATGAAAATATATTCTGGAGGAGCATTAACCAATTGATTTTCCAAGTCCCAAGATTCAAAATCTTCTTGGTCATCAATAATCATGCTTCTGAAGATAGTATTTCCCATAAACGCCTTACACGAGGAAACATCTGAATCCGAAGAATGTTTTTCTTTTGAAATTATCTCTTCAGACATTTCCTTATGTTTTGCTTTCAATTCTTTTAAGCCATTTGAAAACACTGTTAAAAGCACTTCCTTTTCATTCTCAAAAGCAAGTTTGTCATCATTTCTGATGTCTTCAATTTGACTTTCAAGTTCTACGAGCTTTTGTTCTAGTACCAAAGGAGGATAATAAGTTTTTCCTTCAAAAACTGGTTTTTCATTCTCTTTTGGTTTTTCTATAGCATAGCTCTGGAAATAATCATTAGACAAGGTTTGCTTCCAATTCCAAACCAAAGCCTTCCTATTTTCCATCCCGTAGACAAAAGGTAGTTGCATTTTAACAGTGGTTTTTCTCTTAACCTCTTCCTCAGCTTCATAGTCTTCGCCATCCATTTTCAGCCAATTAATCTTATATTTAGGAAGCCTTTTTGCAAGATCAAGCCATTTAAAAGCATAAAAAGTAGGAATTTTAGATATAGCACTCTTCAAATAATGAGGATTGGCATATCCGATCCTAAACCCCACTTGTCATTATAGTATCTAAAATTTTCAGCTTGTTAAGATGAATCGTCTGTTCAGTTTGACCCATCTTGTATAGTTTCTCTTCCAGATCACTTGCTTTCTTAGTAAGTTCAATATTTCTATCTTTGTAAGCATTTAAAAGTTTTTCAAGCTCAATTCTCCTAGCTTCTGAATTTTCTAACCTTTCAGACAATTCGGGCATTCGTTTTCTGAAATAAACTTGACTTTCTTCAAATTCACTTTTACTCTTTTTAAGACCATCACTTAATTCGTTGTGTTCTTGTATTCTTTGTTTCTAAAAGTCTATGGTTTGATGGGGTTTATTCAATTTGACATTTAGATCGTCTAACTTAAGTTGCATGAGTTCTTGTTGTTTAAGGAAATGATTAATAGTAAAGGAATCTACCTCATGTGTCTCAAGAGTTGTTTCAGCTTCAGCCTCCTCTCCATCCTTGCTCATCAGACACATCTTGGCCAGGGCAGCTGTTTCATCCTTTTCCTCATCATCTGTTTCAACTAACCAGTATTCCTCCCCCGCCATCAGTGGTTTCCCAGATTCTTTCTGCTTGGCTAGCAACATTTTAGTCTTGTAATAATTTGAGTCCCGTACCTTTGGTTTCCAACATTCCTTGGCGAAGTGACCGGTTTTCCCACAATTATAGTACTTATGCTCCTTACCTTTCTTTTCTGTAGATTTCCTCTCCTTAATCTTCTTCCCTTCATCCTTTCTTTTTTCAAACCTTTTCTTATTTTCAATATGATCCTTATGCTCAAAGTTCTTGGATCCCGAAGAGTATCGTTGGTTGTTGGATCCAGTCTTCTTTACAAACCTCTTTTGAAAAGCTTTTGTCAGAAGGATCATTGCTTGTTTCAAACTATCAGCCTCATCCAGATCATCACTATCCACACCATCATCTTCTGACTCTGCGCCCTTACTCTTCACAGTATGCTTCCCAGATTTGCTTGATAGTAAAGCAATTGGATCATTTTCAGCTGCTTCCTCTTTCTGTTCAGTCTTTTCCACTTTCTTATCTTTCCTCTCTTTCTTCTCTTTCTTTTTCTTCTTCTCTCTTTTCTCTTCTGCATCATTGTAACAACCCAATTTCCATAAAATAACATTAAACAATATTACAACCAATAACGGTCCCAACAACAATAATTTACATAAATTCTACTCTAAACTCGACGCGGAAACACCTTCACAACCGAGATACTACAGGAAGCCCGACGGTAATCTACAAGTCTTCACTAGCCTCTAGCTCTTCTACCACGACACGACATTCCATCATCATCAGATGAAACTCCATACACAACTAACACCTGAAAATGGTTTTAGTTTTTGAAAAGCGAGGGTTAGACCATGAGGTATAGTGAATTCCCTCTTTAAAACAGTTCCACACAACAGTAGTACAAACATTCAACCGTTATAACAATAAACGTAAATTCCATTTCAAAAGCTCGTCTCCACATAAGGGTATTGCACATTGGTCTCAACTTTCATCACCTTATTAAGCCAGGTACGGCATTCACCTTACAAAACCAGGCACGACATTCATCACCTTACAAAGCCAGACACGGCATTCATCACCTTACAAAGCCAGGCACGGCATTCAGGCATCAATAATAGTTTTCCACTGTGCAACCCGACTCCACACATAGCAACAACATTCCAACAGCATGCAATCAACAATTACGTAGAAATGAACGTATAAACAACTCGCATGCTTTAATAAACGTTTTCATATCATGTAATATAAAACCTTTCAAATAGTTTAATCAGGTCAAAATGCTCGTAACCATAATCAGTTATGAAAACCTTTCGTAAAACATTTCATTCACACAAAGAAGGTAAGGGACCTCACCTTAGACTTAGCACCTCGACACACGCTTCGGGACACACTTTTGTTTAAACTGAACACCTGAATTTAACATTACAAGAGTGGTGTTAAACCATCTAATTACATACCAAAACATCCTTAACATACCCCCAAAACAACCTTCCAATTGACGCCTCGATCCTAGACCCGAACGAACAACGAAATGGGAAAGTGAATCGGGGCCAGCGCTTGGCGCCCCTGGTGGCGCGCCTCCACACGATATTTCTTCCAAAAAACAAGGGTTTCTCATCCCCCAAACTTTCCCAACCCAGCTCTAAGACTCCCAAATCGATATTTAAGATGCAATACACAAAAAGAACCAATAACCAACATGTAAAACAATATGAAATCCACCAATTCCATCCAATGATTCATCCCCTTAAACCCCAAAATCATATTCTTGCCAAAACCCAAAACTACCATTGAAATGACGGATGATTCTCTAAGAAAAGCTTGTAAACCATACAAAACTCAAACATAGCAATCTCCTTTGGAGCATTCACCCCAAAAACATTAAAACATTAGAAAATCTTACACCACACTCTTCTCGTTAATCCTTTCAATAGAAGAAAACATGAGAGGGAAAGATTACCTTGGAGAAGATGAAGAATAACCTCACATTCAGCTTCCAAATCCAAGCTCTCTCTTCAAGAAGCTTCAAGACCCTCCAATTCCTCTTCTAGCCATCCCCAATACGTATGAACCACAAAATAGAAATAACCTAGGGTTTTATCCCTTTCTATACCAATTCACAATTTCAGATTTTGCAACCAAGCCCCAAAGTTGAATACTTCATACATTAGCCCCAAAATCTTCATTTACTCTAACCTTGCAAGAAGAATAAAATATGGGGTGTTACATCACCTCCCCCTTATTAGAATTCCGTCCTCGGAATTCCATTGTCAGGCCCATGTTGCAAAAGGAGTTAACTTTCGACTTCCAATACTTATATTGCCCCAAAATTTCTTAGGGAGTTGCAACTACATCTCTACAAGACTAACTTCTTTGTCTTTTAAATTCTCAACCATCCGGCCCCAAAGATTGTTTCTAACGATACAACAAAATCTGACTCCTCAATTACTCACACTGTCTGCGAAGCTACACCAAACTGCTTTCCAACAAACATTCCCTAAACAAGGATTAAGACATACCAAAACGCTCCAATTTTCACCGAGTGCCTCTAAATCAATCAATAATTCCCAATTCTTTCGAAAACTGCCATTAATCCGTCCTACACGGCTCAACTCAATTTCTTCTTGAACCACACTACTCCAATCCATGGGATTGTTTTCCATCTAACTGTGTCCCACGACATGAGATTGAAAAGTACTCATACTTTCCAATCCAATCCAATCCTCTTAGTCCCATTCACTTATCCTTCCTTTTCTGACCAGGACCGACGACGCACGACTTTCTTTGCAATCGTTCCTCGGCCAACTACAACGTTCCTAGATGGGTAACATGTCAAACCATACACACTTGCAATCTCTTCGATCAACTATACTACTCACACCAAAATACCCTCTTTAGGAGAAAACGACCCTATTTGAGTCGACGCCGCAATAGCCCGAATCTCTAAACGGACACTAACCACACCCTTCATCAACATCACAAAAGATCGCCCTCATATCGATACCGCATTCTCACCACAGCATAACATTCATATCAAAAGGAAGAACACCATCCTACCAATATAGCGTTCGCCTGGCACAATCTGCGTTTCCCCCAACTCACACCGATCATACGTGCCACAACAATTACTAATTAACGGTCCAAACTCACAACAATCATTAAGCCACAACTCCTCACTATACACAATTATATTCCTTACTAGATCCACCGAATGGTTCCGCTAAT
Organism: Saussurea involucrata; assembly: GCA_033807775.1. Lineage (NCBI taxonomy): Eukaryota > Viridiplantae > Streptophyta > Magnoliopsida > Asterales > Asteraceae > Saussurea > Saussurea involucrata. The sequence goes on from CM066315.1 coordinate 140,300,534, forward strand.
TAGGAACTACCACTAAACTTTCACTTGCCCCCCCCCCCCCTTTACAAGGAGGAGTGACCAAGCTCACTCAAACTATTTCAATTAATCGAATACTGAACGACACGCTGACGTGAAACATTCTCCCCGACAATACCGAATCTAATCCAAAGGTCTCTCAACCAGGGCACCACGTCCGACTATATGTTTCCATTCTAACTTGATACACTAAAGATGTTGGGATTTTATGTTCAAAACATGGGTTTCAAAAACCATAAGAGGTAAAGTATTTTACACAACGGAAGCAAAAATTTGAACAAAACATAAAACCATTTTATTCCCACCAAGGATCTTGTTATATGCATGAAAAGATAAAAGAGCAACATACAAAGAGAGTTCAGGATTACAACCTTTGAAGTCCTTTGGTTCCTTATGGGAGGTTGGATGTTGGTGATGAATGTAGAACCCAAAAGAGAGCTCCTCTAGCGGTATCCACCACAAGCAACGACACCTTTCGGAATGCTAGTTCTTATTCTTCCAAGATGTAAAAATGGAACTTTGTATCCAAGACTACAAGAAAATGGATAGCAAAATAAACACCAAAACCACCATACTTGGTGGTTTCGGCCGAAAGGAGAAGGGAGGGAGAGAGTAAGAGCCAAAAATGATACTTGTGTTTTTACCAAGTAAGTCTCTTCCTTATACAAAACTAGAGACAACACAAGCATTTTCTATTGGACCATAAAAGGGTCCAATGAGGTTTGAGCCTCCCATGCATAATTTCACTTAAGCCCCTCCTAGTTTAAATTTGTTAAAATCATTATTTTAACTATTTAAACTTACTACATATAGTCCCTCTTTTTAACTTCTAGTTAAATATGACCCAATCATATTAATTAATAATCTAGAATCTTTCATTTGCATCTAATATTATGAATTATATTCAATAATATAATTAATAATATTTATCAAGAAATAATAATATTTATCAATAAATAATAATATTTATCAAGAATCAAATTCTTATAAATATTAATTCGGTGTCTACTTGTTGTTCGGTGTGACCCTATAGGATCATATATTACCGGTAATATTATTTTATAATCATTTTTGAGCATATAGAACCAACAATCTTCCACTTGCTCAAGATTGCATTATAGAATGATATATACAGTGGTGGACGTCTAGCAACATCTCACTGCCCCCAGCAATGTATGACTGTCAGTGCCATTCAACAACATCCAATTCCCATAAGCTCATAGCTTCAATTGATATATAAGGTGTGGTATCAGTTATCCCTTTGTTCGGACATCATGTTGAACGTGAGACATGGATCACTATCATTCTCATCTATTGTTCAACTTTTGGTAAGGCGCCTTAGATGTCTCACTCTTAACATATTTAGAGAAACAAATCCCATCTTGACTACATACGCCTCTCATGCAGTTCATGCCATGCCCAATAATGGCCTTTATAGCTGCCTTTTTCAAGAACAACGGTTAACCATATCTGTTAATGTCATTTTTATTGTAATCAAGGTTATTTATGTTAAGCTTTAGCCTTTATGTTGACTTTTGTAAGTCAAGGGTATAAATATCCTTGTTAGACTTTTCTGTATTCAGTTGTTCTAATAGAGATGGCGTACTGAAGTGTTTCTCTCTCTCTACGATCTCTATTTCTCTCTCTAAAATACTTGATTAGATCCTTTATAGAATAATATTTGGTATCAGAGCAAGTGATCGAGTGTTTTTCTGCAGAGATTTCACAAATTCATCAATCAAATTTGTAGAATTTCTTGAAATCGATCGAGTTTCTTGAAGTTCTTCAAGAAAATCTCCTTTTCTAGTATTTTTACAAGTTTGTGTGAATTTGGATTGGTTTTTGTGATCACTGGATTCGGTTTTGTAAGAAGAACATATTTGATTCAAGGATCATGGACTAATTTTGCTGTTTTGATCATCGATTTGAGGTTTGTCAAGGATTTCATTTTGTTCGACTTCTTAGATCTGTTCAAACGAATTAGGCCTTTTTCCGAGTTCTTCAGTGGATTTGCTTTTCTTGATTGTGTTAGAATCTGCTTTTCCTTCAAATTTGCAGAATTTGGAAGTGTATTTCTGCGTTTTGTGAGATTTGGATCGTTTTTGGTCACTTTGCGCTAGATCCACAGTTTGTGCCAGTTCATCTTCGTTTTTGAGAATTCTGCCAAGTCTACTTTGCGCCACCAACGGGTAGCGCAAACTCTACTTTGCGCCATCAACGTGTTGCGAGAACCTCACTTTGCGCCATTGTCTCTTAGCGAAAACCCCACTTTGCGCCAGCCACTACTTTGCGCCACTAACGTCTAGCGCAAACCACACTTTGCGCCATTCACTTCTAGCGCAAACCAGGCTTTGCGTTTTTTACCTTTGCTACTGTTCACTGTTTACTATTCACTATTCACTACTATTCATCATGAATCTTCAAGCAAGTTTGTATAGGAATGATATTCAGATGTCTCTTGGAACAGATACCAGACCACTAGTATTAATCAATGAAAATGAATTTTCACAATGGCAAGACAGGTTTATTGATTTTATCGAGAGACAACCAAATGGGGATAACATGATGTTAGCTTTCACGGAAGGTCCTTTTGTGCAACCTTACAAAGTAATTCCCACAACAGCAAATGTGCCTGCTTCAAGAGAATTAAAAAGAGTCGAAGAATACACTGCTGAAGAAGCAATGAGAGCTAAAGCAGACAAAGAAGCAAAGTCGAATCTTATCCTTGCTCTTCCAAACCACATTTACAATCGCATTGACTGTTTCAAATACAACCCGATGCTAATGTGGACTCAGTTGGAGAAAATTATGCTTGGATCGGCAGTTGCTACTCAGTTAAGACAGAATCGGTTCATGAACAATATTGAGAGTTTTAAGGCAAAGGAAGGGGAATCGTTGAAGAGTGTTTTTGATCGGTTTTGGGGAGTTATTAATGATCTTCTGAAAATAAAAGTTACAAAGACCGATTTGGAAGCTAATCTGAAGTTTCTTAATGCTCTTCAACCTGAATGGAGCAAACCGTGTCATAGGATGAGAAATGATGTAAGAATCTCAACTATGCAAATTCAAGAGCTATATGAAATTTTGATGACTGATGAAGATAGGGTCAAAGAAAAGAAAGAGAAGTTGGATAAAAAGAACAAAGTCACAAGTGTGGATCCAATTGCTTTGATTGCTAGTCAGTTGGCAGAAAAGAGTCTATTAGAGAATGCTTATGATGGACAGACTGAAGATGATGGTGAAGAGCTATAACAAGCTATGATTCTTTTGACCAAGCACTTTCAAAAGAAGTACTTCAACAGGCCAGGGTCAAATAATCTGAGAGTCTCATCTGGTTCAAGAAGGGTTGATTCTGATGCTAGTGGTTCAAAGGCATTTGAACAAAAGTTTGAAGGTCCAAAACCCATGGAAACCAAGAAGGTGGAAGGAAAGAAAGCTGATGTTTGCTTCAACTGTGGAAAACCCGGTCATTTCTCCCGAGACTGTAGAGTGAAAGTTGTAAGGGATGCAGCCTACTACAAGAAGAAATTAGAATTGGCAGAAAAGAAGGAAACCGGTGCAGTTATGTTAGCGGAAGAAGAATACTGGCTAGATCACTCTGATAATGAAGCGGAAAACATGTGCTTTATTGGTGATGATGCCAGTGATGATGAGGAGAATGACAATGCAAGCTCAACTGATGATTCTGAGGTACCTTCTACTTTTGATTATGAATTTATTGTGAATCAGATGAATATCATGACTACTGCCATTCATGAACTTCGCACAAAACTGCTTTCTGAAAAGGAAAATAATAATATTCACTCAAAATCTATTAAAAAATTACAAAATTGCCTTGAAGATGAAAAGAAAATTTTAGAAGATACAAAAGGTAAATTTGTAAAGAAAATAGAAGAGTTGGAAGAATTAAACAGATCTTATCTTGAATCTTGGAAATCAATGACCGATATGAGAGACAATCTTTCTAAACAAATAACTGTTTTAGAAGAAAAACTTTATTTGAGAGGTCAAACCGAACAAACGGTTTATTTAAACAAACCAAGAGTTACACATCTATTAAAGAAAAATGGGGACTTGGATTTGAAAATCCACATTTTTTAGAAGAAGCTAAAACACAAGTTCCTACTCTTTATGAATTTGAGTTTTTAACTCTTGCCAAATATGCTCCTCATTTTAAAATTAAATGGACAAATGATGATGAGACTTTAAAATTGGAAGAAGAGAAAATAAGTCTTACAACAAAGATGCAACTTCCATTTGTATACACTCGAGAAAATGAAAAGTACAACATCAAATCTCGAAATTCTAGAAAATTAAGACTTTCTAGAAAATTTTCAAATTTCACAAAGTCCGAAAAAGCTTCATTACCAAACGATTATTTTGATAGTTACGCTATTAATACTAATAAAAAGAATGTACCTCAAATATCTTATGATACTAAAAGATACATTCCACCATTAGTATTAGAGTGTAAAATTTTAGATCTTGAAGCTAAATTGGAAGAACAAAATATCTTGTTTGAATTTGAAAAGGACATAATTTCTACCTTCATGACTTTAAGTTTTGAAGAAGAAATAAAACTTCAACAAGATATTTTTGAAAAATATAAAAATATTGTACAATCTGATTCCGAGAAAGATACAATGGAAGACGATTCTAACGAAAGCTCTTCTTCTGATGATAAAATTGATTCTGATTTTGACTGTTCTGAAAAAGAAAAGGAGAGTAACTCTGAGGAAAGTCTAAATGAAAAAGTTTCAAAGTTTGATTTCTTACACAAAGTAATGTCTTCTAATTCAGATGTTGAAACAGAGAAAATTGATGATTCTTTTACTATAAATGCAAATTTTCACAAAAAGAATCATAGAAAAAGGAGAAGGTCAAAGAAATCTAAGAAACAAGATTCAAAATCTGGAACTGATTCTGATGCTTCTTCTTCTAATTTCTCAGATAGGTTTGTGAAGAAAAGACCAAGATAAGTTTGGAAAGTCAAGCAGTTGTCTCCAGATACTTCAACAGATGAGAAGAGTAGCATAGTCAACAACCCTTGTTCAATTAGTTCATTTGCTGAAAATAAAGAGAATTGTAAAAACTCTTTTAGATATTCAATAAAGCAAATATTTCGAATTACCAATGGTGGTTTATGTTGCTCCTCATGTTGTAGTTCTGGTGGTGATGTTTATTCATCTGATACATATAAAATTCATAATCCGATGTTTGATTCAAATGCATTTTATAAACACAAAAGTTTTTCAAAGAAAAGAAAACATTCTGTGTTTGATAGGAAGTCTTTTGGAACTAACAAGAAGGGACCCACAACTAGATGGGTACCTAAATCTCCTTGATGTGTTTCTTTTTGCAGCCATGTCATTTGTGGTATCTGGATTCTGGATGCACCAAACATATGACTGGCAATAAGACTTTATTATCTAACTTTAAAGAAAAGGATTGTGGAAGAGTCAAATTTGGAAATTGCGCGACATCTCCAATTCTCGGTTACGGAGACTTAGTTCAAGGGAATATCACAGTGAAAAGAGTGAGTTATGTTGAAGGTCTAAGCCACAATTTGTTCAGTATAGGGCAATTTTGCGATAAGGATCTGGAAGTCAGTTTTAAATCAACAAGGGTTACTGTTAAAAATGATGACGGAAAAGATTTACTTGTTGGGAAAAGAAGATCCAATCTTTATACCATAGATCTCTCAATAGTAAATTCTCCTTCTGATATCTGTCTTGTGACAAAGGCGACCACAAAACAAAGCTGGCTGTGGCATAGAAGACTGGCTCATCTCAACTTTAATTATATGGACAGGTTAGCCAAGAATGAACTTGTTCGAGGTCTCCCGTCACTCAGATTCGAGAAAGATCATCTCTGTCATGACTGTGAGAAGGGAAAAATGAAGAAAGCTTCTCATAAACCGAAAGCTGAATTTTGCACAAAAGATATTCTGGATCTCTTGCATGTAGATTTGTGTGGGCCGATGAAAACAAGAAGTATTGGAAAATAGAGGTATGTCCTAGTGATTGTTGATGATTATTCACGTTATACTTGGATGAAGTTCCTCAAATCAAAGGATGAAACTTCCGACCATCTCATCAATCTCGTTAAGACTATTCAGACTAACAAACAAAAGGCAGTGAAGGTTGTCAGATCCGACAATGGAACGGAATTCAAAAACAACACTTTACAAGCGTTCTATGAAGCAAATGGGATCACTCAACAATTTTATGCCGCAAGAACACCTGAACAAAACGGAGTGGTGGAGAGACGCAATCGAACTTTGGTTGAAGCGGCTCGCACTATGCTCGCATACTCAGGTCTTCCTCTATCTCATTGGGCCGAAGCAGTTTCTACGGCATGTCACACACAAAACAGATCAATCATTCATCGGAGATTCAACAAGACACCGCATGAGCTTATGAATGGCATCAAACCAAATGTTTCATATTTCTGAGCTTTTGGGTGTAAATGTTTTGTGCTAAACGTTCGAGAAAATCTGAATAAATTCAGTCCGAAAGCAGATGAGGGAATCTTCCTTGGTTATGCTCTTTCTTCAGCAGCTTACAGAGTATATTTGACTTCAGCTAAAAAGGTGGTGGAGAGCGTCAATGTCAAATTTGATGAATCCGAACAAATGGTTTCGGGCAACATAGGATCCGCTCCCGCTATGTCAGGAGTGTTAGCTTCTGGACAAATCAGTTCAGAACCTGTTTTTCAACCGACAAATCAGGATCCTACTCTGTCTCCTAATACTCTTACTGATCTTGATTTTTTATTTGAACATTTCTACAATGACTTACCTTCTACTAACACCAATGTTCTACCTATTGTGTCTAATCAGGTAAATACGAATGCATCTACCTCAAATTCCGCTGCACAAAACTCTGATAACGATGCAGTTCATGGTACATCTGAACCTGTTACGCAAGAAGTAGTTTCGGATTTAGATGTGCCACCTGTGACTGAAGAAACGAATTCGTCACAAATTCTTGAAACGTCCGGAGATGTTCAATCTAATGAAAGAGAAACAGTGGATCCGGGTGTCATTCAACAACCAGTTCATCAATCTGAATCAGACGATGTTGTTGAGATATCTCCTCCGATTCCTGAAGTGATACTTGTGTCCTCTAGTGAATCTGATATACCAGAACCCCCTCCTCAAGTACTTTAAATGATTCAAGAAATAGTTGATCCACTTCCTCATACAACCAAGTGGACAAAAGCTCATCTGATTCACCAAATCATTGGTGATCCGTCCACTAATGTCAGCACGAGATCCAAGTCTGCATCACCGAATGAATGCTTATTTGCTTGCTTCTTAAGCAACATTGAACCAACCAAGGTTTCTGAAGCTTTGAATGATCCAGACTGGGTTATTGCAATGCAAGAGGAACTGAATGAATTCGAAGCATTAAAGGTGTGGAGATTAGTGCCTAGGCCTCCAGGAAAAAGCGTAATCGACACTAAGTGGATTTTCAAGAACAAAAAGGACAAGGATGGAATAATTGTGAGAAACAAAGCTCGTTTAGTGGCGAAGGGTTATCGACATCAAGAAGGAATAGATTATGATGAAACGTACGCACCGGTAGCAAGACTAGAAGGGATCAGAATGTTTCTCGCCTTTGCAGCTTTTCGCGACTTTACTGTATATCAGAGGGATGTAAAGACAGCTTTTCTGAATGGGGTACTAAAGGAAGAAGTATATGTATCTCAACCAGAAGGGTTTGTTAACAAAGCTAAACCTGATTACGTGTTTCGTCTCGATAAAGCTTTATATGGTTTGAAACAAGCACCACGTGCATGGTACGATGAATTGTCAACCTTTCTGCTCAAATCCGGATTCGTTAAGGGAGCCATTGACACAACTCTTTTCATCCGACGCGAAGAACAAGATATCTGCTTAGTTCAAATTTATGTAGATGATATTATTTTTGGTGCGACTAACAAAACTTTATGTACTTGGTTTTCTGATATTATGGCTTCCAGGTTTAAGATGAGCATGATGGGGGAAATCAATTTTTTCCTCGGACTTCAAGTGAAGCAGTTGCCTGATGGAATCTTCATCAATCAGTCAAAGTACGTTTTTGATAGTGTGAAGAAATTCAAAATGGATAAATGTACTACCATAGGCACTCCAATGGCTCATGGTGCAAAAGTTGGTCTGGATCCATATGGAAAGGACTTTGATGTCAGAACCTATCGAGGCATGATCGGATCACTAATGTATCTCACAGCTAGTCGGCCGGACATAATATTTTCTACATGTTTGTGCGCCAGATTCCAGGCACATCCAAAGGAATCTCATTTTGTGGCTGTCAAACGCATTTTCAGATATCTGAAAGGAACCCCATACTTAGGATTGTGGTATCCAAAGGGTTCGGATTACAAGCTGTGTGCTTATTCTGATGCTGATTATGGAGGTAGTCAACTGGATCGGAAAAGTACTTCTGGTAATGTACAATTTCTGGGAGATCGGCTAATAAGTTGGGCTTCAAAGAAACAAAACTGTGTGTCTATTTCAACTGCTGAAGCGGAGTATGTCGCTGTAGCAAGTTGTTGTTCTCAAGTGTCATGGATGAAGACACAGTTGCAAGATTATGGGTTGCTGTATAAAACAATTCCAATCTATTGTGACAGCAAATCTGCAATAGCCATCTCAGTGAATCCTGTTCAGCATACTAAAACAAAGCACATCGACATGCGATATCACTTCATAAAAGATCATGTGGAAAAAGGTACTATTGAATTATATTTTGTACCTACTGACTATCAACTTGCCGATATTTTCACCAAGGCATTGGATGAAAAGCGTTTCACATTCCTTTTATCAAAACTCGGCATGTTGAATTTGAAAGATTGAACCCTCACAAATTTAATTCAATGAAGTGAAAATTCTTTCAATTTTTATTCAATGAATAAAATGTGTGTCAAGGGTGATTTTACAAGTTTTTTTGTTATATCTGAGTTAGATTTGTTTCAACTTTCACTTCTGATATAAATCGAAAGGTCAGCAAAACATGAATGAAATTATACTGAATGCTCGAAATTGTGCAAATATGGACTTATATAGAATACAATGCTCAAAAAGCCTTTTTGTCAGAATGATGGATGGAAACGAAAATATGGGGGAAGCACTATGTTGTAGAACCTAGCGATTGAGATGCTCAATGTTTTTAATTCCAATCATTTAGTTTGAAAGTTTGTGCCTGTGGCCTTTCTGGTTTGGGAGATTAAGTCCTACGGGGTGCTCGACACCTAGTCCCTAAGGCTAACTAGTCTGGGATCGGCTGACCCAAATCCTGCTATAGAACCAGATAGAAAGCCATGTTCTACTGGTACAAATGGGTTTAAGATATATCGATGTGGCCTTTCTGGTTTGGGAAAGTAAGTTCCAAGGGGTGCTCGACACCTAGCCCCTAAGAACAACTGGTCTGGGATTGGCTGACCCAAATCCTGCTATAGAACCAGTTAGAAAGTCATGTTTAACGGTGTATCTTATTCTTACTAAACTTTGTGATTAAATATGCCAATGAGCACAAAAAAGGATGCCAATGAGCACAAAATCAAAAGATGCCAATGAGCACAAAAGAAAAGATGCCAATGAGCACACATCTCTTGAAACTTGGGGAAAATACAAAGTCGCGATAAACCCGTAAATTTGTGAAAATTCTGATTTTGGACAAATAGTGTGAGTAAGAGCAAAGTATTCTTATATGTTTTAGAAATGCATATGATTGAAGCTGATCATATTTCGCATGCTAGCACACCAAATAGATTTAATAAAGAGGCTGAAACTGAACATTTTTTAACTTGATATGCAATGATGACTTGTATTTAAATCCAAAAACATGCATTCAAGTTCATTTGTTTGAAAAATCTGTCAGATTTCACTAAGTTGAATTTCTTTTGTTTGGTGTTCAAATAATCTATAGTTAGTAGTTATAGTATATAATTTGATGTATTTCTTTTCTATTACTGATTTTTCATGTGTGATATTTCATTCTGTGTTTTTGTGAAGTATTGCTTAATTTCAGGGGGAGAAAAGTATTGAGTTCAGTGTTTGAGGGGGAGCAAGGTATGATGAGTTGTGATTTTCTGTGTTCAAAGTTTTGAGATTTGGTGATATTCACAGGAATTGAAATTCAAAAGAATCAAGAACTCAAATCAGATAAATCTTCCAGGTATGTACTTCTGAAGCTTTTTGTCCGGCAAACTCTCCAAATGTAAAATCTTTCTTAAAATATCTATTGCATTTGTGTAGGGGGGGCAAAAATGAGATTTTCAATGTAAATTTTAATTTTTTTTGGGCATATATATATATACAAATTTTGAATTCATATTCTTATGTTTGCCTTCACCATCTCGCACGACCTCTGTTCCGATTTCATCTTTCTGGTTTGCGATTAGTCTGAGATCATCGACTCCAGGTAAGATTTCTCATTTTATTTCTCTGTGTATTAACGGCATCAGATTTGTATCCATGCTTAGATCGCTTTGGAATGATACACAAATCGATTTGCAATTGGAATGATACACAAATCGATTTCGATTTCTAGGGTTTTATTGATTTCGATTGGTAACATCTAAGTATCTAATAAATGTTTTCGATTGAATCCCTTGATCTTTTTCTTTCGATTTTTGATCTGATGAATGTTAGGGTTTTTGTTGATTTTTGCGCCTTTGTCGTCTAAAAGATTTCTCAAGTTTTGCTAAGTCAACTTTGCGCCACCCGTTGGTAGCGCAAAGTGAGCTTTGCGCCACCCACTGGTAGCGCAAACCTAGCTTTGCGCCACCAGTTGGTAGCGCAAAGTGAGCTTTGCGCCACCTATTGGTAGCGTAAACCTGACTTGTGCAAATTTTTCTGTTTTTCTAAGTCTTTCATGTGTTGTGCATTTCATTCGTTGTTCTTATTGAGGATCTTTTATATCTCTTGTCAGGTGTATCCATGGCTTCTGATGAAGATTTTGATTATCAAGTTCGAGAAGATGAAAATACGGTTCAAGAACATCTCGAGGCACCATCTGATAATGCCTCTCGTGACAATCCTTTACCATCCATGTTATCTTCAGGAGCTGATCCATCAGCTCGTCGTGATACTCCAAATGCTGTCTTTCCAAGAATGATGTATCTCCTACCGTATAAACCTAATAATCAATATGTTAATCTTGATAAAATCAGGATTAATCCAGTGATTGGATCGATTCTACGAGGGCATCCAATTTCCTATGCTCTGGGAGGACGCACGAAAATTCCTGAAGTATATCTACAACAAGTATGGCACTACATTGTCAAGAATGAGAGCGCAAATCCTCATTGTTTTCATAGCCAGATTGATCAGTATGAAACGGAGTTGTTTTATAGAAGACTAAGACTGATCCTCAGACTTCCTGAAGCGGATTCTAGACCGGGTCGCACATCCTTTGATTCATTTCCATCTGAAGGAGATGTTCTTGCTGGAATTCGAGCATTGGGCTGTGTTGGTGATCTCACTCAAGTAAGCCAGTTTGAGAAGTCCAAACTACCACCCGTATGGTATGCTTTGTTCTCTGTTTTAAACAGATGCCTGACTTCCAAACATTCTGGTAATGACAATGCCAGTTTACATTATCTTCGTTTATTCCATGCGATCATTTACGATTTGCATGTCGATTACACTCTCATATTCTGGCAAGAATTATCGGACCGAGTTAATGACAAGGAAACTCACAAGAAGCGCAAGTTCATTCCATATATAAGGTTCTTGGAACTTATTGTTTGGAGCATGTTCAGGAGTAACAAAGAGATTCCTCGAAGAAATGATTGGCCCCTAGCCATAGACTTTGAGATGTCGTACATTCAAAAGCAGAAGAGGAGTTTTGATTATTGAATGCCCATTCCTGCGGATCTTATTCTTAGATATGCAGATCTAACTGATGAGGATGTTATTTCGTACTGTGAAGATAATAACATTCAAATTCCAGTAGCGGATGAAGGAAATGAAGAGACATCTAGTAGTTCTTCGTCTTCAGATGATGATGGTTCAAATGGTGATGATAGTGATGGTGGTGATGGTGGTTCAGACAGTGATGATAGTGATGATGGTGATGATGGTGATGCTGGTGATGATAATATTGTTGGTGATGATTTTAATAATGACAATCTTCAAGTAGATAACACAGTGCGAGATTCAGATGTGCGAGAAATAGATGTGTTAGAAACAGTTGTGCTACAAACAAGTGTGTTAGAGCGTTCTGAAAACATCTCTCTAGAAGTTTCAATCTCTAGAAATATTGATGATAGTGTTGAAACGGCTCCTATTGACTCAAGAGTAGACAACATTCTTGTAGACGAGGTAGAGCTTCGAGATGCGACTGCTTCTGCTATGGGTTTACAAGAGTTGCATTCATGGGTTGATTCCTTTGCTACAAACATTGATACTATTTCATCTTCTAGAAACATGCTTCTCACTGAGTTTTTGGAAAAGATGACTGAACATATGGAGGCAACGAAGAATGAAGAAATAAACCGGATCAAAGATTTATTTAAAGGAAAGGGAAATATGTCAGAAGCAGATGTTCAAGTCAATCCATTTGCTATTCCATTGAGACGTCCATCCGGGATTGTCATCAGAGAACCTTCAAGTCAGATTCCTTCGTCATCGCCACAACAGCCTAACATTATTGTATTGCGTCAACAACCGACTCCTGAAACTGTTCAGATTCCTTCAGGTAGATCTATTCAAGATATTCCGGTGACTGAGCTGTCTGACATGCTGTATGCTCGACTTCTATCCATGTCTCCTCCGGAACATCAAGACAGTGACTTATTGTCGTTGTTGCGTAACTTCCAACCAACTCCAACTCCAGCACCAGTTCCAGCACCAGTTCTACATTTTGTTCCAGATGCGCGTGTAACAACACTTATTACTGATTTTAATTCCTTTCGATCTGAGGTTCGGAATGATTTCAAGGAAATTCAAAAGGGCATGAAGTTAATAACCGATGCTTTTTCTATGCTTTCAGAAAGAATGGAAAAGCATAATCAGACTTGCCAACCTGAAGCAGGTCCTTCTAATAAGAGAACACATGACCGTGATGACCCAGATCATCAAGGCCATGAGGGGGAGAATGCAAAAAGACAAAGAACCGAAGGAGCCTCATATGTGTCAAATGTTGAAGTTCAAGGAATGGTTTCCGGTAGTTCGGAAAGAGTCGCAGATGTAACTCCGGAAGATTTGTTTGATCATATGCTTAATGAAGTTGATTTAAATGCAATGGCGTCAGCCATCATTTTTGAAGAATCCAGAGTTGAAAGCAATTTACAGTTAGTTGTTTATGTTGATTCTAATACTGCTCCAGTGACTGTTGAAATTCCTGAAGGATCAACTGAACAAGAAACAGAAGGATTTGAAGAAATGAGAAACTTTTTTTCTGAGTCTGTGGAGATAGATTCAGATGATGATATGCACGCGAGATTTGAAAAATTTTGGAAGATAAAGGAAGAAGATCAAGATGACATCATTGTAATTTCAGATTCTGAAGTTGATGTTGAGTTAGACGAAAAAGACATAGAGTTGGTAAATCTGTTATATGGTGAATCTCCTGTTCATGAGTCACAAACTCTTGAATCACCATCTACTCAGTCTCCTATTCAACATGATGAAACTCCAGTTGTATCTCGTGAATCAGAAGCTCCTGCTCAACAAATTCCTATGTCTGAAACTCCAGTTGTATCTGCTCCAGCTGCCACTGCTCCTTCAAGCACTTTTGAAAGTGGTGAGTCTTCTAAATCTCAATTTGAAGTTCCTGAAGTGAATGTGAATATTCCTCCAAGTATATTGGAACCAGGTCCTTCTTTGACTGCATAGCAACGAATGCAAAGACTCGAAGAAAAATACCAGTGTGTCAGAATGAGATCTGCTTTTCTTGAAGACTCTGAACGTGGCATCTTTGTAAAGAAGAAGAAGAGAGTGAGTTTAAGTGCTATTCTTGGAATTGAGAAAGAGACACCCAAATTCATATATGAGTATGTGAATTTTATCAAGTGTCAACGCAAAGGGAAGTTCTTTGTTTAGTCAAAGCACAAGATTGTCACTGTTCACAAGGTTGAATTGGTGAGATTTATCAGTTACTGGTATCCAGTCTTCTACGTTTAACGTCAAGACTGTGTGACATATCAGTTTTCAGAAGCAGATTTTAATGATCTCTCAATTGATGATTTTGAGGTTCTTTATCATTATTTTAGAGATTTAACCATTCGAAATGATGATATTTTAAGAGCTTTGGATGCGGTCAAACGTTTCATACGCCGTCAAGTCAGATTTTATCGGTGTTTTGATTTTCAACTTGCAGTTGAAAGCTTTCAACCAGTTGTTAATGTGACAAGACCAAACAGAGATCTACCCAATATTTCTGAATATCCACTTTGCACTGTTTTGGAGAATCCTTATGGGGTTGTCTACTGTAAGTTCAGGATCCAATCTTACAATCAATATAACAATGAATAGAATAGTAATTGAGAAGTAATTTGATCAAGAACACTTGTATTCAATGAAGAACAGATTTACAGATCTTAGAGAGAGCGTATCTCAAAGATTACAAAATATGAATACAAGAATATGCGGGAAAAGTTATGCCAAAGATTAGTTAGCTTACAGTTGCTAACTCCTATATATACTACAACGGAAACACTAAAGCTACAGTACATATAAGAAAGACTAATAGGAACAATACACGTGTCCTAATTAGTTAACTAAGTACAAAGGAAAGTATCTAGTTATGAGTTCTGAACAGGTTGTTCAGAACTTCTGAACATTCATCTGATTAAGCTTCTCATAACTTCTGACTCTTCTTCTCAGACTTCAATACTTAGCAAACTATCAGAGCATTCCTTCTGAGCCTTCTTGGTCAGAACTCTGACTCTTCTCTTCAGAACTTCTGAGCCTTCTTATCAGAATTCAATACTTGGTTTATTGACAAAACATAGATCTAACAATCTCCCCCTTTTTGTCAAATAAAGTTATACTTTGTATCACCAAGCTCTTTCAATGCAGGAACAATTTTCTGCAACAGCACATTTCTTTGAGTGAGTCTCTTGTCAATTCTATCAATAATTTTCTGAATAGTTTCAACTTGGTGAGTGATCACTTCTTGAGTCATATTAGCTTGCTTCACCTTCAGCACCTTTTTCTCCAAATTATGCTTGATGAATCTCAAAGTTCCAGAGCTATATTTTGCAGTCTCCTTTGCTCTGAAAAGGATCTTTTCACTCTTGTTTTTCAAAAAGACTCCCAATTCTGGATGTCTGGACACACTTCCAGTTCTTAATACTTGCTTCTGATCATGATCTGTGATGGGTCTTGAAAGATAGACACCTGGCCTTTGTAGATACAGAGCTATTTGAAAATCTGTATAACAATGCCATCTTATGATGTAAAACATAGCTTCAATCACTACACTCCTTGCCTTCCTTTCATTCTTATCTTTGCTTGATTCTTTGAAGCACAACATATTGTGTAGTCTATAGAAATCCATTACTGATAGCTTTTCAAAGTCTGCATCAGTAAAATGGTACACCTTTCCATCTTCTCTTAATACTTCAAAGGATAAGTATTCTTGCTTTCTGAACTGTTTGATCTTTAGTTCTCTGATCCCAGTGATTAGAAAATCTGAATACACATCTTTCTTTGGTTTTCCAAGACATCTTGACTTCTCAGCCAACCAGATCTGAGTCTCTTTTGGTTTGTCATGATATACACTTTGAAAGTTTACTTCACTTGGATTAAAGAAGTTTGGCAGATCAAACTCCAGAAAATACCCATTCACATCTACAGATCTTTCATCTTCTTTTGGTTCTGACTGTTCAGGTTGATCAATACTTGTCATTTGATCATTCTGAGGAGTTGTCTCTTGAATTTCTTCTGAAAAGACCTCATTCACCTCATATTCTGCTGGAAACACAAAATCACTATGCAACATCTTTTTAGGATTTTCTTCTGATAATAACCATTCACCACAGCTTCTGACCTTACTTCTAAGATCTATCCTTCTTTTCACATCTTTCACACATCTTTTTTTTAGATTTTCCCTTTCAGTTTTAGAAACTCTCATTTCAATTAGTAACCAACTCAAAGTTGCATTACTATACTTTACCAATTCCTTTAATCTGAACAGCTCAAGATTTCCTTGATTACTATATGCATACCCTTCAGATTCCATTCCTTCATTTATAAAACCCTTCACAATCACACCACTTCCTGGAATCTTCATTGGACAATTCAAATTGCACTTCTTTTTTCTTCCTTCAATTGCCAACTGGAAGTCATACATATACATATTTCTGACATAGATGCCCAAAAGTCTTCTACATTCAATCTCTATCCAGGCTTCTTCAGTACTGGCAAAGAACTTAACAAGAAAGATCTGATCTTCAAGAGTTAATCTGTGGAAATCAAAACTTGATAAGAAAACCTTTACATCTTTTTCTTTCAATACTTCCAATTTTACATACTTCAGACCATCAAATTCTTCTGTCTGAAACATCAATACTTTCTCAATCCTTTTCTGAATGTGTAGCCTTGAATCAGGAATTCTGAATCTGTTTGAGGCTTCTGCATAGATCATCTGAAGTTTTCCATCCATGAAACCATCAATGTTATTTTCTAAAACAACATAGTCTCCTTCTGTGTGGTATAGATGCTCATATGTTTCCTCTGGAAAAATATCACTGTGAAATTGTCTTGCAAGTGGTACATCACTCATATCTAGAACAAAATCACACAAAGGCTCCTCTAAGATTGGCAAGTTAATCTTAGGAATCTCAATTGGCTTTCTGAATAGATATTCTGAAGGCATGAAGTATTCTTTAACTTTTTCATATTCTTCTTTAATATCAGCAATGTCATCCACATAGTTAAAATAGAAATCCTCTTGAAATTTCTGAGAATAACCAACAGTACTATCTTCCTCTCCCATCAGATCAATATGTCTTACCATCTTCACATCCCTTTGAATTTTCTGAACATTGAGTGCTCTGACTAACTCACTGTGCATCCTTCTGATCAAAATCTCATTCAATCTCCTTTCTTCTGACTCAGAGTCCACCAAACTAACTTTGACATATGGGACAATATTTGTACACGTGTTCACAACCACTGAACTCTCAACTGTTTCTTCTGATCTCAACACAGGTTCCTCAATAGCTTCAGTTTCATCAGAATTATCTTCCATTTCTGCATCTAAGTTCAATTCCTCTGTTTTATCAGAATCATTACCATCCATACATTCCATCTCCATATCCTCTGTATCTGAGCTTGTAATCTGAACAATCTGAGAATCCACTTTCTGAATATTTGCCTCTGTCTGAACCAACTGCATATCTGCTATTTCAAAATCTTCTATACCAATATCATCATCAGAACTCAACCTTTGCTTTTTCTCCCCCTTTTGATGATCATGAAACTCATTATCATCAAACTTTCTTTTGAGGTTCTGAACAGGAACATCTTCAGGTTCAGCTTCTGCTAGTGGAACAAGATTAAGTGGTTTAGAAGTTGAAGCCAAAGAAGTACTAAGTGCTTTGAATATAGATTCTTGCATACTCTGCATTTGGTTAAACAGATCTTTCTGAAACTCAGACATAATATCCTTGATCTCCTTTTTATGAGATTCCAAGGATACCTTTACATCATCTATCTTAGTCTCAACAGATTTCATCTTCCCCTCCAACATTGTTTTCAACTCCTTTACCTCATCATTCAGTCCATCCACCTTTTCCTCCAATTTTTTTACTTTTTACCCCATCACCATGTTTTGTTTCTGAATCTTTACAAATTCAGAAGATTCTAACTGTGAACCTGAACCAACAGATGGTCCAGTTTTCATGTGTCCAGAGGACTCATGGCCTGTAGATAACACTAAGTCATCTTGTACAACAGATGCACATTTTAATGAAGCTTTTGTAATGTTCACCTCACAAGGACTTCCATCCAATCCTTGACATCCAAAATTAGGAGTGTCTATGAATGTTTGGCCAGGAATACGAAATTCCTGATTTGTGCAAGTGTTGGAAGGAATTTCAGGCTCAATATGGATAGGACTGTGATATCCAGACTCAATGTGATGAAGAATAGGTTGGGATTTATCACCTCCCTCCAAATGAGTTTGGGATGGTTCCCCTGATTTATGTGAAAAAGTAGCAGGTTGAACTGCTTCTGAGTGGGTATAGATGGGTTGTTCAAGATCCATCACTAGGTCCATGGTGATTTTTTCAATATTGGACACCAAGAGTCGTGTCTCAATAGCAGATGTGGTTACCTGGTTAAGATTGGCTAGTACAGAGGCATCTCTTTCTGTTTGAACCTCTGGTGATATTCTCTCATCCTCACAACTCTCATTCTGTTTTTCTTCACATATTCTAACCAAGCTCTCAGAATTTTGCCCTTCATTTCTCTCAGAATGTTCACCCATTTGAACATCCTCCCCCTCTCTAACATGACTAGACCCCTCACCTCTCCTCTCAGGTTGGTCCTCATGGGTAGGGATTTGAGGTACTTCAATTCCCATAGAGGTGCAATAAGCTTTTAAAATCTCACTCTCCCTTGGAATGTAACTCCTAAGTGATCTTGGCAAGAGTTTGTGATTAGGATAATTTTGAATATTAGTAGCAGAAGACATCTTACCCAAATGGAAAATAGGACCATGCTGCTCCTCTGATCTTCTTGGAATGGTTCTGTTTTCTTGCATTGCATACCAAATCACAAGTTGCCAATACCTTATGTAAGGTATATATGACAGGGGTGTATCCTTTGTTTTCTTTTGAATAGCCTTCTGATTTTTCTCAAATGTATTCTTCATGTCTTCCCAAAGTAGAGCAGTATAGTCATAATGCCTATTCTTCACTAAACCTTGAAAATTTTGAAGAATCTGTTTTGAAGCTTGATCTGCAGAGCTATTCTTCCCTGACAAACACTTATTCACCACATGAAAGAAACATGCCCAAATTGGTGGCAATTTGTTCCTTCTGAAACTACTAAGAGTCCTTAACCCCTCATTGTATCCTAACCTCATAAACTCCGCAATCAATTCTTCTGTTAAAGGCGAGTCTTCAAAGTCTGTCCTTTGTTGTACATCATCTTTTTCTGGTAAATTGAGCATTTCCCTCAGTGCATGGGATTGATAATGTGATTGTTACTCCTCCAATTTCAGATACAAATTTATTCTCTTCTAACCTAAGATATTTCCACCATTGTTGAATATACTGAACAGGGACAGATTTGTGTCTTGTGAACCATTTCTTGTAGGGATGATATTTGAATAACTCCATTATTATCCTGTGTTCAGGCTTAAATCTATTTTCCTCAAACAATAATACACAATTATTTTCTGACAACTTCAACCATTCTCTTTCAGGAACAATTCTTTCCACTAAATTTGGTCTTCTTGACATTATTGACCCTGCAGCACTCTGTTCATGTTCGACATTCATATTTCCCTCATCTGCATTCCCCTCAGATTCAGCCATTTCTTCATCTTCTGCATTTATTTCATCGTTTCCTACTGCTTCTTCTTCAATAGGTCTATTTTGAACTTCATCATTGTCCGAATCAGAATCCTCCATTAAAGACTTAGTACTATGCAGAGATATATGACCACTTCTTCGAAATCCAGATATGATTTAAGAAGAAAACAAATTCAAAGAACTCAGGAATGATTCGTATGTCACTTTTCGCTCTGAAATTTGAAAGAATTTGAAAGAGGGAATTTAAGACCTAGTTAAAATCCGCGAAGTTGAAAGGTTTGACGGAAAAACGAGGTCAAAGTTATAACGGAGTCAACACATTTGAAATGCCACGGAGGATTTAAATGAAATGCGTGGCATAATCAACCAAATATGAAGCTGACACGTGTTATTGGATAGAATATTGACACAAGTCAAAGATCTGAATAACACGCTCAGATGATTTTCGTTCCTTTATCAGAGTTCTGATTATTCTACTCAGAGTTCTGAGTCCATGATTCAGAAGAATTTGCCTTGTAACCAAACTATTTAAAATCAACTTCTGACAAATGTAAAAGCTTTAATTATTCAGAAGAGGTTTGAACAGATAGAAAATCATTTTATCATCAGAATTCTGTTCAAATAGTGATGATTAGTGAAACTCATTTAAAATCTTATATCTGAATAAGAAAATTTTGAGATTCAGATATAGTTTGAACAAGTGAAAAAAAAAAATTATCATTAAAAGCTTGTTCCTCTTTGAATGATCAGAGATAAGAAATGAAAACAAACCTTTTAATCAGCATGAAATGATTTCCAAAAGATATTAATGCTCCTCCTTGACTTTAGCATGTACTTAATAAAGATGAGATGAGATATAAAGAGTAATAGAGAAAAGATAATCCACAAAAATTGAAGTACTTGTATTTCTCAGAAATGAAATCTTGAAAGTTGGATTTCTGAAGTATTGACGCAGAAGTCTGAACTCAAGAGTCAGAATTCTGAGTACAAGACTCAGAGTTCTGAGTACACTACTCAGAAAATCTTACATAGCAGGATTTAACATTTCTGAAAAACAACTAACAAGTAAGATCAATTAGTCAGATTAAGCATTCATATTTTACATATGAGAAATGAGAATCTTTTGTGATCAAGAGGCTTTGTGAACAAGTAGCCAATTGATACTTTGTATGCACAAAGTGCATCTCTATTGTTCCCTTTTCCATGTAGTCCTTTATAAAATGATACCTCACATCTATATGTTTAGTCTTTGAATGTTGAACAGGATTCTGAGTAATGGCAATTGCACTTTCTGAGTCACAGTAGATAGGAATTTTGTTGAGCTGATACCCATAATCCATGAGTTGTGTTCTCATCCACAAAGTTTGAGAGCATGAAGCAGCAGCAGCAGCAACGTACTCTGCCTCAGCAGTTGAAGTGGATACACAATTCTGCTTCTTTGATGCCTAACTCACTATCTTATCCCCTAGAAAGTGACAAGCACCAGATGTACTCTTTCTGTCCATTCTACTTCCTGAATGATCAGCATCAGTGAAAGCTGTTAGTGTAAAGTCAGTTTCCTTTGGATACCATAAACCAAGATCAGGTGTTCCTTTGAGATATTTGAGAATCCTTTTGACAGCCAACATATGTGATTCTTTAGGATTGGATTGAAATCTTGCACAAAAACAGGTAGAAAACATGATATCTGGCCTACTTGCAGTCAAATATAGTAATGATCCAATCATGCCTCTATAAAGTTTGTTATCTACTGAAACTCCTTTGAGATCAGCATCTAACTTTATGTTTGTTGCCATAGGAGTTCTCATAGAAGCACAATCAGACATTTTGAACTTTTTCAGGATGTCCCTTACATATTTTCCTTGATTTATTAAAATTCCATTTGGTAATTGTTTGACTTGAAGTCCAAGGAAAAAATTAAGTTCACCCATCATGCTCATTTCAAATTCAGATTTCATGATTTTAGAAAAATCATCACACATTTTTGCACTTGTAGAGCCAAATATTATGTCATCAACATAAATTTGAACAAGAATCAAATCATCACCTTGTTTCTTTAAAAACAAAGTTGTGTCAATCTTACCTTTCTTGTAACCTGAACCTAACAAGTGTTGAGTAAGAGTGTCATACCAGGCTCTTGGTGCTTGTTTTAGACCATATATAGCTTTATCTAAAATATAGACATGGTCAGGAAATTCTGAATCAACAAAACCTTCAGGTTGATGTACATACACCTCTTCATTAAGTACACCATTCAGAAATGCTGATTTGACATCCATCTGATATACTTTGAAATTCTTGTGAGCAGCATAGGCCAAAAATATCCTGATGGCCTCTATTCTTGCCACTGGTGCAAATGTCTCATCATAATCAATTCCTTCATGTTGACAGTATCCCCTAGCAACCAATCTTGCCTTGTTTCTGATGACAACACCTGACTCATCCTTTTTATTTCTGAATACCCATTTAGTTCCAATGATAGATTTACCTTCAGGCCGTGGAATGAGTCTCCAGACTTTGTTCCTTTCAAATTGAAGCAATTCCTCTTGCATTGCTGAAATCCAATCTGGATCCTCTAGGGCTTCATTAGCTTTCTTAGGTTCAATAACACTTAGGAAACCTGCAAACATTGCTTCATTTGCAGTAGCTGATCTGGTTTTTACTCCTGCTGATAGATCACCAATCACTTGATGAATGGGATGATTTTTAGTCCATTTGTTTGCACTAGGAAGCACATCAATCTCTGAATAATTGTTGTTTGTATCATTCTCATCAACGATAGCTTGTAATTCTGAACTGTCCCCTTGTTCTGATAAATTTGAGTTCAAATTCTGAGCAATGAAGTTAGAGTTCTGAGTGACTTGTTCAGAGTTCTGAATACGTGGTTCAGAAGTCTGAATACAAGGTTCAGAATTCTGAGTATCAGGGTCAGAATTTTCATTACTTGTATTTATCAGAGTTGGACAATCCTCAGATGGACCTTTATCAGAAATTACAGTTGTTTGAACTACTTCTGAAGTTCTTCTTTTCATTTCATTGATCATCTTAGGGTTTTCAAACTCTGCATAAGAATCAAAAGTCAGTTCAAGAAAAGCATCCTTAAACAGTGAATTGAGTTCTTAACAAATAGGATTAGAGTTTGTATCAGAAGTCATTTTTTTCCTGTTCTGCATGAGTTCTGAACTGTCTTGTTCAGAAGTCTTCATTCTGACTTCATCAAATGTTACATTGATGCTTTCCATCATCCTCTTGGTTCTTCTGTTGTAGATTCTGAATGCTTTGGAAGTTAATGAATAACCAACAAAGTATCCTTCATCTGCCTTTTTATCAAACTTACCAAGATTTTCTCTGTCTTTAAGGACATAGCATCTGCAGCCAAAAATATGAAAGAATTTGATTAATGGTTTTCTTTTGTTTATCAGTTCATAAGCAGTCTTGTTTAATCTTTTATTGATTAAAGTTATGTTCTGTGTAAAGCAAGCAGTTGCAATTGCTTCAGCCCATAAGAAAGTTGGAAGATTTGAATAAGCCAGCATGGTTCTTGCAGCTTCAACTAGAGTCATGTTTTTCCTTTCAACAACACCATTTTGTTGAGGAGTTTTGATGGCAGAGAAATTGTGAGAAATCCCAGAACTTTCTAAAAACTTCTGAAGAGTCTCATTTCTGAACTCTGTTCCATTATCACTTCTGATTTTCTGGACTGAAAGCTGTAAGAGAACTTGAATCCTTTTGATAAAGTTTATCAATGTAGTAGCAGCTTCTGACTTAGCTCTTAGGAATTCAACCCATGTGTATCTGGAATATTCATCAACAATTACAAGCATATACTTCTTTCCTCCTATAGACTGAACTGAAATAGGACCACAAAGATCAGTATGAATCATTTCCAATGGTGCTTTGCAAGATGAGTCCATTTTTAATTTGTGAGAACTCTTTTTCATCTTGCCCATTTCACAAGCTGAGCATAATGATTCCTTTTCAAATTTAATCTTTGGTAATCCTTTAACCAGATGTTTTGCAACAAGATTATTCAGATCTTTGAAGTTTAAATGAGAACATCTTCTGTGCCATAGCCAGCATTCATTTACAATTGAGTTTGATAAAAGACAAACAGGATTTAATGTTTGTATTTTTGAAAAATTAACCACAAATAAGTCCATGTGTCTTTTGGCCCAGAAGACTTTAAGATCATTCTCAGTTAAAATCATGCAACCTGTTATTTTGAACTTGATTTGACAAAGACTGTCTAAAAACTGACTTATGCTGAAAAGATTATGTTGTAAGCCTTCAACATAGAAAACTTTTTGAATTGTCAGATCTCCTTTTGTTAAATCCCCATAACCTTTAACTTGACCTTTGCTGTTATTTCCAAAGTTTACTACTCCTCCAGCCTTTTCTGTGAAATTTGATAGAAAAGACTTCTCACCTGTCATGTGTCTTGAAGCTCCTGAATCTAAAAACCACACATGACAGCCCTGCAACAACAATCAGTTAGATTTAGGTACCCATTTTGGAATGGGTCCTTCTTTGTTAGCCTTTTTATCTGATTTAACAAAAGTATCTTTGACTTTCCATTCAAAGTCTTTCTTCAAACACCACTTTCCTTGAACTTTTATGAAGTCTGAACATTTTCTGTTCACAAAATTGTTCAATTTCTTCTTAAAAGTTTTAAATTTAGATGTTGAAGAAGTTTCAGCCTTCTTTTCTTTCACATTAAACCTTTTTTTCATTCTTTCCTATGATTTTAATATGAGGCTTCACTTCTTTTATTATTTCTCTTTTCTGAGTTTGAGGAACATAAACATTTTTCTTTTCTGTATTCTGAATGTCATTTCTTACATAGGAAACATAAGTTATTGTGATTGGACATTTTCTGAGAATATTGGAATGAATCACTTTCACATTGAACATAAATAAGATTTTTCTTTGCAAGTAACAACAGATCTGTACCGTAAGCCTTTTCATTTTTATTGCTGGTTTTCAAAGTACAAGTACATTTATCACAATAACTCTGTGCTTTTGGTACAGTTGCAGGAACCAATCCATTCATCTCAGAAACTCTTTTCACACCATCTTTCCTTTTGCTTTCCTCTTTTTCTGAAAAATTCAATCCCTTTTTGTTAGAAGGAGAAGTAGATGATTCACCTTTTTCATATGTACTTGATTCATTAAGGAATTTATCATTATCTTTTAGAGCATTAATTTTAAAAAGATCATACTCAGTCTTCAGTTTCTTAAGCTCTGTTATTTTCTGAATAAAGATGTTCTTTTCTTTTAAAGCTTCATTAAGTTTAACATCTACATCACATTAATCATTTTCGAGTTCATCAAAAGATTTCCTCAAATCCTCAAGTTCTTGACTTACAAGATTAAACCTCTTTTCAAGCTCTGAAAAATCATCTGACTTTGTTTCAGAAAATCCAGTTGACTCAGACTTCTGACTACCTGAATCAGAATTCTGATTAACAGACTCAGATGTCTGACCTTCAGACTCAGAGTTCTAACTCCAAGAATCAGAGTTCTGACTAGAAGCTTCAGACTTCTGATTAACTGTTTCAGAAACCTTACTTGTATCAAATATGCTTTCAATGTCATGATGTGAAAAACTTGGCTGTTTATTTTTGTAACTGACATTTAAAGAATCATACTTGAATTTAATGTCATTGTATTTTGGTTTCTCATCTGTTGATTTAGGAATTTCTTTCTTAATCTTATCTTCTGAAACAACTGACTTCTCTATTTTTGAATCATAAACTATCTCCTTTGTCTTTTTAGAGCTTGGTTTCTGCAAATTGTCAGAACTTGTTATAGAACTTGCAGGTCTGATAAAAACTTCAACAATTTCTGGGATTTTTGGTTTAGGAACTTGAAGTTTTTCAAAATCATACAAGTTGACTGGAGCTCTTTTTAAAACAACATTTTCTTCCAATCCCAATCCCTTCTTTAGATTGTAAAATCTTGTATCTTTAACATTACTTGTTAGAATATTTAATGTTTGCTGAGTCTGACCTCTTTTCAAATTTAGATCTTCTAATTCTTTGATTTTGGTGTATAAATTCTTTCTTTCCTCAAATAGCATATCAAATTTTATTTGTAAATCACTCTTTTCATCCTTAATCTTTGAAAATTCATTTTTTAATTCAGAAAGCTTTTTTAACAATTCAAAATTTTCATTTTTAACTTTCTGTTTCTCAGCCTCAGATTCCTCATATTGTTCTCTTATTACTTCTTTTTCAATTCTGAATTTGTTAACCATACTTCTTTCACCTTTTATCTGTTTTCTAAGATTAACAAATTCAGTTTTCATGTCACCAATCTGTGTCATTAAGTCTATTTCAAGTGCAGAATGTACCTCAGTAGATGACTCAGAATCAGCATCCTCATAGTCAGAATCATCCTCATTCTTCATTTTGGCCATGTAACTTTGCATCTGTGGAAAATTAATATGATCATCTTCATCTGAAGTGTAGTACAACCAATTCTCCTGTTCAGCCAACATAGCAATCTCATCATCTCTCTTCTTTGCAAGCTGAGCCTTTTTGGTATAGTACTCATAATCTTTCACGATCTTTACTCTGCAGTCCTTAGCATAGTGGCCAGATTTTCCACACTTGAAACACAAATTGTTTTCTTTTCTCTCTTCCTTCTCTTCTTTATTCTCTTCACTTCTCTCTACTTTCTTCTCAAACTTATTTTCTCCTCTGTCTTCTCTCTTCTTATAATCTGAACTCCTCTGTTCTGTCTTGTAATTTCCCTGAAATCTACCCTTCCCATACCTCTTGTTGAAAGTATTTGTCAACAAGGCCAGTTTCTCAGCCATTATCTTGATATCTTCATCATCCTCTGATCCTTCTTCCTTGTCAGATTCTTTCATCTTTGGTATCTCAGATAGATATGCAGTCTTCTTGGGTGCTTTGATAACTTTGGACTTTGATAAAAATGCTAACTGATCAGCAACATTTTTCTTCTCTTCCACAACTAACTTGACAGAGTCTTCATGTTGATTTAGAACACAGAACAGATCATTGAGGTCTTCTTCACACATATCTTTATTCATTTTCAGACTTATAGCAAATGATGACCATTCTGAGTTTAGACTGTTCAGAAATTTGTAATTTATTTCTGACTTTGTTTTCTTCAGCCCATTTCTTCTCAAATCATTCAGAATAGTACAAAATTTACTGTACGTCTGAGTCAAACTTTCTGACTCTTTAGCCTTGAACCTTTCATAGGCATTTATGCTCTGATTTAACTTCGCTTGAATAGACCTCACAGTTCATAACATCTGTCTTTCCAGTTCATCCCACATTTCCTTGGCAGATGATCCACTGTCAATCCTGTTAAGAACTTCATTTGGAACAGCCAAAGTCATCAACGTAATTGCTCTTTTGTCTATAGCATGTCTGTTTTTCTGTTCTGCTGTATACTGAGAAAAACTCTTCTTCACCCTTGTAGCTGGAATTTCTGGAGTTGTCTCTGTTCCAGGAGTTGCAGCGACATCGACATACACTTCTATAGAACCTTCACGAATAGAGACCATTAGATTTTCATCTATGTTATCCAAGAATTGGATCATTCGGATTTTCCATTGCTGGTACTTTTCAGGTATTAGAATAGGTGGTTTTGTTTCAGATCCCATGGCTAGATACTCTTTAGAAGACATGATTGTAAGAAAGCTTCAACTGAAAGACAAATCCAAATTCCTTGATCGAAAAACACAATTAATTCAAGAATTGCTAAGAATTCAAGAACAGTGAGTAGCAGCGGAATCAATTTTCGAATTGATCAAGAAATCTTCAAGAACACAAATAGGAAACCCTTAAGATTGCGATCTCGATCGAATTTGTTTGTTGACAAGCCCTGATACCAATTGTAAGTTCAGGATCCAATCTTACAATCAATATAACAATGAATAAAATAGTAATTGAGAAGTAATTTGATCAAGAACACTTGTATTCAATGAAGAACAGATTTACAGATCTTAGAGAGAGCGTATCTCAAAGATTACAAAATATGAATACAAGAATATGCGGGAAAAGTTATGCCAAAGATTAGTTAGCTTACAGTTGCTAACTCCTATATATACTACAACGGAAACACTAAAGCTACAGTACATATAAGAAAGACTAATAGGAACAATACACGTGTCCTAATTAGTTAACTAAGTACAAAGGAAAGTATCTAGTTATGAGTTCTGAACAGGTTGTTCAGAACTTCTGAACATTCATCTGATTAAGCTTCTCAGAACTTCTGAGTCTTCTTCTCAGACTTCAATACTTAGCAAACTATCAGAGCATTCCTTCTGAGCCTTCTTGGTCAGAACTCTGACTCTTCTCTTCAGAACTTCTGAGCCTTCTTATCAGAATTCAACACTTGGTTTATTGACAAAACACAGATCTAACATCTACAGAAATCAAACTTCTCAAAGATGCTTCCTCAGGTTTGATGAAATTGGAAGATTCTCAGATGGCACGTTAAAGGTGATAAGATATCAACTGGAGCAAAGACTGAATGAAGCAGAGAGATATTTTCTACAATCTAGAAAGAATTTATACCAAATTGATAATCCATAGATAAGACTTATGAGACGAGCTTTGGAGACAATCGACTCGAGACTCAATTTCAGAAACACTTTAAGACGCTTGGAGATCTTAATTGGAAAGAATAGACTTCATCGAAGATTCGAGCGCCCTTGATTACAAAGGGGGAGATTGTTAATGTCATTTTTATTTTAATCAAGTTTATTTATGTTAAGCTTTAGCCTTTATGTTGACTTTTGTAAGTCAAGGGTATAAATATCCTTGTTAGACTTTTCTGTATTCAGTTGTTCTAATAGAGATGGCGTACTGAAGTGTTTCTCTCTCTCTACGATCTCTATTTCTCTCTCTAAAATACTTGATTAGATCCTTTATAGAATAACAATATCAAAGCATAATACTCCCTACACTTGAGTCCCAAATATGCATCTCAGGTCGAAGGATACAAAGATACTACCTTTTATTCAAGAATCACTTATGACGACGATCCATGAAGTGATCTTGAAGCGGGTCAGGTCCAGTACTCGTTCCCTAACAAGTACCTATGAACTTGGTTGCAACACTTTGCCACTTTTACTTTTAAAAGTCAACCAATCCAATTCATATTAGTCTTACTTCATAGTTGCTCCCACAACTATGAACGACTATGGACATTTAGAATAACTAATTTATTCAAGGATTTAAACATGCTAATATAGAACACAACGAGTATGAAAAGATCATATCCTATATATCTAACTAAATACTATACTTGTTGCTTTACTTGTTCCAATATCCAAATACTAAATTCAAATCAAATCCCATCACTAGAATAACGAAGTCCTAAAGCTCAAACATGACCCTTCAAGTTTAGCTTATATAAGGAGCTTCATGAATGGGTTCATCCAGAAACTTGATTTGTGTAAACTCTGTAAACACTAACATCTCCATTTTTAACTTTATTCTAAATATAGTTAAATGTCTGGAGTAGATACTTGGTACTCTGATGTGACATCGGGTCCTTTAGCATGCGTAATGGTACCCACATTCTCACAAAAGATTTCTAGATGATCCTGAATGGGAGGTATCTACCTAGCTTTTCAATGAACTCTTTCATCCAAGCATCTTTCTTTTGCAGCTTCTAAAGCAGTAGTGTATTCTTATTTTGTAGTGTATTATGCAATTCTACCTTCGCTTGGAACCTTTTTCAAACGAACTAGTTCTTCATTCACAATGAAGATATTTCCCTTTTGTGATCGAGAACCTTCTCGATCTTTGTGGAAGCTATCATTAGTGTAACATTTTACTATGATCTTCTTCCAACCCTCGGTTAAGGAACACTTGTTTGTTCTTCGTAAGTGCCTTAAATTGTTCTATACAATCATCCAATGACCTTCCCTCGTATTTCGTTGGTATCGTTTTCTAATGCTCTGAAGCATTTTGACACGCTCGATCTAGTGCATGTCATGGCATATATGATAGATCCAATTGCCGAAGCATATGGAATACTAATCATTTTATCTAGCTCAATCTTTGTGCCAGAATATTGAGACATGCTCAAAATGATGCCATATCATATTTGCAAGAAACTACCTTTAGAGCCTTGCATCTTGAACCTTTCAAGATCATGTCAACATATGCACTTTTGACTTAAACCTATAAGTCGTCTTAATCTAACTCTAAAGATCTTTATTTCAAGAACAAAATTTGCCTTTTCTAAGTCTTTTATTGAGGAAATACTGTCCGAGCCACAACATGATGCTTTGATATGTCGGAAAGTTAATTTCCAAATGCTAGTATGTCTTGCTCATATAGGTTTAGGAATTTTACTGCGCTCCCACTAGTTTTAGTAAATGCATGAGTCATCTTTTATTTTGATGAAAATTTAAACTTTTAATTTTCCTGTCAAAATGAAGATTCCAGTTTTGAGATAATTGTACTGATCCATGAATGGATTGTATCTCAGTGTTCATGACTCTAAGCCACTTACCAGATTCAGAATCTGACATAGCACTTTAGTAGTTGATGGGTTTACTAGAACCCAGTCATACATCATTCTTTAAAAGAAATCGATATCTCTCGAATTTCTGAATGATTCTACTAGATTTGCGAACACTTGCTGTTTTTACTAAGTTTCTGATTAATCAAATCGCTCAGTTTCAACGACCTTTGTTTGATAACTAGAGCCAACCAATAAGTGCATTAGGTTATGAAGTTCTTGATTCCCTTCAAGTTCCTTAACACTCCCACTTGCCTTGCCCAAAAAAAACTTGCTTTCTAAGAACTTGGCTTTGGAACAATAAACAATTTTATTGTTTGTGGGATTGTAGAATCGGTATATAAAACAATTTATAGTATATTCTACAATAAATGCATTTGGTAGATATTGGGTCGAGTTTACTTGAAGCTTATTGTCTTACTTGAGCTTCATAAACCCACACCTTCAACTAAGACTAAGGATGAAAAAACTTTCATACGAAATCTTATAAGGTGTCTTGTATACCTTTTGGTTGGTGTCAAAAAGTACGGTTTACTTTAACTAGGGTAGAATTCCGAATTGATATAGGAATAGTACTTCTACTCATAGAGCAAAACATATTTAATAAGGTTTGGTTCATCCTTTCGGATGTACATAATTTTTAAGATGATCCAAGAGTTCTTGGTTTAGATACTATCCTCCTATATCAGAAAAGACTTTAATGGTCCTGCTGAGTTGTTTTCTTAATCTTCACTTTGAAACAACTTGAATTACATCAAATGCTTCATCTTTATGTTCCATAAACTTCAACAATTGAAATCGTCAGTGAAGGTATTATCTATCACCATATCTAGACTTGGTTTTGAGAGACCATATACATCAACATGTATCAATTCTAACAAACAAAAAAAATTCTCCTTCTCTATGAATTAGAGAAAAGAGCTATATTCAACTCTATCAAGATCGCATATATCAAATGAAAATATTTATATTTAGTTTAAAAAAAACACAGTTTTGAAATTTAGATATGCGTTTAATTTTCTTGATTAAGTTGACTATTTCATGTGTAAACTTGATTCAAATCATATTTGATTCTTTTGGTGTTTATATAGAACTATGTTTTAGAAAGCTTTTGAGATTCACTTTATTATTCAATTAAGAGGACTAGTTCTCGAAATGGAATAATTCATTTTGAATATGAATATAATCGTTTCCAAAATGGTTAAGTGAATTTCATTCAATCAATAAACATGTGACTGAATAATAATATAGTCAAACTAAATTCAAATATTGTTCGAAACAAACATTGTTAAATAATACAAGCCAAATGGTTTCAAAATAAAATCTCTTATAAGCTTGGTATGCAGTCTTGCTTCCTTGCTTATATGGATCACCATTTTGCTTGTCATTCAGTCACTTACCTTTCTCGATCATCTGTAACATATTACAAAAATGAGTTCTACACTTAGTATCAAATACACAAGTGTAAGATATAAAAGAAAAAAAATTATACCTATCCAATAGATACCTGAAGGACATTCCTTCGTTAGAAAATATTCAGATGACAATTCTCTCTTCCATGACCAAGGTAACCACACTTACCACATGTAAACGCTTCCATAGAAAGATTCTTATCAAACATCTCTAGCATTGTATGCAACTGTGAGACCGAAAAAACTTTGAGGCCCAACCTTTTGATAAAGGCATCAAATTTTGGGGTCAATGATCTAAGGATCATATCTATGGCCAATAGTTCGGGATAAGGATAACCAAGGTTATCCAAATAATCAAGGTGCGTCCTCATCCTCTGAACATGTGTGTTTACATCTTGGTCTTCCTCCATCTTAGTTCTATAAAGTGCCTGAAGAGTTCTCAGGCGTTCACCGAACACATAGCTTTGATGAAGCTCCCCTAAGTGGATTATCATTTCTAGTGCGGTATATGAGAATATCTCCACATCTTCTCGTAAGAGTGGATCCATAGTCTCAAGCATAAGACGTGATATGTCGATTGAATCATCATTATGTTTCAACCAAGCCTTGTGATCTTCTGTGGAGGTAAGAGGAGGTTCTTGACGAAGAGGTACGTTAAGAAGATATGATCTGTGTTCACTTTTGAGAACTTGTCTCAATCTGCGAAACCAACTCGGGAAGTTTTGAGTGGTTAACTTTTCTTG
This sequence comes from Saussurea involucrata, assembly GCA_033807775.1. Classification (NCBI taxonomy): domain Eukaryota; kingdom Viridiplantae; phylum Streptophyta; class Magnoliopsida; order Asterales; family Asteraceae; genus Saussurea; species Saussurea involucrata. The sequence goes on from CM066315.1 coordinate 140,332,716, forward strand.
GTTAAGCCATGCTCTTAGGGATGAATTAATTGTAGTGTTTGCATATTGGGCCATCTACAAAATTTAACAAAGTTAATATAGTATTTTCAATATTAATTATTAAGCAAATTAATTACCCTTTCGTTTTCTAAAAAAAATTTAATTTGCATATAATCTAGGATCCAACGTTGCAAAACAAATGAAACGGTTAGGTGACCTTTATCCCGTCCATTTAATCCAACAAGGTAGATAACGTTTATCGATTACATCGAATGTAATTCCTAGCGTTATGGGATCCTTAACAACTTGTTTGTTAATTGGCATGTTTGATCCCATCTATGCCTTGGGTTTCTAATGCTTAGGTGACCTTTATCACAAAAGATTCCCAATCAAGTCATCCTACTTGAAACAACATGTGAAACTCACATCCATGCGGTTAGGTGACCTTTATCCCACAAAGACATAAGAATCACCTCATCCATCTCAAGACAATCCAAGTGGTTAGGTGACCTTTATCCCACAAGGGTGTCATAGCGACGTATTGAGTGTTTCTCAAAAGGACGGCATAGACTTGCATTTTGAAAAGGGATTTATAATGTTTTATAATTCTAGTTTTAAAAACATTTTATTGGCATGTGTTAGTATTCAATAAGATATGATACTATTTAAAATCTTATTTCACATTAAATGGTTCCTTTTAGTTAAATAAAATCTCTCTTTTATCAACTAATTATATATATATATATATATATATATATATGATGTTAAATCCAGATCCGTGCAACAATACAGAAATCGAATATGATATGCAATAAGTAATATGATTTCAACTGGTCATCCCTTTCATTAATCTTTTAGAGAGAATTTGCAATACAGTGTTGAAAGTAAAAGAGATGATTAGCTTGTTTTTCCAAGCTAATCAACATTAAATACAATGGGCCCGTGGTTAACAAGCCCACGGCCTGTTCACTAATAAGGCTCAAAATGAATTAATACAAAACAACCCTTGAACTTTAAATCAACATTAAAACCTGCTCTAACAATCTCCCCCTTTGATTTGAAGTTCGAGTTGGCGCTCTATATCTCTCCAGTTGAAGACATATCTTTTGCGGAGCGCGAAGTGTACCTCGAACAATCTGATGGCGCGGCGATAGTCGATGCGATCTTCAATCATTTCCAAGGCATTCCTAGCAGTTACTTCATTCGGATTCGGAACATAAGAATACCTTGGATTTTCAGACTCGTGCTGAATAATCTTTCGAAGAGCATCTCTGACCTTTAGAAGCGTGCCGTTGCAGAATCTTTCCACCTGACTGAAGCGCATAAATTTCTTCTCTTTTTGCTTGTTGAGGTAAACAATCCCGAATTCTGGTTCCAGAAGCATAGCGTTCTCGGGATACATGTTTAACTCAGGTGCTTTCAGATTCGGCTTGATCAGATTTACCTTTTTCGCCTTGTTCTCGATAGCCATTTGGAAGTCCGTTAGATAAGACATGATGATGGTGCGGACTAGGTATCGACGAACAGCTTCGAGTGCCTTTGTAATTTCTAGCGGTCGGATGGTTCTTTCAGAATAACCAGAAAGTCGAGTGGGCGGAGGTTCTTGAAATCAGCTTCTGAAAATTTCCATTCGTTCCCATCTTCACGTCGAACAATGAAAACTGGGTAGACGATTCTAATAATATGTCTTGAATAGATACTGATTACCTCTGTGATTCGAAGTTTGGTTCTGACCTGGTTGACTGGAAGACACCGCTGCATTGTGCTGATATATCGGCGTTGAAATTCTGGGTCAAGGTTGTAGATACCTAGACAGAAGGTCGGCTCGATCTGGCGAAGCTTGTGGACGAACAGCTTTTTTAAAGATTCCTCCAGATGAGGGATTAGTACCATGATCTTCTCCCAACGGATTTGTTGCTGTTGAGGAGTAGGAGGAAGATCAGAAGCTGTCGTGGGAGGAGTAGTTGTCGGAAGTCGGAAGTAGTAGACTCGGGTCTTGTTGATGGTGTTCCGGCGGGTTGAGCATAGTGAACGGGGGATGCTCCATATAAATTTTGGAGCAGGAACTGATCGTAGTCAATATTGTCGACCTCATCAGTAGGGAAGACCAAATTTACCTGGAGATTTACGGCACTGGCGGCTTTTTCATACCATGCGTCTTTGGTCTCCAGGTTGGTCTCACACTCTGGATCTATCATGTCCAGTATCGGTCTGTCTGACGAGTCAAAATCGACCAGTTCCTGTGTTGAACCCTCGGGCTTTTCAACCGTCGGGTCTTCTTCATCTGAAATATCCATATCTATGACCATATCTGCTAGTGGCAACTCGGCTTCGGGTGCTTCTGATGTAGTTGTCGCAGTTGGGGGTTCCTGTTGAACCACTGTTGTAGTTTCGGCAGTCATGATCTGGACGGTCTCGGTTTGGCGTAGACGCTTCTCCCCCTCACGGTGATCAGGATCATCATGGTCATCGTGCTTGCGTTTGAGACCGTCGGCTTGACTCTTACACGTGTCTTCAAGTGAGCGGACGCTCTCAGAGAGCGTGGTTAGCGCTTTGTTGTAGTCGTTGAGGGCCGAGTCGATAGAGTCGAGGCGAGAGGTAATGGATGAAGACGGAGCAGTGACCTGTGATCGGAGAACTGAGATCAGGTCTGCTTCGGTAGATGCGGTGGTGTCGGATTCCTGGAGCAGTTGGGCCAACAGCATCGTCTTCAGGGTCTCCACCAAATAGATTGGTTGTTGTTGAATCGGTGGAGGTGCAGAGGCGGTTTCGGGTTCGACGACGTGGCCCTTTCCTTTGATAGCACGCATTGCTTTGGCAAGCTCAGCGGCTACATGTTGTTGCATCTGTTGCTCCATATCCTGGCGGACAGCCTTAAGGGTGCTGTCCAGAGACCCTGGTGACACGAAGTCGGGTAAATTAACGCCGGGATCACTTAGATTGCCCGTTGAGGCGTCTACCATAGGGGTAGAGCCACCTACGTTCACAGTTGGCGTGATGTTAGCTGTGGTAGGATTTCCCGTCGATCCTTGTGTTTCACCAAGAGGTGAAGACACTACGGTGGTTCCGGTCGAGTCACAAAGAATCTCGACTTGGTGTTGTACCTCTTCAAGTGTCCTAGCCAAAGATTGATCTATTTCAAGTGGCTCTACACTCGATGGTGCACGAAATGAAGTCGAGACCGGGGGCTGCTGGTCTCTTATTTCAACACCAGCACTCTCTGAATGAGAGGCCGGTGGAAGTTGTGCTTGTTCCCCGTGTAATATTGAAACATCCGTCTGTTGTGAGACGGATGAGTGGATAAGGGGTCCGTGCAATTGCTCTGCTGGGTCCACGGAGTCTTCTTCAATACCCCGTCCCAACAGATGAGACGGTGTAGTAGATGTGGCTACCCGGATATCGCTCGTTTGGGGTCGCTCATGAGCCTCGTTATCTTTACGGCTCGATCTTTCCTGGTTCAACTTTGAACGCAGTTCTCTCCGTCTCGCATGATCTAACTCCTCTACTTGTTCTCCCTCAGATGTCCTAGTAACAGGCCCGGTTCCAGTATGAGGTGGTGATTCAAGAGGGATTGGGACATTGTAGTTTGGGTTGGGTCTGATACCACGAGGTATGTGTGTCAGGCGTAAGGTACGGGTGCTATCGGAGTCCGTGGAGTCAGATTCCACGTCTTCAACATTGTGAGATGGTGAGGGGGTTCGGTGATATACGACTCGGTCGAGTGATGTAGTATTGGTCTAGAGGATGGACCGGCTTGGGCTGAGCTGGAACCGGGTTGCGATTCCACTGCACCACCTACTCTCGTTCCCCTTCCTCTCACAACTACCGTTCCCCGCCCGACAGCCCCTGCTTGTCGGGCCCTTCCACCTCTTACTCTTGGACCCTCACGTATCTCGGGTCTAACTCCCAAGGCAGGTCCCTCCGGCTCTGGCTGGACTATGGGATTACCTAACTCTCCCCTATATGCAACTACCCCTTGTGCAGTGGGATCGGCGATGGCCAGTAGGGCTTCAGGGATGGGCATGGCTACCGCATCTGAAGCGTTGCGGATAACCATGAACTGGAGGTGTCTGATGGGGCATATCGGATGTGTTGTACGTCTTGGAATGGCTGGATTCGCATCCATGTGTTGACGAACTGCGAGCGATAGGAAACTCGGGTATGGGAGGAACTTCTTCTGTTTGGTTCCGCCGATGTGTCGAATGGTGGTCACAAGTTCACGCCAGATGATCATGGCGAAGTCGATGTGGCGGTTGTAGCACACGGCGTGAACAAGTCGCAGGAAGTCGCCGGTACATTGATCAATACATTTCCATTGGGCGGATAGGCAGCGGTTGAGTATGGTGAAGAGTGTGTAACAAATTGGCGCCAGGAACTAGTGATTGAAGACTGATGGTCGCTGAAGGTCGGAATTGTAACCAAGGGCACGCATTTGTGCGCATAGTGTGACATCATTAACGGCAGGATCGTACCATTCATGGTTGTTGGCAGTGGCTTCCGGTAGAGAAAGTAGGCGGCGAAAGGAATCGGGCGTCAGAGTAAATGGGTGGTTGTCTATCTGCGCCGTGATAGTCTGTGTGTTGCCAATCGTACGGACTTGGGCCGTCAGCCAGACTTGTAGAACGTAGATCAAAGGAACGTCGGCGGTGCGAGTGAGTGCCGGATGGGATGGCGCATCAGAATGTCCAGAATGACCACGTGTTGTGGGTTGGGTCTGAACAGCGCCGGGTCCAAGTAATGACTGTTCACTTCCGATTCGATGCCATGGTCAGGGTCAACCAAGGCAGCATCTGCAACTTCGTCGATAATTTCCTCCTCCTGAGGAATATGGTCCTCCGGGTTTTGTTGATCCACCATGTATATATCTGTCAAAACAGCACAGATTTAGGAACTTAGACGGAAGAACAAGTGTCGGTGCGTACCTTTGCGTTGAATGGCTCAATCTGAGACAGATCGAGGACTGGTATGGATGAAACAGGTACTGAAATTGCCAACAGGGGTGTCCGGAAAAACATGGGAATGCCAAGTTTACCGGACATACAGAGGTTACCGGATGGTAATGGGGGTGCCCGAATAAAGTTGGGACTCCGGTCAAGGGAGTCCGGGTGGTTGAGGTGTCCGGGTAACGACAGAGTCCGGATACGAGTGATTAACACGGTTAGAATTTCCCGGATACATGGATTTTCCGGATAACAGTATAGTCCGGACACCAGACTACCCGGTAGTTGAACTTACCGAAAACCCTAAGGTCTCCGGACAACTAGGTATCCGGGTGATGGTAGAGTCCGGATGGATCATCATGGCCTTGAAGATGTCCGGACACGACGAATGTGTCCGGACGATGACTGAGTCGTTCAATGTTCCAAATAAGAGATCCCAAGCACTTGTACGGGGTATTGAGAGTCGAATAGCACCTTGTGGGAGCAGTGACAACTCTCAAATCACACCTAGTGGTCCTAAACGGACGATGAACCCTTAAGAGGTTTAGGCACTGTTGGATCGACCAAAGCAGGGGTCGGTGTGCGGTGCGATGTGTGCAAACGTAGTTGAAAGGTGATCGAGAGATAGAAACTAGTAACATACCTGAAGATTGAGCGAAAATACTGGTGAATCGTGAAAGGGGGAAGAGTCCGAGCGAGAGAGAGAGAATGCTTAGGGTTTAGGGTTTTTGTGCGCCGTTTTCCGGATAAGACGAGTGAGCGAATCCGGGTGCATATAAATACCCGGGTGGGGTCCGGACTGGTTAGCCGACCCGGATTCCTACCCGGTCCGGATTCTGTCCGGATACCAAAGGTGTCCGGATAACTCTGAATTGGTCCTGTTCCGTGGAAATTTGGAATTTGAACTGGAAGAGAACCTTCTCTCACTCCCCCCTCAAACTGAGCATGGGGATTTGTCGCTCCCCCTCGGATAGTGCAGTGGAGTGAAGTGGAGGAGTCCGACACACAAAAAACTTTGTAGACTTTTAAAGAGAAAAAAAACTTGTGTCGCTCCCTCTCAAACGATGGCTATACCACACACGCAGGAGTGCCCACACACATAAAAAAACTTTTAACAGTAAGGAAAAAACTGTGTGTGACGCTCCCCCTCAAAGTATGAGGAAACTTACCTGATATTGCATTGTGCTCCCCCTGAACACGAGAACATTTGGTGAAAGCACAGAGATAGTGAAAGGAAATATAGACGACAGTATTAGAAAATAGAAAGACACGGAGAAAGAATGAAAAATAAACAATCGATATCTACTTAATAAATACAGAGACTAAATCTAGCGGTGTGACTAGAACAAGTAGAATACAAGTGCGAGGAAGTGTGTGCTCATGCATCAGGAGGGTAAACACCGGATGATGAGAAGACAGTTACTCGTATATGTATGGAACTTGTAACGGGTACACAGTCGGATTAAGTCTTCAGATTTAGCATACCTAGCTTGAACACCAGAGTTTTAAAGCGTTTTTCGTCCAAGGCTTTGGTAAAAAGGTCTGCTAACTGATGTTCCGTATTTACGAAGTAGAGTTCGACGGTACCTCTTTCGACGTGATCCTTAATGAAATGATACCGAACGTCGATGTGCTTCGTCTTGGTGTGTTGGACCGGGTTGCTTGATATAGCAATTGCGCTCTTTGAGTCACAGTAGATCGGGACTCTGACATACGTGAAACTGTAGTCTTTGAGTTGTGTCCTCATCCAGATGACTTGGGAACAGCAGCTTGCGGCGGCCACATACTCTGCCTCGGCAGTTGATGTAGACACGCACTGCTGTTTCTTCGATGCCCAACTAACCAGGCTATCTCCCAAGAACTGAATGTGTCCCGAGGTGCTCTTGCGGTCCAACATGCATCCCGCGTGATCCGCATCAGAGTAAGCAGAAAGTCCAAAACCTGTCTCTTTCGGGTACCAAAGGCCAAGATCAGCAGTACCACGTAAATAACGAAAAATTCGTTTAACGGCATTATAATGAGACTCTTTAGGGTTTGACTGATAACGGGCGCAAAGAAATGTCGAAAACATGATGTCCGGTCTACTGGCAGTTAAGTACATCAAAGAACCGATCATTCCCCGATACAATTTGGGGTTGACAGCCTTTCCGTTAGGATCGGCGTCAAGCTTTGTATTGGGTGCCATGGGAGTTTTCATTAGTGAGGACTGGTCCAATTGGAATTTCCGAAGAATATCCCGAATGTATTTGGACTGGTTTATGAAAATTCCTGTCGACAGTTGTTTAACTTGAAGACCAAGGAAAAAGTTCATCTCACAAAGCATACTCATTTTAAAAAAATTCCCCATGAGAGTGGCAAAGTTCTTTGCATATAAAGGACTAGTAGAACCGAAAATGATGTCATCGACATATACCTGGACTAGAATTATGTGGCCCTTTTCGTTCTTGATAAACAGTGTGGAATCAATGGTACCTCGAGTGAACTCGGCTTCTAACAAGAACTTTGACAGTGTGTTGTACCATGCTCGCGGAGCTTGCTTTAAGCCGTATAGTGCCTTGTCTAAGATGTAGACATGATCAGGCTTCGAGTCATCCACAAATCTGTCGGGTTGCGACACGTAAACTTTTTCTTGGAGGTCGCCGTAAAGAAAGGCGGTCTTCACATCCATTTGGAAGACTGTGAAGTTCTTGTGCGCGGCATAAGCGAGAAACATACTGATTGCCTCCATGCGTGCTACCGGAGCGTAGGTCTCATCATAGTCAATCCCCTCTTGTTGTCGGTACCCTTTGGCCACAAGACGCGCCTTGTTGCGAACAACGATACCATCTTCGTCCTTTTTATTTTTGAAGATCCATTTGGTGCCGATCACCGTCTTGTGCTTTGGACGTGGAACCATCACCATACCTTTAGAGCCTCAAATTGATTTAGCTATTCTTGCATGGCGATGATCCAGTCTGGATCTTCGAGCGCTTCGCGTACGCTCGTCGGCTCAATCTTGCTTAAGAAGCCGGAGAATAGACAGACGTTGGCGGAAGCGCCTCGTGTACGAACAGGAGTCGAGGGATCATCGATGATCTGATGTAGGGGATGGGCCTTCGTCCATTTGGTGGAGTACGGAAGCGGCTGCTGGGTAGAGTGAGAGGTGTCCGGATCCACGTATGCACCTGATGGAAGGTCTTGAACTTGTTCAAGAGTCGCAGTCGTGTTTCTTGGAGGAAGTGGGGGAGGATTCGTCGATGGTTGAACAACTTCTGGTTCCGAGGAGTTCAGAGGCTGAGCATCGGTTGTAGCAGAGGACGAATCTGTAGGAGCGATTTCCGAGATTATAGGTTCCTCCGGGGGGATTACAGTACCAGGTGCAGTCGTATCAGATGATGACGGGTGAGCTGTCTCTATAGATGTTGACGGCGTACTCGTAGACGGGGGCAGACCAGATAAAGCGGCCGAATCCGTATTGCTAGCAGCTTCAAGTCGCGGTTGCGCTGAGACAGATGTGGAAGAATTAATAGTGTCATCATAAAAATATTGAAATAGTAAATCTAAATCAGAAGAGTCAGCATTCGATGAAGATGCATGATTCGGATTTACTATGGCTTGTGCAGATCCCGAACTCGAAGGTTCGGAAGCTAGCACTCCAGTTAAACCGGGTTCTGAACTGAGTTGTTCAGAAGCCAAATCTGCGGCTTCGTCGAATGTCACGTTTATGCTTTGAACAACGGATTTGGTCCGTTTGTTGTAAACGCGATACGCCTTAGCCTGCATGGAGTATCCGATGAAAACTCCTTCGTCCGCCTTGGGACTGAATTTCTCGAGATCATCCTTGTCGTTTAGCACATAGCAAGTGCATCCAAATGCATGGAAGTAGCCGACGGTTGGAACATGATTATTCATGATCTCGTACGGTGTCTTGTTGAACCTCTTGAGAAGGATAGAGCGGTTTTGCGTGTAGCATGCCGTAGACACCGCCTCAGCCCAGAGATATAGCGGTAGATTTGCTTGGGATAGCATTGTTCGAGCAGCTTCAACGAGGGTACGGTTCCGTCTTTCCACCACTCCGTTTTGTTGTGGAGTGCGTGCTGCAGAGAAAGTGTGTGTGATGCCCACCGTTCTCAGATAGTCATCCACTTTTTGATTCTTGAACTCCGTCCCGTTGTCAGTTCTGATGGACTGAACGTGTTGAAGCTTGTTCTGCTGGACAGTCTTCAGGTGATCAATAATGAGCTCCGGAGTTTCGTTCTTTCGAGCGTAAGAACCTCACCCAAGTGTAGTGCGAGTAGTCGTCCAACATCACGAGCACCTATTTGCGTTTATTGATGCTCGGAACACGCATTGGTCCACACAAATCCATATGAATGAGTTCGAGAGTCCGGGTCATGCTCGGAGTTGCCTTCGGTGGATGTGATGCGTGCGTCATATATCCATTTTCGCATGCTCCACAGAGACGGTCCTTCACGAACGGAAGTTGGGGCACGCCTCTGACGTGTTTGCCTAGCACAAGTTGATTGATACTTCTGAAGTTGAGGTGCGAAAGACGTCTATGCCAGAGCCAAACTTGGTCGGAGTCGGCTTTTGACAAGAGACATACTGGTTTGTCTGTCTTGAGAGTGGCGAGGTCAATGGTGTAGAGATTGGTCTTGCGAGTTCCAACCAGAAGTTCCTCTCCGTCGTTGTTGAGGATTCTACACCTTGTGGCTTTAAAACTGACCTCGAGATCCTTGTCGCAGAATTGACCGATGCTGAATAGATTGTGTCCTAATCCTGCAACGTGGGATACCTTCTTGATTGTTATCTTGTCCTGTACGATGTCGCCGTAGCCCACGATCGGCGACTTCTCGTTATTCCCAAATCTCACGTCTCCGCAGTATTCTTCCTTGTAATTCGTGAGAAGCTCCCTTCTTCCGGTCATGTGCTTGGAGCATCCAGAATCTAAGTACCACACATGACCGTTCTGCAAAACAAGATTAGTGACGTTTAGGTACCCAAATTTGTTTGGGTCCTAGGGGGTTAGATGTGGCACTGCCTGGGGAAATCTGCTTTGACTCAGCTTTCCCTTTAGGTGTAGATTTTACACCGTTGGAGGGAACTGGTTTTGGCACTTGTTGCCTCTTGGGTGCAGAATTTACACCTTTAGGAGGAACAGATTTTGGGGCAGATTTCCACCTGGGTGCCGGTTTAACCTCAGTAGGAGCAGCCCGTGTAGGAATGGGTCGGGTCTCCCGCTGTGGTTTAACCGTTTGATTGAAACCCTTTTTAAAATGATGTTGTTGCTTGTTATTATGGGGTTTGCGCTTATGAAATAGGTTACCAACAAAGTAAGGTGCATACCAATCATTATTGTGAATATCATCAAAATCATTCCAACCACAACTAGAACAACATAAACAATCATGCGATAACAGAATCAGTTGATTAAGTGATTTAACTTTAACGGGAAAAGAAACATCAAAATGGTTCCAATGATTCCAAGCATAATTGTCTTTGTCTATTCTGGAATTGAAAACAGGTGGGGATGACTTTGACACATCCTTCTCGACAGATTCCCTCTTTAGCCACTTTGGTGTTTCTTTATTAGTGCGACCATTTTTATCTGAAACAGCAGGGATAGTATGATCACTGACTTTTGAGGAAACAGGAGTCTTAGTGGTCGGTCGGTCGGTCTTTTACTTCGGCTGTGACTGTTTTTGAGAATTGGAAACATTTTTAAGAATCTTGATCACAGCCGGAGTCTTGGGTTGAGAACAGTCGCCCTTCATAAAATTGACCGGACGATTAACCACTGGTGATTGAAAATCAGGTTGACTTGGAGAAATAGTAGTTTTGGCAGTCAATGGTCCGGTAGCTTGCCTTGGCTGTGATTGCCTTTTGGAAACAGGTTTCGAGGTTGGTTTTGACTGGGAAATCTTGATCACAGCTGAGGCCTTTGTTTGAGAACAGCTTTCTTTTAAAGAATTAACCCGATGATTGACCACGGGGGATAAAAAATCAGTGTGACTTGGAAGAGGTTTGTCGAAGGGAAACGAATCAAACTCTTCATTACAGTTACCTTCGGAGTTCATGTACTCTGAAAAATCTATCTTGGGAAGTACTGGACTAGGATCAGGTGAGGAAGGTAAGGAACACTTTGTCCTTTCAGTTGTGTGCTTTGGGGAATTCGGTGCGGAAGCGTATGAAAAATCAGAATTTAAATTCCTTTTAACACACTCATCTTGAGAAACTTCATTTTCTTGCAAAGAGATATTTCCTATAAAGGCTTTACACGAGGATGTGTCAGAAAAGTTAGAGGAAAGTTCAGGTGAAAATTGCTTCGCAGTTTGAAGCAAGTCAAGCTGCACTTGGAGTTGACTATTTATCATATGCTCTTTCATCGTTTCTCTTGTCATTTCAGAGAGTTTTGAAGAGAGAGTATTGATTTCCCACTAAAATTTTTCCTTTTCCTTACTTGACACACCGTCGGATTTCTCAGATTTGAGTTTCTCAATCTCAGAGATTAGCACTTTCTTTTCGTTTTGAAAATTAGACCTTTCTTTCTCAAACGACTCCTCCAACTCGACAATCTTTGCTTCCAAGATGAGAGGGGGAACATAGAGTTTAAACCCATCCGTCTCAGTCTTGGTTGCAGGTGCTACATCCTCATCCTTCTTGGAGGAATCCTTGGGTGTAGCTACCTTGTAGGGGTCGAAGTAGTCATTGGAAAGATACTTTTTGTTCTTTTGATACGAGTAGTTTAAAGGTTCATAACAAAATGGAAGTTGAATTCCTCGTTTGTGTGTGCGTTTATGTTCCTCGGTTTCCTCCTCCTTTTCTGGTTCAAGAGGACCAGTCCATTGAATTGCGTACTCTGGATACTTTTTATCTAATCCATAGCAAGCAAAATCATACAGAGTAGGGACTTGATATCTTCCCTTTTTCAGATAATGTGGGTTGTCATATCTGATTCCCCATTCTTTGTTAAAGTACGTGAACTCTTTGGGTTTGTTCAAAAAAATGGTTTGATCAGTTTGACCCCTTTTGTGGAGTTTGGTTTCAAGATCTAGAATTTTAGCTACATACTCCTTGTATTGAATTTGAAGAGAAGAACATTGATAAGTAATGTCTTATTTCTCATTCAAGCACTGATCAAACTGACATTGGAGATCAGATAATCTGACCCTTAAGTCTTTAGGTGCTAATGAAAGGATTTTGCATCTGTCTTTTAAATCAGCATTTTCAGACTTATACTTCTCAGTTAATTTCATTTGAACATTAAGCTTTTCAGTTATTGAAATAATTTCAAACTTTTGTTCTTCATTTGTGGCCTTGAGGGAGTTTGCCTTTTCTGTGATGGTTTGCAGTTGAAGTATGAAGTTTTGTAAGCAAGAGTCACATACCTGATTTGCTGTTGCCTTGTCTTCATCCGTAGACGATTGATATCCCATGAAAGCATCAACACCTTCATAATCTTCCTCATCATCAGATCTGCCTAGCCAGTACTCATTTTCAGCGAACATTACCTCCCCAGCCTCCTTCTGTCTGGCCAGTGCAAGCTTAGCCTCATAATAGTGAGAGTTCTTCACTGTAGGTTGATGGCAGTCTTTAGCGAAGTGACCGAGTTTTCTGCAGTTGTAGCATTTCACAGGTTCATCTCGCTTCTTCCGGTCACCTTTCTCTGTCTTCTCCTTCTTCTCAGATCTATCTTGCTCTTCTACCTTCTTCTTTCCTTCATACCGATCCTTATAGTCGTGACGCTTATTGGAGGAGGTGGAGTAGCGTTGACTATTGGAAGACGGCTTCTTGTAGAACTTTTGTTGTTGAAAGGATTTAGTCAGAAGGGCAATAGCTTTCATTAAGTCTGATGCTTCATCATCATCATCATCGTCTTTCTCGTCTTTAGGTTCTGACTCGGAGGAGCTTTGCTGTGGACCGCGTCTGGATTGACTGCTTGAAGATTTCCCTTGTTTGGAAGTCATGAGGGCAATTGGATCAGCAGATGGTTTTGGCTCATTCTTCTTCTCTCCCAGAAGCTCATTCACTTCATCTTCGTCTTGGAGAAGTGTCTCATACAGTTCATTGATGCTGATGTTCTCTATCAAGTTGTTGTGCTTGACATGAGAAGCATACACTTTCCATTCAGGTAGCAAGTTGTTGAGGAACTTTAGTGCATTCTCAGTATTGGAACGAACTATTTTATTCTTGTTCAGTTCATTGAGGAGTAGACAAAAACGTTCATAGGTCTGGGTAAGGGATTCACCGTTGCGCTGCTTGAACCCATCGAACTTGGTTATCGCGCTATTTATCTTCAGCTGATTTCCTACAACGCTCCCTCGCATCATTTTGGCTACTTGGTCCCACATGCCCTTAGCCGTGTCTTTGTAACTGTCTATGGCAGTGTAGATAGAATTAAGAAGGGCTTGAATCAGATATATCTTTGCATGCTTTTCACCTTCAGTCATGCCTCTTTCAAATTCTGTCATCTCAGCAAGAGTCTTCTCCTCACGTCGAGCTATTGCCGTTGCAGTTGCAGCTATGTCCTTCATTGGCTTGGCAATTGGGCCATGATCCAGAGCTCTCTTGATGTACTCATAGTTGTCCTTGGACTCTATGAAGATCATGAACCTATCTCGCCATTGGCTGTACTCGTTCGGATAGAGACACGGTGGCTTGGTGTCAGTGCCAATTGCTAGAGCATCACGAGAAGTAGACATCTTCGGTTGCAACGGAGTGATCGTCAGACGTGTAGATTGATTCAAAGGGTAAACCTAACGCAAGGCACTAAAAGTGAAATCCCAACGCAGGGTCTACGAGTGATTTGACTAACCTGAACTTACTGGATAGGAATCCAAGTAAGTGATCTGATCTGGAATTGTTCGGATCAGATTTGATGCAAATGGATCAATACCCAAAAACAGAAGTATCCGGATAAGATGAGGATACCGGATAATAGAATTGTCCGGATAACTGTAAAAGTCCGGATATCAGAAAGAATCCGGACAGAGTAAGCTTTACCGGATGTGAACGGATTCCGGATGTGATGTTTCCGGGTACAATGGAGTTTCCGGATACAGTAAGGTTTCCGGATACTACGAAGTTTCCGGGTAAAATAGATTTCTGAATACTTTAAGTTATCCGGAACAATAATACCCAGATAGGTTTGAGATTAAGAGACTTACCCGGATGGATGACTTACCCGGAAGATTCGAGAGTCCGGTTGGCTGGAAGATCCCTGATGAAATTAACACAATTATCCGGGAACCTTGATTCTATCCGGAAAACGCGACTGAGTTGTCCGGACAAATCGGCTGTTTGCTCAATTCGATTGGATTTTCGATTAGGGTTGCCCAAAATCAATCCTGGAAGATTAGTAACAATGCCAAACACAAAATAACACTAATCCAATCGATTTCAATGCAAAAAGAACACGTTTTGATGATAAAGATTCGATTTTTTGATTAAGAACACTACCAAAAACTTTGAACTTATTTTGCAAAATTGACCAACCAAACGAACGAATTAGGATGTGAAAATTTGCAGGATTACTTATAATTATGATGCTAACACAACCCAACAAGCAAAATTGAACAATTTAAGCAGAATCACAGATTTGAAAAATCAAGAAAAGTCAGACGTGGAAAAGTCAAACTAACCAGAAATCAATGAATGAGACTTTGAATCGAATCCGTCTGTCTTTTCTGATACCAATTGTTAGACCCAGATTTAACAGGTAACAACGATTCAATGAGGAATAACAAGAACAGATAATGATTTCAACTTGTCATCCTCTCATATTCATTAATCAAGATAGTTTACAAATGTTTGAATGAAAAACAACTATCTCTCTCTAAAACAATTAAGCTCTAATTTCTCTAATGAATCGTCTAACCTAATTCAAGGTTAACACTAACCTTAAATACCTAGGCTTTAGACAATAAGGCCTAAGCCCATTAAACACAATTAACTAAGCCCATTTAACAATTAAGGCTTTTACAAGAATAATAAATCTAATTAAGCTCTCTATAATTATTTATATATCTTTCAAATATGTAGGACATTTATTGTCCTAACAATAAATGTTGATTTAAAGTAGGTTTTAATGTTGATTTAAAGTTCAAGGGGTGTTTTGTATTAATTCATTTTGAGCCTTAATAGTGAACGGACCGTGGGCTTGTTAACCACGGGCCCATTGTATTTAATGTTGATTAGCTTGGAAAAACAAGCTAATCATCTCTTTTACTTTCAACACTGTATTGCAAATTCTCTCTGAAAGATTAATGAAAGGGATGACCAGTTGAAATCATATTACTTATTGCATATCATATTCGATTTCTGTATTGTTGCACGGATCTGGATTTAACAATTGGTATCAGAGCAGAATCGGTGATTTGAAGATACGAAAGAAATCGAACGAAAGCAAGAAAAAGAAAGAATTTTCGCAGAAAATTTTCTGGAAAATCACAGCTAGCCGTTTCGCTTATTCCAGGAGATTGAACCGTCAGATCGTCGCGATTTTTGGACAGAAACTTCGGGACATCTTATTTCACATTGTGACCGGTTGGATTGATCGTTGGATGTCCAGAAGGCACCCAGAATATTTTCGTATCAGTGCAGATTTTTCTTGAAGAAAAGTGTTCTTCAATCGAGTTTGCAAGTTCTTTCGTTGCTTTATTAATTCGTTTGTTCGATCTCGATTGTTTACACACTATTATTTGCTGTTTATCTGCGATTACAAGTCTCAAAGGAATCAATTCTATATTTTAAAAATCAAATCTTGAAGTTTTTGATGTTCTAAAGGTTTTTGTGGTGATTTTGGAAAATATGATATATTTTGCTCAAAAATCGATTTGGGTGTTTGTTCTTGTGTTTTTGGTCAAAATCTAACCCTACAGGAGTGAAATCAAGCAACCCTATCAATCCAAGATCCGAATTGCAACATCAGCCGTAGTGTCCGGATAAAACATCAAGTGTCCGGGTAAGTTTTCCTATTTCTCATCACTTTTCCGGAAAAAACCTTAATTTACCCGGATTACACGCTTTTTCCGGATAAAATAAAGTGTCCGGACATTTTCTTGGTCACTTTCCGGAAGAAACTAAGTGTCCGGCTGGATTTTGTTGTTACCGGATAAAACCACAATTTCCGGGTAATTAAACCTTTCCGGGTGACTCATCTGTCACCTTTCCGGTGAAGTTCTTTTCCGGTCACCCCAAATTCCACTCCTAGCATGACATCTTTGACTTTCTTGAAATACTTTTTGCATGCTCACGTGATCTCATCTTAGCATTCATACATCCATACATCACTCACACATACATCTCTACTGCACATCACCATCATTGCATGATTTTTTTATTAATCGATTGCATACATACATATATTTAGTTGAATTATTTTTTTGTTTTGTTTATTTTAATTTCTCTTGATTGGTTTGATTTTGATCGAAAGTGCTTTATCCGGTAAGTTTACTCCAATCTTCGTCCGGTAAGTATCTTTTGTTTCCGGAAAGCCTCACATCATCTGGAAAGTGCATCACCCGGTAACTCCATTTATCCGGTAAGTCGCTATCAAATTCCATCCGGTAAGTATTTGTTTACATCTCATCCGGTAACCGCATCCGGTAAGTGCTATTTTGCGAGAATCTGCGTTATCCGATAAGTTCCTTTCCTCATCTGGTAAGTTGTGTTTGGCAATTATTGATTGGTTTCACTCTCGAAGTAGATTTCGTTCGTTCCTACAATAATCAGATTTAAAATTTTTAAAGCGAATTTATTTTATAAATTTGTTTTTTCTAATTTAATTCGTGATTTATCTTCCGCAAATTTTTCTTCAAAATAACACCGATTAACGATCATTTTTTCAGGTAACAATGTCGAAGTATTGCTTCAATCATGAGTGTAAAGATCTGATGAGAATGCATGAAGAGAATTGGGGGCGTGCAAATGAAACGTACAAAAAGCAATTCAAAGAACTTAAGGAACAGAAACTGCAAATATCTGAAAGTGCTGATAAGCTTGCCAAATCCGAAGAAAAGGCAACAGCCTTAGAGTCCGAAAACAAGGAGCTGAAAAAGAAGCTTTCTGAACTGCCATCACCAGACGAGATAAAGGCACTTGAAAAGGAAGCACATCAAAGACTTTCTGAAAAGAATATCCAGCAAGAAGATGACTTGTGCAACAAGTACATCAAGGAGCTGAAGGAACTGAAATCTCAACTCTGGAACAGTTCTGAGAAGCTTGCTGAAGAAGAAGAGAAAGGTAAACTCCTGAACCGTGAAAACCTTGAGCTTAAAAGTAAACTATCTAATTTTGAAAAGGTTTTTGAAAAGGAGAAAGAATTGCATATCTTCGTGATATTGCCGGAACCGTTTGAGAAGTTAATTTCTAATATTTTACTTCAGTGATAACTGGAAGTCCTACCAGAGATTCCCCTTTGCCAACTCTGAACATAGGCCACACAATTTTTTAAATTGTTGTGATAACAGTTACTAACGTGTTTCTGTGTTAATTGATTACCCCGTTCTGGTTACTTACTGTTTGATCTGATTTTTTTTGCTATTCGTCACTTTTGTCTTTGAACGTGCATGATGCTCCGAATGCTCCTACTCATCATGAGGGGGAGAAAGGGTATAGATTCAAAGACACGGATTATCAAGTTGAGGGGGAGTTAGCAAAAGTCGAGGGGGAGTGAAAAAAAAGGGGGAGTAAAGAAGTCCCCATGCAAAAGCCAAGGGGGAGTAACGGTCAAGTTCCGAAATCCGATAAGACTTCAAAGTTCTTACAAGTGATCAACTCTTCTCATCGTTTATCAAGTGATGCTCTCTACAATTCAGTATTTCCTCCTTCAAGCATTTCGATTCTACAAGTTCTTAAAGCTGAAGCTGAAAGCAAATTCAAATCGCGATTCAAAGAAAGATTCGTTGAAGATTTGAAGATCAAGAGCTTTATTCAAGGGGAAGCGCTGAAATGACATGAAGACAAGCAACATCATTGCATTTCAAAGATTCAAGAAGAAGATAAGATCAAGATTTGAAGGTTTCAAGACCGATTTTTATTTATATATCTTTAGGGGGAGATTGTTAGGACAATAAATGTCCTACATATTTGAAAGATATATAAATAATTATAGAGTGCTTAATTAGATTTATTATTCCTGTAAAAACCTTAATTGTTAAATGGGCTTAGTTAATTGTGTTTAATGGGCTTAGGCCTTATTGTCTAAAGCCTAGGTATTTAAGGTTAGTGTTAACCTTGAATTAGGTTAGACGATTCATTAGAGAAATTAGAGCTTAATTGTTTTAGAGAGAGATAGTTGTTTCATTCAAACATTTGTAAACTATCTTGATTAATGAATATGAGAGGGATGACAAGTTGAAATCATTATCTGTTCTTGTTATTCCTCATTGAATCGTTGTTACCTGTTAAATCTGGGACTAACATATGATCATATGTTAATATTAACGTTTGAGTTTGATCATAATAAGAACCATTTTTAGTCTTTTAATAAAACACTTTTATTATTAGATTATGAATTTGTATGAGTTTTAAAAACTCCTTCTATAAAAACTCAAAATCTCAATTTTGTTTTAAAAATCATAGTACCATATTATTGCATGCATCCAATAATCAAGGTACTCTTTTTAAAAAAAAAATCATCAAAATGAATAAATTTAAAATCTTCATTTTAAATAATTTGGTTCAATTAAAAATCCAATTTTTAAAGTTACGTCGTTTTTAAATAAACAATTTTATATAAAACTTATTTGAACCAATTTGCATGTCATTGTTTCAAAATCTCCATTTTAAATATTGGTTGATATAAAATCTCTATTTTAAACTTGGTTCATTTAAAATCTAATTTTAAAATTTGTCGCTTCAACTTTAAACAATTTTAATTAAGCGCGTTTGAACCAATTTTATGTTCTTTACTAGCATACAATATCCTATATTTTAACGCATCAAAAAGAACATAATCAACCATAAACATGCAAAAGAATGTGCATAAAACAAAGCCATTTCTAATGACATTTCTTGTGAGCCAAAACAAGAAATGTCAAGTCCATTCCAAAGGGACAAAATAAAATTAAAAAACTTCAAGCTCCCACTTGCTTTAGCATCTCCATGCAAACAAGAACATCAAGCTCCATCTTCAAGCTCAATGTTGGCCTTCTTGTTGTTACATTTTATAAAATAAAAACTAGTTCTAACAACTAATCTAATACTTACAAAATGAACAAAAGAAACATGAAATAATAAAACCTATTTACTATTACAAACCAACATTAATAATAATAAAAATTATAACAAATTTAAAGGAAACAACATAACAACCAACACATTGGTCCATGGCTTGTTTATGCACATATTACTCATAAAAAATATATATAAAACAAAACTTTGTTTTTGTTAGACAACTTTTATGTAACAAAAATGCATGTTGAAATTTTGTGACATAAAATATATATAAAAAAATACAAACTAGTTGCCTAAAAGCCATATATGAACTTTTCATATAAAATGAAATTTTATCCATGGCTTCCAAAAACCAAGTTTTATAAAAAAAAAAAACTTATTTACTAATCATGCATTATAACTTAGGCTCTGATACCACTTGTTGGGATTTTATGTTCAAAACATGGGTTTCAAAAACCATAAGAGGTAAAGTATTTTACGTAACGGAAGCAAAAATTTGAACAAAACATAAAACCATTTTATTCCCACCAAGGATCTTGTTATATGCATGAAAAGATAAAAGAGCAACATACAAAGAGAGTTCAGGATTACAACCTTTGAAGTCCTTTGCTTCCTCACGGGAGGTTGGATGTTGGTGATGAATGTAGAACCCAAAAGAGAGCTCCTCTAGCGGTATCCACCACAAGCAAAGACACCTTTCGGAATGCTAGTTCTTATTCTTCCAAGATGCAAAAATGAAACTTTGTATCCAAGACTACAAAAAAATGGATAGCAAAATAAACACCAAAACCACCATACTTGGTGGTTTCGGACGAAAGGAGAAGGGAGGGAGAGAGTGAGAGCCAAAAATGATACTTGTGTTTTTACCAAGTAAGTCTCTTCCTTATACAAAACTAGAGACAACACAAGCATTTTCTATTGGACCATAAAAGGGTCCAATGAGGTTTGAGCCTCCCATGCATAATTTCACTTAAGCCCCTCCTAGTTTAAATTTGTTAAAATCATTATTTTAACTATTTAAACTTACTACATATAGTCCCTCCTTTTAACTTCTAGTTAAATATGACCCAATCATATTAATTAATAGTCTAGAATCTTTCATTTGCATCTAATATTATGAATTATATTCAATAATATAATTAATAATATTTATCAAGAAATAATAATATTTATCAAGAATCAAATTCTTATAAATATTAATTCGGTGTCTACTTGTTGTTCGGTGTGACCCTATAGGATTATATATTACCGGTAATATTATTTTATAATCATTCATGAGCATATAGAACCAACAAAAGATGCCTCAAAAGACTGTCTCGCTAATATGAGCCAACTTTTAGACCGGTCGCACGAACTTAGCTTCCTCAACTCTTTACCTAAGACAGACACAACGATTCCTTTTTCTTATGCCTTACCAATAACAGTTCCTTAATTACAGTCCAAAAGAATGGTTTCTCCAAAATCATCCGTCAGGACCTTCAGCACAATTCTCGTAAAGAACTTAGCACCGGGATCTACCACGAGCTCCTAACTTTCCAACACAGTCGTCCCACTTATTGCATTTCTTTACATCCACGGAATACTCCAACGCTCCTGACTAAACTTCTTAACGAAGCACCATAGCTTACAGTATCCTCCTCGACAATCAAGTGAAGTATGAAAACTCACTTAAAATTCAATGGAATTGAGAAGAACAAGGGTTCTCCTTTCATCCCGCCACCAACCGCAACTCAACCTCCAATTCTCAAAATAGCATTAACTTATACTACCTGAAATCCACACACTTCAATCGGATATACTCACCACCTTTGACTACTTCGATATTACAGCAAACCATCATTACATCTATGACTTACATGCTCCTTTGGTACCAAGTACTACCACTTCCTCATGCTACTATCGCACCATGCGACCACCTTGCAACAAGCTAACATGATGCCTTTGCACACACAGAAGATAATACTTCCTTCATGCCACCCATAACACCAGTTCATTTGAAGCAAAACGTTTCCCGACTTTGCCCTTCTCGGAACTCGACGAACCACATGTCAAGGTCCACTATTCAAAGCACACCCGCTTTGATTACACTAATCATTTCGTTCTTAGATGGCTCATCCAACCCCAAAGGAACTGAATTTTGTAACGCTTATAGGAAATCACTTATGCTACCACAATCTTTCACTTCTGTAATACTCACACAAAGTGGTCCAGTGTCATGCCGGATACACATCTTTCCCCGAAAACTTCTTACATCTTTGCAAGAAAACTCACAAGATAACCACACCATGGTTACTTCTCCAATACCAGCCTCCTGACAACCATTCAATAGAACGGTCAACGATTTCAACATCGACAATCGACATACAATTATCCAGTCACTTCACGACAGACAAGAATTTCCGGTAGGGATCTACTTCTCCTAACTCCTCGAGCAAATTCTCGTTTCCTGCTAACTCCTAGCGATCTACCTCTGCTGTGCTAAACACCTGACGCATAAGCGAATCATCAAAACCTCAATGGACATCACGTCCACATTGGTGATCTCCGTTCTCCCAATGCCCTCACTAGGTGTTCCTACTCCATATCATTTACACATTCCCGAACGACCTCATCCATTCACACACAACGGCTCATTTCCCACATTTCAATTTCCTGACAAAACCTCCAACTTGGGACATGTTAAATAGTCGCAAACCTCCATATCAGTGGGCTACATGATGATTCCATTCATTCCTGACAATCTAGGATTCCTAACAGAACCCACTTCGTCCAACGCATCATAACCAACTCATACCCCACCGCTCTCACTTGAGGAAAAACACAAAACCTTTCTTAGTGCAAAAATCTAATTACCAACCTATCTAAGTACTCAGACTCACAGCCGATAACATTACATCAAGTAACATAACGCTGCATATTACCATTCCTCCAACAGAATCACCCTTATCATTTCCAATTTCCCCACAAATAAAGCTATTCTCACATAACTAAGCAATAGCTCAAACTACAATCACACTGACATTTCGAACTCACTACCCGAGACTCCCGGTATTCACTCACTTCCTCTAATGTAAACACTAAGGTCATAACTCGACCACATCTTATTCAACTGACAAATCCACTCCCAAAGCTTTTCCTCCACCCCAATCGTAATACACTTCCAAACCTAGCGAGTTCATAGCCTTCAAGCACAATAACACAACGATTGAAATCATTTTACACTATTTTTTAAAAAAACACACAATAAATCCAAAATCATAAAACAAGCTTGAGTATGCGTGAAACAACATCACTCAAGATGAATAGTGAAACACAACGAGCTCAAGGATCGCTCACAGGCACTCTTACGATAATTCATAACCTTGTCCATCCAAATCGATGCTGACACAACGGTTGTCTCCAATGAAATCCTTTCACATACGACTGGAAAAAAATTCGAACGAAATCACTTACCCCAAAGTGGGTCTGTCAACTCCAACACTCGTTCATATAATAATAACGAGTCAATACTCATTTTGTTTATATAACAAAACCTCGCAATAAAACGTTTTCAATATTTTCGTAACGAAGGTTCCCTTCTATAGCTAAAAGCGTGAAATAATTCGTAGAGCATTAGGTTCAAAGCTTTATCGTATAGTAAAACAAGTTTATCCTTTACTTTAAAGAAAACACACGCTCGCACGCGCCGACTTATTTCTCAAAACAAGAAAACCTATCATGCACGTACACGCTTTCAACGTGAATGAACTCGTGTAATACGTTTAATGACATAATGCATGAAATTCAATATGCAATTGAAGGCTATTCACTCTAACCAAGTCAACCGTTGCACTCACTTCAACTCTTCACTGACACCATACTATGACCAACAACCGCTTTCTTACTTTTACTACAACTTGTAGTACAAGTGCTTCACAACCCACCTGATCGACCACTCAACATGGTTTAACAATTGACCACTTATCTCACCTTCTACTCTTATACATACCTCAAAACAACACTAATCTCTTTCATTCATTAACCTTGCCACTAAACCGTTTGACTAAGGAATCCAAGACTAGATTCCCCCACTCGATCTTGAATTGAAGGTTTTCAAGATGCCAACATAATTCTCACTTCCTATCCCAGAGAGTTTACCTCTAGACAACTCATTAACATTCCAGACAACGCTTCTTATAGAAGTTACAAACATCACATCACAAGTGACCTCCCCTGACACATCAACTCTTTGCTATCAAATACAAGGTTAGAACCTTCTACATACTGCCACACTCACCACTCATCCCAACAATAGTGATTGATTACACCCATGCACCTGTAAATTCATGATAGCATTGGCCAGATGCGATTTGAATTTACCTTACATGAGGGTTCTCACTCCCATTGTCAAGATATTCTTGTCAGGATCGATTCCAAACAAGAATAACTATACTTAGAAATCCGAATTAAAGAATCTTGCGGAATAGAACTTTAATTCAACACACTTGATGAACAACTAATTAGAAAACACAATCTGTTTGTATTCAATGCTTCAACTCACAAGTTTACAACCAAACCTCAATCTTGTTGAACAGGCTCAACAAGACGACTTCTACTTCTCTAGAAATAGGGTTCTAAACCTTGAGGTTAATTCTCTCTAAAACAAAAACGAATTCTGATATCTCTTCTCTCGAATAGCTATCTATCAACATCTATTTATACTAAATAATTACAAGATAACTATCAAAACAAAATTGATCTTCAAAATATTCTTTCATGCTTATCTTCATTCATTCCATCTTTATCTCCAACCTTCTCGCATTCCAAAATTATGATCACCAGCAGTATTAACATCGTTATGCACAAGCAGTACTAACAATGTTCCAGCAGCATTAACTTTTACTAGCAGTACTAACCTTGCTCTGGCAGTAGTAATGTTGTTCTGGCAGTACTAACGTTGTTCTGGCAGTACTAACGTTGTTCTGGCAGTACTAACCATACTTAGCAAATCTTCAGTTCCCAACAATCTCCCCCTAACTTGACTTTTTAGGTTGAGAAGTCAAGTTCTTCAGATGATGCTTCCAAAACCTAATCATGAACACATAAATCGGGATTCAAACCCAGACTTTGATTGATAATCCTTCTCACCAAGTATCTTCCCATTTCAGAATCCTTGTTGCAAGCCAACTTAGCATGTAGCATTCCATTCAACCTTTTCATGGTGTGCTTGTATGCAACATCCACCAAATAATACTCATGATATGTATGGTCAAGTGTGATGACATACACTCCACATTTTTCAATGAGCATCCAGTTGGTAATGGATTGAAAATTTCTTTCTATCATATACTGAACTGCTTCTGGTTTGAACATTAGGCACAGGTATTCAAGAACCATTTTGGTGATAGACATCCCTTTCTCATTCAGCATATTTCCATATAGCTTCATTCCAACCTTGTACATCTCCTCTAAGTCAGATCTAGAGCACATTCTGATAAGTCTTCCCCATGTAGAACAGACCTCAAACTTCCCATCTGCTCTTTTGACTCTAATGTACTCCTTTCTCTGATCTACCAAGGTATCCCAGAAGATGATCTCAGGAGGCATGGACGATAATGGGTCAGCTTTGATTGGATCAGTATCAACCACAGTGATATACATATTACATTGAGCATTACTTGGTTGACCTGATGGAGTTGCTACTTCTTCTTCAGCAACCTTTGTATCATCTTTCTTTTCTGGAACATCCTCTTCTTTTTCTTCTTCTACCACTGGTTCTACCCTAGGTTTCTTGACAACTTTCCTCTTGGTAGCTATAGACTTGGTTCTTGCTCTTTTTAGTGACACCAGCTTTTCACCCAGGGTTTCTTCTTGCTTTTTAGGAGTGTCATGTTTGGCTTTAATCAAAGCCTCTGCCACTTCAACTTCTTCCAAAGTAGGCTTTTTAGTTTCTGTTGCTTCCTTTGTTTCTGCTGCTTCTTCCTTTGTAGATACTGCTTCTTGCATGGTTTCTGCTGCTTCTTTTGTTTCTGCTGTTTCTGGAATGGTTTCTGCTGCTTCTTTTGATTCTGCTGTTTCTGGAATTTCAGCAGCATTAACCGTTTCTGCTGCATGATCAGTTTCTGCTTTCTTTTGAATTTCAGCAGTATTAACCGTTTCTGCTGCATGATCAGTTTCTGCTTCCTTTTGAATTTCAGCACACTCATTCTCCCCCTTTTCCTGTGCACTCTCCATGTTGAATTCAGCTTCTGACTCCCCCTTTTTGGGAGCATCATTGTTGGGGCTTCTTCGTTTAAGAACATACTGAGCTTTCTTCTTCCTATGCATCAACTTGGTAATCAGCTTCTTTTGCTTCTCAAGCTGTGTTTGCTGATATAGGACCACTTTCTTGAGTCCATCTATCTCCTTTTGCTGACTTACAACATCTGTGTTGATATTGGCAATGGTTTCCATCAATCCCTCATATGTATATCTATCCTCACCTTGTTTAGGAGTTTTTACTTCCTTTAAAGGATCACTGGAAATTTTAGTAGGAGTCTTTTGCCTAGCAAAAACACTGCCTACCCCCTTGGTTTCTTGGCACATGGGACCTCTGAATGATTTCTCATTCTGAGTTGCCGTGAGGAAGGTCTTAGGTATGTTACCACTGTCCTTCTCTGTGCTAGCAGAAGTAGTGGCATCCTTGCTACTCACATGCTCAACCTTCTCCTTAGTGAGCACCTTCTTGGGGTTGGGAGACACCCCTGTGGTTTCCCTTTCGATATTCTCTGTTGGAGAATGCTCCAATAGAGTGCTTAAAGGCTTTGGGCTTGTAGGAGGTACATCAAGGGAAGGAGCCTTGTGTACCTTTCTTCTTGTAAACTTTTTGGTTACTTTTGGAGTGGGTCTTTGAAGAATGGACTGAGGGATTTCTTTGGTGATTGAAGGTGGGGTTTGGCTATCAGTGGGTTGGTCTAATGAGGGCCTTGACCCTGATGCCATACCTTCTTGTGTGTGGGACACACCCATCATTGTAGAGAACAATGGAGTGTCAACTCCTTCCGAGTCCCTGGAAGTTCTCCTCATATTTGAGAAGACCTTTCCTTTAGGGGGTTTAGGTACATATACCTCAGTAAATTGAGGCAAATCCGTCAATTCCTGAGTAATCACTGCTTGGACAAACCTTGGGTACATATAAAAACTCTTTTTGGATTCCAGGTTTGACACAAGATCATTGAAAATCATTTGTGAAAAATTAAACTTCCTGGCAGTGGCCAAGCAGACCAGGGCATAAGCAATGGTACTGCTAAACTCACTCCATCCAGTAGTTTTCTTTGACATGTAATGCATTAAGGTATGAACAAAGAATCGCCATTGTGTAGAAAATTTTGACTTGAAAAATTTAAAGATTCCAATGGGACCTTCATACCCCATTCTCGTTAAAGTTGAGTATAGATCGTTATTAGGAATAGACGTCATACCTGAGGCATCATCCAATCGAAGAGTGATGCGAATAAGCTCCTCTGTAACATTCAAGGGTTTGTCACACACCCTTGTTTTGATGATTTTCTGCCCATCTTCAGACACCACGGTGGCATTTTCCCAGAACTACTTCTGATGCTCGATGTAGATAGTCGGGGTCACCGTTAGGGCATATGATATATGCGTGGATTTGAGGAAATCCACAATGTCGTGAAAACCTGTGGACTGTTTTGGCTTCTGGAGCATGGCAATCTCGTTGTGTTCGTCGATAAACTCCATTGTACCTGAGGATTCTTGACAGAAAAACAGAGATTCTTGGGAGAGAATAATTAGAAAGATAGAGAGATGAATAGAATTCAAAGAGACGTTATGAACTTTGGCGGGCTGAAAGAAGTATTTATAGCAGTAGTAGCCCTAATTTTTCTTTTAAAGCAGTATTAACGACACATGCAGTATTAAGTACGAAGCAGTATTAACTGGTACTGGCAGTAGTAACTATGCACTAGCAGTAGTAACTATCCACTGGCAGTAGTAACTATGCACTGGCAGTAGTAACTATGCACTGGCAGTAGTAACTATGCACTGGCAGTAGTAACTATCCTTGCACTTTTCAGCACTTGTCAATCTTAGTCATACAGAAGATCCTGAGAAAAAGAGTTAGTAGTACCAAATATAGAAGGAAATACAGGTATAAAAACTGAAAATCATGACTTTATTCAAGGTTGATCATGCCCACACTTGTTACCAAGAAGGTGAATCTACCCACATCAAAAGCTTTTGGGAATAGATCAGCAAACTGGTCATTGGTATGAACTTTAGCAACTTGAATTAGTTTCTTTTCATTACAATCTCGAATAAAGTGATACCTGATCTCTATGTGCTTTGTTTTTTAGTGTTTGACTGGATTGTTAACAATGCTAATAGCACTGTTGTTGTCAATGAAGATTGGAGTGTGCAGAAATGTTACCCCATAGTCCAGCATCTGATTCTGTATCCATAGAACCTGAGAGCAACAGCTTGCAGCAGCTATATACTCAGCTTCTGTGGTAGATAAGGACACTGTGGTTTGTTTCTTACACTGCCACGATACTAGTCTTGCACCCAAAAACTGACATCCACCTGAAGTAGACTTCCTATCCATGTTAGCTCCACCCAAGTCACTATCTGAGTATGCAAGTAAATCAAAGGATGATTCATAAGGATACCAGAGACCTAATCTAGGTTGCCCTCTTAGATATCTAAATATCCTCTTGACTGCATGAAGGTGTGATTGCTTTGGTGTAACTTGAAATCTGGCACATACACATACTGGAAACATAATATCTGGTCTAGAGGCTGTGAGATACATGAGTGATCCAATCATTGATCTGTAATGATGGACATCCACATCCTCCCCCTCAAGATCAGCATTGATCTGTTTGTGTGTCTCCATTGGTGTGCTTGCTGGCTTTGAGTCTGATAATCCAAACTTATCCAGGATGTCTTTCACATATTTGGATTGGCATATGAAAATCCCATCCTTCTTCTGTTTCGCCTGAAGCCCAAGGAAGAAAGTAAGTTCACCCATGGAACTCATCTTGAATCTCTTGTTGTTAGGAATATTTCATATAGATTTGATGTGTCAAAACTTCAACTTACAAGGGTTCGAATTGTAATATGTTTATTTTATAGTTATCCTTGTAAATTCTAGTTTATCTAGGATTCCTAGTTTATCTAGGATTGGTATTTATCTAGTTTCTAGTTTATCTAGGTTTCTAGTATATAAAGAAACCTAGAGATATAGAATTAGACGTTCTTGAAACCCACGTTTAAACAAAAACGTGTAGATGTGTGTGCATAAGCCCCAAGGTTCTTAATCCTAATACTTGAGAAGAAGTATTCGTTTGTTGATAACTTAGGTCAACAAACTGGGGCGTGAGTATGTAATCAGTATGTTTAAATTAATGAACTTTGTTAGCTATACAAATCTGTCGTTTAATTCCGCTGTTCATGTTGTGATTTGTATATGTTTATTCCATGATCTAGAACTAATCATTCTTGAGCTTAAAGATCCGGTTTAGGGTTTTTATAAATCCTATCACTTGTGCATTAACTCCTCAAAGTCTTTACACATGTGATCATTTGTGGATCCAAAGATGATGTCATCCACATAGATCTGAACAAGTAGGGTGTCCTTCTTTTTCCTTTTAATGAATAATGTCTTATCAATGATGCCTCTTTCAAATTCATTTTCCAAGAGATAGGTAGACAGGGTGTCATACCATGCTCTTGTGGCTTGATGTAGACCATAAAGTGCCTTTTTTAACTTGTACACTCTGTCAGGATATAATGGATTCTCAAATCCAGGGGGTTGACAGACATACACTTCTTCATCTATAGTCCCATATAGAAAAGCACTTTTTACATCCATCTGGTAGACCTTGAACTTCATATATGAGGCATAGGCTAGAAACAACCTAATTTCCTCAATCCTTGCAACTGGAGCAAAGACTTCCTCATAGTCTATACCTTCTTCCTGAGTATACCCTTGTGCAACCAGTCTGGCTTTGTTCTTGATCACAATTCCTCTCTCATCCTTCTTATTCCTGAAAATCCACTTGGTGCCAATTGCCCTATGACCTTTTGGAAGGTCCACCAAGTTCCAAACATTCTGTAACTTGAACTGTAGCAGCTCCTCTTGCATTGCTTCTATCCAACTTGGATCTTTCATAGCATCATAAGCCTTTTTGGGCTCAATTTGGGATAGAAAGCAGGTGAGTACAATATTAACTGTATTTTGCTGATCTTGTAGCTCTTGAAGTCTGCTTTGATTCCTAGTCATCATGGGAGAAGCAATGTCTCCAATTACCAACTCAGGAGGATGATTTTTCTGAGTTCTTGATGGATGACCAGATTCCTCTTGTAGGATTACATCCAGATTTGACTCATTTAAGTCTGGATTTTCTTCAGCTTCTTCAGTCACTTCAGACTCTCTGGAATTTGGACTTGAAGGTTGATTTTCCTCTATTCTTCTCTCTTCTTCATTCTGAATGGGTTCAACTTCCTTTTCTTGTTCACAGAAGTCAACAGGATCAATGGTAGGGAGTGGAAATATCACAGACTGAATTCTGTGAACTGATGGCGGTGCATCCCTTTGTCCTGCATTTGCATCACTAGTGAAACCCAAAGAATTAGTGAGTGAATCAATGTCAAATAGCCAATCAGGACCTGAACCAATAGGATTTGGTGTGTTTTCATTGCATTTGACATTGTCACTTTCTTCAATTATTCTAGAAGAGGTATTAAACACTGTGTAAGCCTTACTCTGAGATGAGTAACCAACAAGAAAACCATCATCTGCTTTGCTATAAAAATTACCTACGTGAGATTTGGTATTGAGAATTGTACAAGGACACCCAAATGGTTTGAAAAATCCAATAAATGGTTTCTTTTTCTGAAAAAGCTCATAAGGTGTCTTGTTTTTAGGCTTTATTACTAAAACTCTATTTTGGACATAGCAAGCAGTATTAACTGCTTCTGCCCAAAAAGTAGTGGGTAATTTTGAATCAGCTAACAGAGATCTAGCAGCCTCAATCAGTGTCCTATTCCTTCTCTCAGCAACACCATTCTGTTGTGGAGTCCTAGGAGCACTGTATTGTCTCTCAATTCCTTTTTCCTCACAAAAGGTGTTTAGATCAAAGTTTTTAAATTCAGTCCCATTATCTGATCTAATGACTTTCACTTTTTGATTTGATTGGTTTTCAATTCTAAGAATAAAAGATTTGATCAGTCCACTTGTCTCATCTTTAGTTCTTAGAAAATATACCCAAGTAAATCTAGAGTAATCATCAACAATAACTAAACAGTATGACTTCTTGCCAATGCTCATGACATTTGTAGGGCCAAACAGATCCATATGCAACAATTGAAGAGGATTTGAGATAGTGTTTATCTCTTTGGACTTATGAGAAGTTTTGTGTTGTTTGCCTTTGAGACAAGCAACACAATGATCATCACATGAATAAACTTTTGATGGTAAACCCCTAACAAGATTATGTTTAACAAGTTTATTCATTGTTTTAAAATTCATGTGACACATCCTTCTGTGCCAAAGTGATGATTCATCCATTGAAGCTTTTGAAACCAAACAGTTTAGGGATGAATTAGATGAAACACTTTCTAAATCTAAACAATACACATTATCCTTTCTAGGAGTTCTCAATAGTATCATGTTTTCATCAACTACTTTGAATCCAGGAGCAAGAATAATGCATTCAGAATCAGTAAATAATATACTATGTTTCTTGTCACAGACTTGTGATACACTTAACAGGTTGTATCTCAATTGCTCAACATAGTAAACATCCTCAAATGTCATCTTACCTTTTGATACATCACCTTTACCACTTATCTTACCTCCTGCAGGATTATTTCCAAAAGCAACATGTCCTCCATCAATTCTTTTGAAATTCTTGAGGCAGGCCATGTTACCTGTCATGTGCCTGGAGCAACCACTATCAACATGCCAGATGCTCTTCCCCTTGAGCTGTTGGTTGCCCTACACATAAGATAAATCAATTAGTTTTTATTGGGAACCCAAGCCAAAGTGGTCTTGGGTCTCCCTTGCTCATCAAAGTACTTACATTCAGTTTGGATAAGTTTTTCTACCTGAGGAACTTCAGTACTGGAGTACTTTGTCAAAATGATTGGTCTAGCAGCACAAACACTAGAAGCAGTATTATCTTTAGAAGAGGTACTAACAGTGTTAGCAGTACTAACACTGCTAGCAGCAGTATTGCTTCTAGAAGAAGTACTAACAGTGTTAATACTGCTAGCAGAAGTACTAATAGTGTTAATACTGCTAGCAGAAGTACTAACAGTGTTAATACTGCTAGCAGAAGTACTAACAGTGTTAATACTGCTAGCAGCAGTACTATCTGAGGCAGCAGTACTATCAGAGGCAGCAGTACTAACACTAGTGCTTTTAGGAACCCACATTGTGACACATTCTTTTTCAGTCTTTTTCCTCATGTGGCTTTTGGATTTAGCTTGTTTCTTAGCCACATGGTTCCTTACAGGCTTCCTATAACCATTTGATTTTTGAAAAGTTCTTTGAAAATTTATCCTTTGGTTAATAGGATTGAAATAACAGTGTTTGGCAAGGTGATTCAGTTTGCCACAGATAAAACAAGGTTTTGGTCTGTTAATCCTTTGCAGATCAACTCCTTGTTTTTGAGCCCACTGATTATTCCAGTTTCTTTGATTTCCCCTCCTTTTATCATGTTTTTGGGGTTCATTCTTTTGAGAAATCTTGCAAGAACAATGTTAACAAGTATTGGAATTCACAACAGTGGTCTGTGTATAATGAACTCCCTTTCCTTTTTCAGATCTTTTCATCTCATTGTTCTTATCCCAGGGACTTCCACCTCCCTCATTAGTCTTGATGTAATTTTCTAAGGGGATCTCACCACTGACATTCTTGTTCCTTTTCTTAGACTCTTCTTTTTCAGTTTTGTCCTCAACAACAACTTCATCTAATGGATCTACTTTAGTAGCTCCTTCAGGTAAGTCCTTCCTATCCATGGTTTCTAACAGGTCTGACCTATGAGGGATGTATGTGTTGTTGTAGGGTGGGGGTGTGGCATTGTACCCTATGCCTGGTTTCATCTTACTGTGGATTTGAGCATTTATTATGGTGTCCATGACTTTAGAAGCACATGAAAACTTTTCAACATCAAGTTTTACTTTCTCAAGTTCTCCTTTTAATTTCTCACATTCCTCCCTGGACTCTTTCAGTTGGAACTCCAGACCATTCTTTTCCCACTTCCAGTAGTTTGTATCATATGAGTGTTGAAGTTCATTGGCTTGAAAAGCCTTAATTTGTTCTTCAAACCTCTCAACAATCACAACATAATCTCTTCTATCCTTTTCTAATCTCTTAAGGTCATCACACATTCCCTGGTTGTGATCTCTATACCTTTTCACAGTGTCTATACAAGCTTGAGAACAGAGATTAGATTTTACCTCAGTAGGAAGATCTGAGACTTCTGCCATGAGTGCATGATTCTGAATTGCCTCTTCTGCTTGATCACTCCAATCAAATCCCATTCCTTGTTGAGAAACAAGGGCTTGAACAGAGTTTCTGTTCTGGTTGAAGCTTCCAGTCTGAGCTTGTTGATGGTTGTTTTGAGATACCCCACCTCTACATTCTCTGGCAAAGTGTCCCATCTTATGACACTTGTAGCATTCTACCTTAGATTTGTCAAACCCAGCACCATCTTCTCTTCTTTGGGAAAAGTTGTTTCTCCCAGTCCTCTTTATAAACTTCTTCACCCTCATAGAAAGCATAGCCATCTGCCACTTGATATCCATCTCCTCAAGATCATCAGCATTAATCTGTTCTAAGTCATCATTAATTAATGAGGAGTTAACATGACTAGAAAAGAAAGCTTCTAGTACAGAATCATTGGCCTTCTCCTGATTGACTCCTCCAGCAGTACTAACTGATTCAGGGTTAGCAGTAGAATCAGTTGATGCTGATAGGAGTGCAGCATTATACACATATCCTGAGGGCTTCTTCTTGGCTTCAACCTCTGCTTCAAATACCCTAAGATCATTGTAAAGATCATCAAGCTCTTTATCTTCTAACTGGTCATTCTGTCTGAAAGACACAATATACATTGTCCATTCCTCACCTAATGATCTTAGAAACTTCCTGTTGACATCATCAGCCTCCATATGAACTCCAACTGTAGCCAATTCTCCAATCAACTTATTAAATCTATCAAAAGTTTGAGTCATAGACTCATTCTTTGTAGAAGTAAAATTTTCATATTGTTGCTTAAGAATTGCCTTCTGGTTCCTCTTGGTGCTCTTGGTACCAGTGAATCTCTTTTCCAATGCATTCCATAAAATCTGAGCATCAGTGCAGTGATGAAATTGGTACTGATACTCATTGGGAATAGCCAAAAGCAGAGTGCTTAAGGCTTTCATCTCTGTTTGTCTAACCTTTCTTTCTGCATCAGTCTTTGGAGGGGGTCGTTTGCCATCTGGTCCAACTTTTCCTTCAGCACATGGACCATTCTCTATAATATCCCAGATGGAATAATCAGTAAGCAAAATATACTGCTTGATTCTAATTTTCCACATGTCAAACTCATTAGGCCTGAGCATGGGAACCTTTGAAACAAGAGTACTGTTTGATTCAACTGAGTTGTCCATAATGATTGTAGATTTCTAAGAAACCGAGCTCTGATACCACTTGTCAGGATCGATTCCAAACAAGAATAACTATACTTAGAAATCAGAATTAAAGAATCTTGCGGAATAGAACTTTAATTCAACACACTTGATGAACAACTAATTAGAAAACACAATCTGTTTGTATTCAATGCTTCAACTCACAAGTTTACAACCAAACCTCAATCTTGTTGAACAGGCTCAACAAGTCGACTTCTACTTCTCTAGAAATAGGGTTCTAAACCTTGAGGTTAATTCTCTCTAAAACAAAAACGAATTCTGATATCTCTTCTCTCGAATAGCTATCTATCAACATCTATTTATACTAAATAATTACAAGATAACTATCAAAACAAAATTGATCTTCAGAATATTCTTTCATGCTTATCTTCATTCATTCCATCTTTATCTCCAACCTTCTCGCATTCCAAAATTATGATCACCAGCAGTATTAACATCGTTATGCACAAGCAGTACTAACAATGTTCCAGCAACATTAACTTTTACTAGCAGTACTAACCTTGCTCTGGCAGTAGTATTGTTGTTCTGGCAGTAGTAATGTTGTTCTGGCAGTACTAATGTTGTTCTAGCAGTACTAACGTTGTTCTGGCAGTACTAACGTTGTTCTGGCAGTACTAACCATACTTAGCAAATCTTCAGTTCCCAACAATATTCTACGATTAAGGTTTTTTTAATGGCTTCCTATATCTCAGTTGTGTCCCACTCTACTCCACAGTTTAAGTTTAGGCTCATCCGGTCACCTAAATCCCTTAAACTATCGCTCTGATACCATTTGTAACAACCCAATTTCCATAAAATAACATTAAACAATATTACAACCAATAACGGTCCCAACAGCAATAATTTACATAAATTCTACTCTAAACTCGCCGTGGAAACACCTTCACAACCGAGATACTACAGGAAGCCCGACGGTAATCTATAAGTCTTCACTAGCCTCTAGCTCTTCTACCACGACACGACCTTCCATCATCATCAGATGAAACTCCATACACGACTAACACCTGAAAATGGTTTTAGTTTTTGAAAAGCGAGGGTTAGACCATGAGGTCTAGTGAATTCCCTCTTTAAAACAGTTCCACACAACAGTAGTACAAAACATTCAACCGTTATAACAATAAACGGAAATTCCATTTCAAAAGCTCGTCTCCACATAAGGGTATTACACAGTGGTCTCAACTTTCATCACCTTATTAAGCCAGGTACGGCATTCACCTTACAAAGCCAGACATGACATTCATCACCTTACAAAGCTAGGCACGACATTCATCACCTTACAAAGCCAGGCACGACATTCGAGCATCAATAATAGTTTTCCACTGTGCAACCCGACTCCACACATAGCAACAACATCCCAACAGCATGCAATCAACAATTACGTAGAAATGAACGTATAAACAACTCGCATGCTTTAATAAACGTTTTCACATCACGTAATATAAAACCTTTCAAATAGTTTAATCAGGTCAACATGCTCGTAACCATAATCAGTTATGAAAACCTTTCGTAAAACATTTCATTCACACAAAGAAGGTAAGGGAACTCACCTTAGCCTTAGCACCTCGACACACGCTTCGGGACACACTTTAGTTCAAACCGCACACCTGAGTTTAACATTACAAGAGTGGTGTTAAACCATCTAATTACATCCCAAACCATCCTTAACATACCCCCAAAACAACCCTCCAATCGACGCCTCGATCCTAGACCCGAACGAACAACGAAATGGGAAAGTGAATCGGGGGCTAGCGTTTGGCGCCCCTGGTGGCGCGCCTCCACATGCGCTGCCAGACGCGCAGGGCACTGGTCTGCCCCCTTCACGAGATTTCTTCCAAAAAACAAGGGTTTCTCATCCCCCAAACTTTCCCAACCCAACTCTAAGACTCCCAAATCGATATTTAAGATGCAATACACAAAAAGAACCAATAACCAACATGTAAAACAATATGAAATCCACCAATTCCATCCAATGATTCATCCCCTTAAACCCCAAAATTATATTCTTGCCAAAACCCAAAACTACCATTGAAATGATGGATGATTCTCTAAGAAAAGCTTGTAAACCATACAAAACTTAAACATAGCAATCTCCTTTGGAGCATTCACCCCAAAAACATTAAAACGTTAGAAAATCTTACACCACACTCTTCTCATTAATCCTTTCAATAGAAGAAAACATGAGAGGGAAAGATTACCTTGGAGAAGATGAAGAATAACCTCACATTCAGCTTCCAAATCCAAGCTCTCTCTTCAAGAAGCTTCAAGACCCTCCAGTTCCTCCTCTAGCCATCCCCAATACGTATGAACCACAAAATAGAAATAACCTAGGGTTTTATCCCTTTCTATACCAATTTACAATTTCAGATTTTGCAACCAAGCCCCCAAAGTTGAATACTTCATACATTAGCCCCAAAATCTTCATTTACTCTAACCTTGCAAGAAGAATAAAATATGGGGTGTTACAATCATCTTCATCTTGTTTGAGAGTCTCAAACAATTCATGCAAAGGTAGTTGACTGAGTCTAGAATGCTGTTTCATTTGGTGAGCGTATTTCTTCCATTCAGGTTGGAGCACACTTAAGAATTTCGCATTATTTTCTATTATTTCTTTGTAATCTTATGCCTGTTCAGTTCATTCAAAATGGTTGTGAACCGGTCATAAGTATTATCAAGTGTCTCTCCTTCCCTTTGTCTGAAATTCTCATACTTATTAATCACATTCGATATTCGCATCTGATTTTCCACCTCTGATCATTGATATAACTTTATCAATTCATCAAACATTTTCTTCCCTGACTCATTCAGACTATCGACCTTCAGATATATATCATTTGTTAGAGATTGCATCACCAATGATCTTGCTGTTTTGTCAGCGTTGTATCTTTTCAACTCATCACCAGTATATCTGTGAGGAGGTAAGAGTGGTCTCTTAGTATCTTCTTCTCCTTCTGGATTTTCTTCATAAACAGGATCCATAGGACCATTTATCAAGGAGTCATAGATCATGCTTCCATTCTCTTGTCTTTCTACGTAGTCCAAAAATCTATCCTTCCAAATTTTAAAATCCTTAGGGAACAAAACTGGAGGTTTATCTTTAGACCTTATCACTAGCAAGTCTCTTGTCGTCATTGTGAATACTTGTTAATGATCTTAAAGCAACCTTCTGATCAGAATATAAATTTCAACCCAAACACGGTTTTGTCGCACAATACTGATAGTCGCACACCACACTTTATCGCAAACACAATTTTGTCGCACGCCAAATCACACAATAAACGTTATCTCAGGGTAATCGCATACACTCCTTGCGATGAAAGATTATCGTAGACAAAACCACGCGATAATAGAAAACTTAGTTTTATTGCACTAGAGGGGTGCGATAAAATACTGTTCACTAAAGGAAGGACGCGATAAAATGATTTAATCGCACGCAACCAGGTGCGATGAAAATCCCTTGCGATAAAAATTGTGCGATTACTATGAACTCACTAGTGTACGATAACTATGAACTTCAGATTAAATTCTAAGTACAATCTTCAAAACACGTCCAAAAATTCTGATAACTTGCAGATAGGTGCGCAAGGGGTTTTTGAACACTATTAATACTAGAAGTTTTGTCCAAAAACCAACTGAAGTGTGAAATACGATCTAAAAACAGTATCTAAGTCACTTTATCACTAAAAAAATGTTATTCTATCAATTTTGGATTCGATTGAAGTGAATTTGCGGAATCAAATCATGTAGGAACAGTAACCAATCAATCCTAGATCAATTCTGATCCATTTGATGATCAAATTAGCAAAATCAATAAAAAAGATAGAAAAAGATGAAAAACTCAATGAAGCTCAAAATTTCATGAAAATGATCATGGATCAGAATGAATTGCTATGCCCTGGTACCAATTGTGATCCCAAAACAAGCATTCAACAATACACAATGAAGATCAAGTTGTCAGCCCTCTCATTAAGAACAAAATCCTCTAAGTACAATATGATGAATTGAGAGAAAATGCAATGTACTTGGAAATAGAAATGACACACAAAGAAATTACAAGGACAAAAATATTATATAGAAAGTAAAATACGAAAGTTACCAAAGAGACCCTCTACTTGATACAAGGTGTTAATTCTGGCACTAACATGACCTACACCCATCCTTGTTTTTCCAACAAAAAAAAAAACTTAACCCACCCCTCCTCCCCCCAAGTCGTCTCCTTTCTTCAGTTCTTCCCTTATCTCTCTCTTCCCCCAACCACCAACGCAAATACGACATATGCACACAACACACACACACATATATATATATATATATATATATAGGGTCCCGTTCTTTTGTTAACCGTCTAATTAGTGTTAACCATGTTAACTTTTTTGGACCAATAGGAATCAAGATAGGTTACTGGTTTGTTAGGGCTAGTTTAGGAATTTCAGAATTTTAATTATTTATGGGTTATTTAGTTTCCTAATTTCATGCACAAGATATTTTTGGTAGTTATTAATGATAATCTTAATCTTTTAAAACCCATTTTCATTTTTGGTAATTATTAATGATAATCTTAATCATCTAAAACCCATTTTCAAACATAATCTTCATCTTCACGTTCCAGAGATTCTTTTCACGTTTTTTTTGCATAGATGCACGATTTCAAACTACATATATGCACATCATAGAAATAAATGTATGCACATCATACAATTGCATATATGCACATATTAATACGGCATATATGCATACCTTAGAACTGCATATATACACATCAGTTGAATATATGAAGATAAAAAGTGCATATATGCACAACTATAAATCTGTGTAAAGCTGCATATATGCACAACCATAAATCTATGTAAAATTGCATATATGCACAACCATAACTATGTGTAAACCATAATCTATGTAAAATTGCATACACGCACAACCATAAATCTTTGTAAACCATAAATATATGTAAAGTTGCATACATGCACAACCATAATTCTGTGTAAACCATAAATCTATGTAAACTTGCATATATGCACAACCATAAATTTGTGTAAACCTGCATATATGCACAGAGGAGGAGAGACGGTGGAGGAGGATAAGCATTCAAAGCAACTAACATACCTAAATTACTTTCGCTCATTCCCAATCCCAAATGCTGCGATGGTTGTTGTTGTTGTTGCTTCAGCATTTATCCAAGTTGGAGTGGATTTCCTCTTGCACCCTGTTTGAATTCCAGATTGGTCGCCGGAATATTAATCCTTGGGATGAAATGGCCACCGGCGGCCGGAAACGGCCACTGGTGGTGGTGTTGTTGGGACTCTGATGCGGCGGCGAGATGGGAGTGTTGCCTACTGACGGTGGCGGAGACTGGTAGCATCCATAAGGTGTTACCGGTGGAGGTGGTGGGTGCCGGAGCAACTGCCCACATGGCGGTTGCTGACATCATATTAGCATGATGCCGGAGAATATTAATATTAGAAGGTCCGGCGGCGTCTTGTTGTTTTGGCATTTCAATGGATCCTTTGAATTGTTTGTTGGATGGTGATGTTGATGTTGATCCTAGTGTTACTTCTCCTTGATTGTGGAGGAGGGGAGACGGTGGAGGAGGAGGAGGCGGAGAAACGGTGGAGGAGAAGGAGACGACACTGTTACCATTTGAAATTCCAATTTTTGTTTAGAAATCCTGAGATATGCTCCTAGATATCCTGAGATATGATTGTTACCCATAATTGTTAAATGACAATAATAACCCTATGCATATATGCTGCAAATGAAATCAGGCGTGTGTTTATTTTAATTATGAATTAAAAAATGCTTTTAATCTTAGACATTGATTTTGATGATTAATGGCCCAGATTAGTTAACAAGGTTAACACTAATTGAGTGGTTAACAAAAGAAGGGCCCTCTCTCTATATATATATATATAGGGGTGAGTTCAAATGAAAACTCATTTTCAATTATACACATGAGGACAAGTAACAACCATTGATCAAGATTTGGAAAACTAATCAATGGTTAAAACTTAATGAAACCAATTGAGAAATGATTAGGGACAACTCTAGAAATTTGAATTAGCACCTACCTTCTTTGACTTTTTATTTTCTTTTTTAATTAAAAAACTTTTACCCCCTTAAAGTTTAAAATAAATTATCTTAAAAATTACTAATATTTTAATCAAACAAATTACATAAAAAATGCGAGAATTTCATTCTCTTCGATATGACATCCATCTCGATATAGTGTTTTCTTCATTTTAATCATTTTTACTTGAAATGCTATGCATGTGTTATATTCAGTATGAATATGTACGCACGTTTCCTGGTGTCCATATCCAGTATGAATAACAAAGGGGAACTTGCATTCACTATTCATGACGAATAACACAATATTCAAAATGAATAATACAACATTCAAGATGAATAATACACGAATTCCTGATTCATGTATTATTAAACATGAATCGTGTATTATTCACCTTGAATATTGTATTATTCATCCTGAATGATACATTATTCATGATGAATAATATATGAATGACCCATGAAGGTGTGAACACATGATGCACTATCTTTTGTTTTTCGATTCACAACCGAAACTTGGTTTTATTCTTTATAAATATGTATGCACATCTCTAGGTGTCCACATTCAGTATGAATAACAAAGGTGACGTTCATTCACTATTCATGATGAATAATACAATATTCAGGATGAATAATACAATATTCAGGATGAATTATATAACATTCAGGATGAATAATACATGAATTCATGAATCGTGTATTATTCACCCTGAATGATGTATTATTCATACTGAATGATACATTATTCATAAAGAATAATACATGAGTGACCCGTGAAGGTGTGGAGACGTGACACACTCTTTTTTGTTGCTCGGTTCACAATCGAAACTCGGTAGGTTCCTGATTCATCTCGATGGGTGTTAGGTTACGGTAATGAAGAACACGATGCCTTAGGACGTTGAAGAAAGTGTTGTAGAAGGTGATGTCGAGTTACGGACTTACGGTGTCGAGTTGTTGTACACACTTGAATGTACATAAATATTCATAATGAATATAACACATATATGACATTTCACGTAAAAACGGTTAAAACAAAAAAAACTATATCAAGATGGATGTCATATCGAAGAGCACAGAATTCTCGTTTTTTTGATGTAATTTGTTTGATTAAAATATTAGTAATTTTTAAGATAATTTATTTTAAACTTTAAGGGGGGTAAAAGTTTTTAATTAAAAAAGAAAATAAAAAGTCAAACATGGTAGGCGTGGGTTTAAATTATCTTCCCTTTTTTTACCCATAATCACCTTAATTAACAATTTCATCTAAAAACTCTATTTAATATGAGTCATTAGATCAATAGAGATAGAAGGGCCAAGATCCGTCCTCATGTGCACAATCGAAATTGAGTTTTTATTTGAACTTTCCTCTCTCTCTCTCTCTATATATATATATATATATATATATATATATGTATATATACATATATATATAGGGGTGTGTTAGTGCTATATTTTGATTGTACCAAGTAGAGGGACTATTTATGTATTTGTCTCAAACTTGTAATAGGTATATAATGTTTGCTACTTTCCCTTTTGGGAATTAGGTCATCTTCTACACACATTAGCCACACACATTAGTATTGCTTTGTATTCATCTTGTGAGCTTTTGGATCATCATTGGAATATAGAGATGACTTACTTTGTTGTTTATATTGATTGATTACTTGTTCTGGGATCACAATTGGTATCAGAGCTTGTATATCATATTGATCAGATTAGGATTGTTAGAGTTTTTGGCAAAGTTGAGTGTTCTTCAAGGATTTCTTCTTTTTGGTTGATTTTAGCCATTTGAGTTCTTCAAATGGATTAGAATTGATCAAGGGTTGTTAGTAGACAATACTTGAGTGTTTTTATTCCGTAAAATCACTAGGTTTGTAGCTCAGATTGTGCATTTACCCATTTTCGAACTTTTGTATTTCTGCACTCTGTTTTGCATCGAAAAACGACTTTCTGTTGGTTTTTGAACAAAACACGAAGAATTAATGTTTCCCAGAATAGTGTCACGAACCTGCATACTAATTTTCAGCTAAATCCGATTAGTTTTGAAGATTCGACTTAAGAACTCCTTGAATCTTCATAACTATCGCAACCTTCATAGTTCATCCTTATCGCGAGTGAACAGTACTATATCGCAACAGTCACTTGCGACAAGAGTGTATATCGCAACTAGTACCTTGTGATAAGACGGTTTTATCGCAACCTCCTTCGTGTGAACAGTAACTTATCTCAACCTGCTGTTGCGATAAGATCAATTTGCGACAAGAATTACCCTTGCGATATACTTACTTATTGCGACAAGATTTTGGTTGCGATATCAGTGAGTTGCGATATCCGTTAGTTGCGACAAATTACAAGTTGCGACAAGTTGTGAGTTACGATTTCATTGGGTTGTGACGAGTTTTGGACTGCGAAAAAGTTTGGGTTGCGACAAGACAGAGTGGTTGAGACAAAAGATTGTGTAATCATTAATTCCTAATCAGATCAGAAGGATATTAAAAGATCAACAACAAGTAATCTAAACATGATTGCAAGAGATATTTTGACCATAGGTTCAATAGATAAACCGCTAGTTCTATTCCCTAAAGACTTTAAAATATGGAAAGACAGATTTCTTGACTATGTGGAACGACAAGAAAATGGTGTTCTCATCCATGATTCCATAATAAACGGGGTACAACAAGAAGTATATCAAGCAGACCCAGATGGTACTAACAGAAGACTTCTTGACCCAAAAGACTACACCGGTAATGAACTAATGAGACACAAAGCTGATAAAGCGGCTAGGTCACTGGTTATGCAAGCCTTAACCAATAACATATATCAGAAGGTTGACAGTTTGAGTGAAACCGGGAAAGGAATGTTTGATGAGCTGATCAAGTTGTATCAAGGTTCAGAAGTGGAAACTCAAATGAGAGTTTCAAACGTCATCAACAAATATGAGAATTTCAGGCAGAAGGATGGTGAGAATCTAGACGATGCATATGATCGTTTCACAAGCATCCTAAATAAACTCAGCAGATACAGGATAACGAAAACCATCATCGAGACAAATGTGAAATTCTTGAGCGTGCTTCAGCCCGAATGGAAGAAGTATGCTCATAGAATGAAACAGAATTCTAAGCTGGATGCTCTTCCGCTACAGCAGATGTTTGAAACATTAAAGCAAGATGAGGATGATGCTGATCTGAAAAAGAAGAAGTTGATGAAAAAGGAGAAGAAGGGTAAGAAGGAGAAGAAGACAAAGGTGTCTAAGAAGAAAGAAGAGGAGGATGAGTTTGAGAGTGAACCGATAGCTTTGATGTCAAGAAAGTATGCTGGTAAAGGTAAGAGTATTCAGAAACAGGATTATGGGATAGACCAAGATGATTTGGATGAGGCAGAAAGCTTAAGGCAGACAATGATACTTCTAACCAAGGCCTTTCAGCACAGATTTATAAAAACTCCTAGATCAAACAACCAACGTTACTCATCCGGTCCTAAAAACTTTAAGCACGAGAATCGGATTGAGTCAAAGAAACAGTTTGATGATCACAAGGAAGATGGTAAAAGGTCAGAGGTGAAGAAGTTTGGTGAAAGAAATGATGAAGAGCAAAAGTGCTATAATTGTGGTAAGTCCGGCCATTTCGCCAAAGAGTGCTGGAAACCAAAGGTAAGGGATTCCGACTACTACAAGAAGAAGATGATGTTGGCTGAGCAAAAGGAGTCTGGGATTGCACTGCTGGTGGAAGAAGAGTACTGGTTGGACCAAACTGATGATGAAGAAGAAGAGGAGACCGTTGCTTTAGCAAAGATGTGCTTGATGAGCAAAAAAGGTGAGGATTCAGAGGCTGATGCGGCGCCTGAGACAAACGAGGTAGATTCCTGCACCATTAATCACTTTGCTAATCAGTTTAAAGTCCTCCAATTAAAACAAGATGAATTAACCGAGCAACTCAATAAGGCACATAAATTGATAGAATCACAAAGACAGCTAATCATTGACCATAACAAGTTAAATGATGGGTAGAAAAAGGAACGAGTTGAGATCGAACAATCTCGAACTTATTTCTGGAACAGAATGGATGAAATGAAAGAAAAAGTAAGAGTTTTTGAAAATAGGAAGAATGAGCTTGAACAATTGTTGCAATCCTATAAAGATATTAACAACGAATTGACTGAAAAAGCAAGTGATCTGGAAGAGAAGCTGTACAAACTTGGTCAATCTGAACAAACCATTTTTCTAAACACGCCTAAGAATTTCAGATATTACAACTCGAAATGGGGATTGGGATATGACAATCCTCATTACTTGGAAAATGCTTTGAAAAGGGCACCTTGTCTTTACAAGTTTCAATGGCTTCGCCTTCCATCCATAGATCCTAAATACAAAATCAACTGGCTTAATGAGGAAGAACAAGGGGTTGAGGAAGAGATTAAAAGAAAGACAACTGTGACCATGCAACTTCCTTTTTGTTATGACTCTGCTAATAGGAAGGCACTGGCTTGGAATTGGAAACAAACCTTGTCTAATGACTATTTTCAAAGTTATGTTGTTGAGAAACCAAAGGATACTGAAGCAAAACCCGTTTTTGAAGAAAAAACATATTATCATCCCTTGGTACTAGAACAGAAACTTGTCGATCTTGAGTTAAATATCAAAAGCAAAATTGAAGAAG
Organism: Saussurea involucrata; assembly: GCA_033807775.1. Taxonomy (NCBI): domain Eukaryota; kingdom Viridiplantae; phylum Streptophyta; class Magnoliopsida; order Asterales; family Asteraceae; genus Saussurea; species Saussurea involucrata. Next base: position 140,377,186 of record CM066315.1, read on the forward strand.
TCAGAAATGACGATCAACTTGCTTTTGATATAGAAAAGGAAGTTATGTTCACGGTCTTTTCAAATGGTTTAAAAGAGATGAAAGTCAAACATATAGAAATGTCTGAAGAAAAACTTTTAAAAGAAAAACATTCTTCAGAGTCAGACGTTTCTTCATGTAAAGCATTCATGGGAAATGTTGTTTTTAGGAGTTTGACAGTTGATGACCAAGATGATTTAGAATCTTGGGATTTGGAAAGTCAATATGTTGAAGCTTCCCCTAAAATACATTTTTATACAGAAGAAGAAAAAGCTTTCGAAAAAGAACAAAATAAATTCCTCTATCCAAAGTCTTATGGTTTCTTCCATACATCTCTATCATGTGATGGTCAGACTAACTGTAATCTTGAGAATATTGAGATATCTTGTGATGGGAAAAGTAAGGAAGCACAACAAAAAGATGCTCAATTTGACTTTGGTGCTAAACTTCCGGATCATACTGCCTTTTTTATCAAAGAAGAGGAACCCAAGAAAAATTTCTTCAAATGGGAATCTTCTAAAACCGTTGAGAAAAAGAAAAAGAAAAAGAAAAAGAAGAAAAATAAGCGCAAATCTAAATCTTCTCGAGCTCAAAATTCCTACGCTTACGATTCTTATTTTGATGGCATTTCAGATCATTATTTAAGAAACAACTCGCGGTTAGAGTGGAGAATAAAGGAGTCCACACAGGATGTGGCCCAGAGAAAATCATCTAATGTCGCTTTTCATTCCAAGAAAAATACTTTTGTTTCTACTGTTAGTAATCGTGTTGCTTACAACAAACAAAAACTTGTTATTCCTTACAAGATTTCTTCAATGCAACAACTGATTAATTTAGCACGTGATCAAATCTGTTGTTCTTCATGTGGTGTAGATGATTTTATCTGCAAGTCTGATTATTCTTCATGGTTTGGTGATAATTTCTATGGTTCCAATCGTTTTTACACAAATAGATACTATAACCACAACACTTCAAACAAACATGCTAACCCAAAACCTGTTAATTCTCCTAACACGAAAGGACCCATTTGGCAATGGGTACCTAAAACTGTTTAAATTCCATTTTGCAGCTCAGTCATGTGTGGTATTTGGATTCCGGTTGCTCAAAACACATGATGGGTAGAAAGGAACTGTTGAGCAACTTTGTGGAAAAAGATGGATGGAGATTTAAATTTGGGAATGATCAGTACTCTCCAATTCTGGGTTATGGAGATATAGTAACAGACAACGTCAGGATCACCAAAGTTAATTATGTTGAAGGCTTAGGGCATAACCTGTTTAGCATAGGTCAATTTAGTGACAAAGATCTAGAGGTCCGTTTCAAGAAGACCCGGTGTGCAGTTCTAACTGACGAAGGAAATGAACTTCTAGTTGGTTCAAGGAAGTCAAATCTTTACACTATTGACCTATCAAAGCTTAAGCCAAAGAATGACGTGTGTCTGATGTCTAAGGCATCATTTGAGAAAAGTTGGTTTTGGCATAGACGACTATCTCACCTCAACTTTCGTTACATTCAAAAGCTGACGTTGGGTGATTTAGTTATAGGTCTATCGGTTTTGCAGTTTGAGAAAGACAACTTTTGTACTGCTTGTGAGAAGGGGAAGATGAAGCGAGCTCCTCACCCACCGAAACCCGAGCCCAGCACACATAAAGCTTTAGAAATCCTTCATATGGATCTCTGTGGTCCGATGAAGACTCAAAGCATAAGTGCCAAACGATACGTGTTAGTCGTCATCGATGATTATTCGAGATATACATGGGTCAAGTTTCTATGATCAAAAGATGAAACCCCTGACTTGATCATCTCATTAATCAAACAGCTTCAAGTGAATCATCAACAAACAGTTCAGACTGCCAGGTCAGATAACGGGACAAAGTTCAAAAACAAGACTCTTGATGATTTCTTTAAGTCATTAGGAATATCTCATCAATATTCTGCGGCAAGAACACCTCAGCAGAACGGAGTAGTTGAAAGACGAAACCGCACGCTAGTTGAAGCCGCAAGAATGATGTTGTCTTATGCTGATCTACCTCTGTTTCTGTGGGCTGAAGCTGTATCGACGGCATGCTATACACAAAACCGTTCAATTATCCATCGACGGTTTGGTAAAACTCCATATGAATTGATCAACAATAGAAAACCTGTAATACACTACTTTTGTGTTTTTGGATGCAGGTGTGTTGTGCTGAACGATAAGGATAACTTGAACAAATTCAGTCCTAAGGGAATTGAGGGCGTTTTTTATCGGATACTCGCTCACATAAAAAGCGTACAGAGTCTATCTCAAGTCTTCCAGAACTGTGATAGAAAGCATAAACGTCAGATTCGACGAAACTGATGATATGGCTTCTGTGCAAAACAGTACAGAACCCGCAATATCTGGAATACTAGCATCCGGACAAATCCGTCCTATGGTGACTAGGACATCAAACAAGAATCAAGCTTCCACTTCTAACTCTAATCCTAACGATCTTGACTTATTGTTTGAATATTTTTATGATGATTACTTTGGAAGTAATAAATGTTCTTCATCTGTGAATGTCAGGAGTCAAGTTGCTACACCACCAGCTCATGCTACAATGTCAGGGCCTTCACTGGTACTGACTACACCCACAACTGGTGCAACGACTCCTGCATCATCTTCAAGTAACACACATATGGCATCTCCACAAGCAACACAACATGAACCTACGAACGGTGCTTCTTCGTCGGGTACAACTTCTAACGTCAATGATGATGATTCTGCTAACATACCTGAGTCATCTTCTGAAGCAGCTCCGGAGGCAATTCCTGTTGACTCTTCTGTCAATGAACCAGCTCCACAACCGGAACGAACCTTGACAATCGAGTTGAACTTCGATAAAGATCCCATCTTAGTAGATCCCAATGAAGACGTTGTATCTCTCCATCCACACTCTACAAAGTGGACTAAGAATCACCCCATTGAACAAGTCATTGGTGACATATCCGAACCTATTAAAACAAGATCTGCAACAGCAAACGCAGTCCTATTCGTGCTCTTTCTAAGTCAAGTTGAGCACACATCAGTCCGACAAGCCTTAGAAGATCCGGATTGGATCATTGCGATGCAAGACGAATTAAACTCCTTTGAAGCATTGAATGTGTGGAGACTAGTTCCAAGACCCAAGGGTAAAATGGTAATTGGTACTAAGTGGGTCCTGAAGAATAAGAAAGATAAAGACGGGATTGTTGTGAGAAACAAAGCACGCCTTGTAGCAAAAGGGTACAGGCAACAAGAGGGAATTGACTACGATGAGACGTATGTACCGGTAGCTCGCTTAGAGGCAATCCGGATGTTTCTATCATTTGCCGCTTTCAGAAACTTCACTGTTTATCAAATGG
>CM066315.1:140381066-140431066 GCA_033807775.1 Saussurea involucrata
TATATGTATGTATATATGTATATATACTCACTGAGTAGTGTGTGTATATACATATAAGTTTAGTAGTTTACTGTGTATATACAATATATATTCTTACTTTGTAGTGTATATATATATATATATATATATATATATATATATATGAAAGTTAAAATGAAAACTCATTTTCAATTGCACATGAGGACGGATCTTGGTTCTTCCATCTCTATTGATCAAATGACTCATATTAAATAGAGATTTTCTAATTGAAATTATTAATTAAGGTGATTAGGGGTAAAAAGGAAAGAAAATTTAAACGTACGCCTATCATGTTTGACTTTTTATTTTATTTTTTAATTAAAAACTTTTACCTCCCTTAAAGTTTAAAATAAATTATCCTAAAAATTACTAATATTTTAATCAAACAAGTTACATCAAAAAACGAGAATTCCGTGCTCTTCGATATGACATCCATCTCGATATAGTTTATTTTGTTGTTTTAACCGTTTTTACGTGAAATGTCATATATATGTTATATTCATTATGAATATTTATGTACGTTCAAGTGTGTACAACATCTCGACACCGTAAGTCGGTAACTCGACATCACCTTCTACAACACTTTTTTCAACGTCGTAAGACATCATGTTCTTCATTACCGTAACCCAACACCCATCGAGATGAATCAGGAACCTATCGAGTTTCGATTGTGAACCGATGAACAAAAGAGAGTGTGTCACGTCTCCACACCTTCACGGGTCACTCATATATTATTCTTCATGACTAATGTATCATTCAGTATGAATAATACATCATTCAGGGTGGATAATACACGATTCATGAATTCGTCTATTATTATTCCTGAATGTTATATAAATCATCCTGAATACTGTATTATTCATCCTGAATATTGTATTATTCATCATGAATAGTGAATGAACGTCCCCCTTTGTTATTCATATTGAATATGGACACCTAGAGATGTGCATACATATTCATAAAGAATAAAACCAAGTTTCGGTTGTGAATCAGAAAACAAAAGAGAGTGCGTCATGTGTTCACACCTTCACGGGTCATTCATATATTATTCATCATGAATAATGTATCATTTAGGATGAATCATACAACATTCAAGATGATTAATACACGATTCATGTTTAATAATACATGAATCAGGAATTTGTGTATTATTCATCTTGAATGTTGTATTATTCATTTTGAATATTGTGTTATTCGTTATGAATAGTGAATGAACGTTCCACTTTGTTATTCATATTGAATATGGACACCAAGAAATGTTCATACATATTCATACTGAATATAACACATACATAGGATTTCACGTAAAAACGGTTAAAATTAAGAAAAAACTATATCGAGATGAATGTCATATCGAAGAGCACGAAATTATCGTTTTTTTGATGTAATTTGTTTGATTAAAATATTAGTAATTTTTAAGATAATTTATTTTAAACTTTAAGGGGGTAAAAGTTTTTTAATTAAAAAAGAAAATAAAAAGTCAAAGATGGTAGGTGTTGATTCAAATTTCCAGATTTGTCCCTAATCGCTTCTTAATTAGTTTCATTAAGTTTTAACCATTGATTAGTTTTCCAAATCTTGCTCAATGGTTGTGACTTGTCCTCATGTGCACAATTGAAAATGAGTTTTCATTTGAACTCACCCTGTGATCCCAAAACAAGTAATCAATCAATATAAACAACAAAGGAAGCCATCTTGTTAGGGTCAAATATTGGTTGAATAGAAGTTCAAGGGTTGTTTTGTTATTCTTTAATTTGAGCCTTATTAGTGAAAGTGACGTGGGCTTGTTACCACGGGCCCAACATATAAATTGTATTGTTTAGCCTTAGTTTTAGGCTAGTTGTCATTTTACTTTCCTAAGCGTATTGTAAACACTCTCCATATTGAAAGTGAATTGGATGACCAGTTAAAATCATAACGACCTGTTCTTATCTATTGATTTCTATATCGTTTGTTGCACGAATCTAGAACTCACAATTGGTATCAGAGCAGACGGACGAAACAATTCAACGTGATTTTTGAATTCTGGTAAGTTTACTATTTAAAATTTTTAGTCGACTGTGTTCTTGACACTTGAAATTCATATTTTGATTTACTCAAAATTGACCGTTTTCGTTTATTGCATACTGTTAGCATCATTCTTATTAGTGATTCTGCATTTTTTCGCAATCTAATTCGATCATCTTAGTGGTTTTTAAGCAAAATTAAGTTTATAAGTTTTTGGTTGTGTTCTTGCAAAAATCCAATTTTTACCATCAAAAAACCTGTTGTTTTGCTTCAAAATCGATTTGGGTATTGTTATTTTTGTGTTTGGTCGAGTTCCTAACCTTTCAGGAACGATTTTGAGCAACCCTAATCGATTTCCAATCGACTTGGAAACCACAGCCGCAGTTACCGGATACCACAGCCGTGGTTATCGGGTTCATCCGCTAGTTACCGGGTAAGTTTCCAATTCCCCCATTAGTTACCGGGTAACTCAAAGTTACCGGGTAACCATACATCTTACTGGATATTTCTATATTTACCGGACATTACTCCTGGTAAGTCCCAGATACCGGTAAGTCTTAGCATCCGGTAAGCTCTCCTTTTATTCGGTAAGTCTTATCACCCGGTAAGATTGTTACTTGTGTCACTCTGTCATCGGTAACTGTATACACATCCGGTAACTTCAAGCCATCCGGTAAGCCTCATCATCCGGTAAGCTATTCCACCAGGTAAGTTTGTTTTTGCTTATTTCTATTTCTTCCGGTAAGCTTGTCTCATCCGGTAACCTCAGTTATCCGGTAACTCAAGCCCATCCGGTAACCTTCTGCAAATTTACCTGTTACTTCTCAATCTGATCCGGACACTTCCAGATCAGACATCACTTCCGGATTCCTATCCGGTAAGGTCTGCTTAGTCGATTTCTTACCTGATTTAGCATAATCCACTCGTAGAACCTGCGTTAGGATATCACTCTTAGTGCCTTGCGTTAGGTTATCACTTTGAATCGAACAAATCGTCTGACGATTACTCCAGTGCAACTAAAGATGTATTCACGCGACGCTCTTGCTATCGGCACCGATTCCAAACCACCTTGCCTCTACCAAGGTGAGTACAGCCAATGGCGGGACAGATTCTTAATCTTCATCGAGTCGAAGGATAACTTCGAGTATATTTTGCGAGCTCTAGAAGACAGGCCAATTCCTACACCCATGAAGACCATTCCACCAGCTGCAGAAGGTGACCTACCTCGTGTCGAGAAAAAGACACTCACCGATATATGACTCCCGATGAAAGAGGCATGCTTGAAGGAGAAAAGCATGCTAAGAGGTACCTTGTTCAAGCTCTCCCCAACGCAATCTACACTGCCATTGACAACTACAAACACACGGAAAAGGGTATGTGGGATCAGGTGGAGAAGATGATGCGCGGGAGCGAAGTTGGGAATCAGTTAAAGATCAACAACTCCATAACCAAGTTCGATTGGTTTAAGCAGCGCACCGGCGAGTCCCTCTCTCAGACCTATGAACGCTTCTGTCTCCTTCTCAACGAGCTCCACAAGAACCAGATCACTCGTTCTAACACAGAGAATGCACTTAAGTTCCTCAACAACCTCCTGCCTGAGTGGAAAGTGTTCGCATCACACGTCAAACATAACCACTTAATGGAGAAGGTCGGCAATCACGAGCCCTATGAGATGCTTCTTCAAGACGAAGATGAGGTAATGGAAATTCTGAACGAGGAGAAGGTTGCATCCAAGCCAGCTGCTGATCCTCTGGCCCTTATGTCCTCCAAACGAGGGAAGTCTTCTGGCCGTCACTCCAAACGTGCCAAAAAGCAAAGCGAATCGGAGTCAGAACATGAAGAAAAGGAAGACAGTGATTCTGATCCTGAATTATCTGAAATTAAGAAAGCGATGGCCCTGCTCTCCAAATCTTTCCAACAACATAAGTTCTACAAGAAGCCGTCGTCCAATAATCAGCGCTACTCCACCTCCTCCAATAAGCGGCATGATTATCAGGACAAATACGAAGGAAAGAAGAAAGCCGATGAGCCCGATCAGTCTGAAAAGAAGGAGAAGTCAGAGAAAGATGACCGCAAGAAGAAAGACGAACCCGTGACTTGTTATAACTGCGGGAAGCTTGGTCACTTTGCGAAAGATTGTCGGAAGCCGGTTGTAAAGAATGCTCACTATTACAAGGCAAAGCTCGCATTGACAGAGCAGAAGGAAGCTGGAGCAGCTCTATTTGTGGAAGACGACTACTGGCTGGGTCGTTCTGATGATGAAAGCGAGTCTGATGGTTCTGATGCTTTCATGGGATATCACTCTCCTGCCGATGAAGAAAAGACAAAGTCAAGTCAGGTATGTGAATCTACCCCTCAAGATTTCTTTACTCAAATGCAATCTCTTGCTGAACGGATAGATTCCCACAAGGCCACCTCTAATGAACAACTGCTTGAAATTAGATCTCTATCTGAAAAGCTAGATGTTCAAAAGCGAATAACTGAGAAATATAAGTCCGAAAATGCTAATTTACAAGAAAAATGAAAAATTCTTTCAATAGCACCTAAGGACTTAAGGGCCAAGATATCTGAACTACAATAACAGTTTGATCAGTGTATGAATGAGAAAGCAGAGATTGTTTATCAATGTTCTGCTCTTCAAATTCAGCACAAGGAGTTTGTCGCTAAAATACTTGATCTTGAAATAAAACTCCACAAAAGAGGTCAAACTGACCAGACCATCCATATGAATAAACCCAAGGAGTTCACTTATTTTAACAAGGAATTGGGAATCGGATATGATAACCCGCACTACTTGAAAAAGGTATTTCCAAAAGACGTATTATGTATGATTTTGGTTGTTTTGGAATAGACAAAAAGTATCCGGAATATGCTATTAAATGGACTGGTCCTCCTGAACCTGAAAAGGAAGAGGAAACTGAGGAATACAAGCGCGCACACACGTCTAAAATGCAACTTCCCTTTTGTTATGAGCCTTTGAATTATTACTATGAGAAAAATCAAAAGAAGTACCTCTCGAATGACTACTTTGATTGCTATATGGTTGTAACGCCCAAGGATTCCTCTAAGAAGGATGAGGTCCAAGCAACCGAAACCAAGACTGAGACAGATGAGTTCAAGCTCTATGTTCCCCCTCTCATCTTGGAACCAAAGATAGTCGAGTTGGAGGAGTCACTCGAGAAAGAAAGGTCAAATTTTCAAAAGGAAAAGCAAGCGCTAATCACAGAACTTGAGAATCGAAAATCGGTCAAAACCGAAGCTGTGTCGGATGAAGGACAGGAAATCCTTCGGTGTGAAATCACTAAGCTCACATCAAAACTGGCTGCCTTGGCAACAAATGCGATGAAGGAGCACACGAAAAATGGTCAACTCCAAGAGCAGATTGACCAACTCCAATCTGAAAATCAGATTTCACCCGAACCTTCCTCCAATTCATCTGATACGTCTTCGTGTAAAGATTTCATAGGCAACATCTCTTCTACACAAGACGGTAAAGATTCTCAAGACGAGAGTGTTTTAAGGAATTTGAACTCTGATTTTTTCCTAGCTTCCGCACCAAATTCCCCAAAGCACACTAACACGAAGTGTTCCTCGCCTTTCTCGACCGATCCATGTCCTGTAATTCTGGATGTTGATTTTTCAGAATTTATGAACTCCGAAGGCAATTCTGATGAAGAGTTTGAATCGTTCCCTTTCGATAAACCTCTTCCAAGTCATATTGACTTCCTTTCACCAGTGGTTAATCGACCGGTCAATTTTCTAAAGGGCGATTATTCCAAAACCAAGACCCCAGCTGTGATTAAGATTTCCAAAACCAAGGCTGTTTCTCAAAAACAATCACAGCCGAGGCAAAAGACCGAGCGATTTCCCGTCAAAAATCCTGCTTCCTCAAAAGTCACTGACCATGTTGTCAATGTTGTTTCAGATAAAACCGGTCAGGCTAAACAAAGACAACCCAAAGTGGCTAGCTAAGGAATCTGTCGAGGACGCTGCATCAAAGTCTTTGATAACGCCACTTTTTGGCGTTATTTTCGGTACTCAAACCAATGAGATCGGCTTGTGTTGAAGCAAAAAGGCGTGGTTTTATGGTTTATCCAGTGAAATGTGCAGGTTATCCGAAAGAAGACGAGCATCAGGAAAAGAAGCGAAAAAGAGCCAAAAGAGAGTCCAAAACGAAGCCCAACCGAAGCCCAAGAACCAAGCCCAAGATCCGCGAACCAAACCCGACCCAGAATCTGACCCAAACACCTCAGAAAACCGTGCGGCTTTCCACGCGGTTTGCAAGCCGCGGGAAAAGCCGCGTAACTCCCTGTTTCAGTGTTATAGGTTGGCTTTTCCGGAATTAGGTCATTATCACGACACGTGCGACGGTAGGCTGCGGAGGGGCAATTTTCAGAGCATTTTCACATACTTTGGAGCCACGAGAGAGGATTGATTGAAGACCTTTCACCACACGAAGTGGATCAGAGCCGAGAGAGAAGGGATTTCATCATATATTCGTTACGTTTTCATTGAACATGATTTCACACACCACTTTATACCTTTTGTCTAGTGTTTTTATCCACACCAACATGAACTAATCTTTAGATGTTGGGGGTTGGAACAACTATGGATTTTACGATGGATAACGTGTAACCAAATGATTGTTTTTACTTGATTTAATCTATGAAGCATTTGAATTCAGCTTTAATTATCAATTGTAGATTGATCACCTTCAATTGAATTACATGGTTTTTGATTAAGTTTGAGAAAATTGATTAAAAGCTAGATCAAGTAATCAAGTGTCGGAAAGGAGATTCGGGTAGAGATAGCCGAATCACTTTCTGCTCGGAATAGTTTGACTTAATGTATTTCAAAACCCTAGGTGTATATCGAGAGATAACACCTACAGTCTTGAAATAAGATCTGTTATTGCTTGAAAAAGAATAACAGTAACTTTTATAAACTAGGGTTCATAGAGAGAGTCGATAATAATTATTGTTCGGGTATTCGTTCATCAGTAGTATTTCCATAGGAAGTCCAACCCTTAACCTTTTCTCTACCAAAGTTCTTTCAAAACCTTCTGTCAAGCGATTCTAGTAGTATTTAGTTTTTAAATCAAGTTATAAACCATAACTCAAAATATCGATCGTTCAGTTAATAGCAATTGTAGTCATTGTGATACTTAGTTCCTAGTTCCCTGTGTTCGATACTCGTACTTTCAGTACTATTACTTGACTTCGACCCGTACACTTGCGGTTAGATTTAGGGGGGTGTTAACCCGCCTATCATGTTTTTGGCGCCGTTGCCGGGGTTGTAGTTGCAACTGATAGCACTACCAGCTATAAGCGCTATTACATTGAACAATTTTTATTTTTTATTTTATTTTATTTCACCACTTTCAGTTTTTGGATTGCTAATTTTGTTTATTCTCCGTTTCAGGTACTAATTGGTTTATGCCAAGGAAAACCTGTGGGGAGAAAATCGAACCGATCGATCCATAGATTGAAAGAACCGCCCGTAGATTACCTAAAGAAGCAAAAGCAAAAAAACATATCAAGATCGAAATGGGCGACGAGGTACCTGTCAACGAGAGACCTCGTAATAATCCACCACCACCTCCCGAGAGACGCCTTATGCGATCGTTTGCCGATCCGAACGTGGCAGCCGCACGCATAGGCGTTCAAGCGCCCACTACTGGGGCGAACTATTTCGAGATCAAACCGAGTACCATCGTGATGGTACAACAGAACCAGTATGGAGGAGGCCCAGCAGAAGATCCTCATGCACATCTTCGTGCATTTGAGCGGATTTGTAATACATTCAAGATCAATGGGGTGAACGAGGATGCCGTCAAGTTGAGACTTTTCAGCTTTTCACTCATAGGCAGAGCCATAACTTGGAATGAAAGTATCCAACCAGACTCGATCACCACCTGGGCACAGCTGAAAGCTTCTTTTCTCCAGAAATTCTTCCACCAAGCAGAACTGCACAACTTATGGCTGAAATCACCCATTTTGCTCAATGGGATCAAGAGACGTTGTATGAAGCTTGGGAGAGGTACAAAGAGATGATCAAGAAATGCCCTCATCATGGGTTACAAGGTTGGGTCATAATCCAAACATTCTTCAGTGGACTTCACCCGCAGTTCAAAAATGACATCACAGCTGCAGCGGGTGGAGCCCTAATGGATATGTCTTATAAGGAAGCATGTGAGCTGATCGATAATCTGGCCGAGCATAGTTTCTCTACTCCAAGGTCAACAGTTAGAAGGGTTGCAAGTGTGCAAGAGAATGACGAGCTGAAAGCCATAAAGGCTCAACTGAACGCACTCACGAGTCAGATGAAGGGGTCTTCTCTTCAATCAGCATTTATGATGGATGAGGGTATGCCAGATATGGCACCACCCATGAACGAGCCGGAGCAAGTTCAATTTATGCAAAATCGGAATCGGCCACAGAACGATCCATTCTCAAACACATACAATGAGGGTTGGAAGAAGCACCCAAATTTCTCATGGAGTCATCCGCAAGGGCAGCAACTCATGGCCCAACAACAGCAGCAGCAATACGGTAATAACTCCAACTTTTCTAATTCCTCTAATACTAACAATGTTTATCGTCCTCCAGGTTACAACCAACGGAAATACGATGAAGGACAATCCGGAGAGAAGAAGCCGGGGCTAGAAGACATGATGATGAAGTTCATGTCTAAAATGGACAGCACAGTTGAGGGATTAGCCGGTACAGTCAACACAGTCAAGACGGCTACTGATCAGAACACGGTATCCATAAAGATCCTTGAAAGGCAAGTGGGGCAGATTTCTGAAGCCCTACAAAACCGAGCTCCCGGAACCTTTCTGAGTCAAACCGAAAGAAAAAACCGGGAAGATTGCAAGGCCATTCATCTGAGGAGTGGCAAGGAGCTGAATGGGAAACTGACATGAGAGTCGGCATCAAAGGAAACCGAGTCCAAAGGGGAAGATTTCGAGATGGTAGATATGGATGAGTTAGAGGCTGACGAAGAGGTTGTAATTAAAGAGAACTCAAAGAGTGAAGAGAAGAAGCAAGCGCCGCCAACCATGCCAAAGCAAACACCGGTCAAGCCGGCAGTTCCGAAAGTGCCATATCCAAATAGGCTTAAAGCCCACAGGGAGGATCTTAACTATTCTAAATTTCTTGAGGTTTTTAAGAAATTGCATATTAACATCCCTTTTGCAGATGCTTTGGCACAAATGCCCTCGTATGTGAAGTTTTTAAAAGATATCCTTTCTAACAAAAGGAAGATTGAGGAGCATGCGACAGTTGCACTTACTGAGGAGTGCAGCGCGATCATCCAGCATAAGCTTCCCCCGAAGCATAAGGATCCAGGGAGTTTTACTATCCCTGTTAATATAGGCAATTCTGAATTTAGTAAGGCTTTGTGTGATCTTGGAGCGAGTATTAACTTAATGCCTTTGTCTATTTTCAGGAAACTCGGACTTGGAGAGGTGCAACCGACCAATGTGACATTGCAGCTTGCCGACAGATCCATCAAGTACCCGTATGGTGTCATTGAAGATGTGTTGGTCAAGGTGGACAAGTTTTATCTTCCAGTCGACTTCGTGATCCTTGACATGGATGAGGATAAAGAGATACCATTGATTATGGGTCGACCGTTTTTAGCCACGGGAGGAGCACTGATTGATGTGAAAGGGGGAAAGCTCACCTTGAGAGTGGGTGACGAAGAAGCGATATTCAATGTTTTCCGGGCAGCAAAGCAAGGCATGGGCCCAAATGAATGTTACCGGGTAGATGTGATAGACTAATTGATTAAAGAAACGTGTGGCATGCAAGTTTCCGATGACCAATTGAACAATGTCTTGATGGGTACCGATACTGATCCGAAAAGCGAGAGTGTGATGCATTTAAATGCATCACCATCATACAAAGGCCCGAGAAGACCGGTCATTGAAGATTTGGGAGAACCGATTCCCAAGTCCGAACCTTCATCGAAGATACCACCAAAGCTTTAGCTCAAACCGCTGCCCGATCATCTCGAGTATGCATATTTGGGAGAAAAAGACACGCTTCCGGTAATCATCTCGTCTAAGCTGAATTCAGAGAATAAAGAGAAATTACTTCGAGTATTGAGAGAACACCAAGCTGCGATTGGATGGACGATAGCCGACTTCAAAGGCTTGAGTCGAACTTTTTGTTCACACCGCATCAATTTGGAAGAAAGGCATCGACCGGTAGTTCAATATCAACGTCAGCTCAACTCGAATATGAAAGAAGTGGTCCGAAAGGAGGTTCTAAAACTTCTTGATGCTGGAATTATAAATCCAGTTCCGGATAGTCCATGGGTGAGCCCGGTCCAAGTAGTGCCAAAGAAGGGTGTAGAATCCAGATCCGTGCAACGATTATGTTTGTGAAATCAATAATAATAAACAGTAAGAATACGATTTCAACTGGTCATCTCTGATTAATGCTTTCAATGTAGAGAGAATTACAATACGAATAGAAAGAAAGCAAATGAGATAACTAGCTAATTTTCTAAGCTAATTGCACTTTATATATGCTGGGCCCGTGGTAACAAGCCCACGGCCCGTTCACTATGGACTAAGTTTAAACAATTACAAAATAAACCCTTGAACTTAAAATCAACATAAATTCTACCCTAACAATCTCCCCCTTTGATTTGAAGTTCGAGTTCGCGCTCGATCTCTTGCCAGTTGAATACGTATCGTTTGCGCAACGCGAAGTGAACCTCGAAGAATCTGATGGCGTGGCGGTAGTCGAGACGTTCTTCAACCATATCCAAAGCAGTCTGAGCAATTCTTTCATTCAGATTGGGTACATAGGATATCTTTGGATTTTCGGATTCGTGCTTGATGATCTTCCGAAGAGCGTCTTGAACTTTGAGCAGTGTGCCGTCGCAAAATCGATCTACCTGACTGAACCTCATAAACTTCTTTTCTTTCTGAGCGTTGAGGAAGACGATCCCAAATTCCGGTTGAAGCAGCATTGCATTCTCGAGATACATTGACAGTTCAGGAGCTTTCAGATTCGGTTTGAGCAGATTTACCTTCTTCGCTCGGTTATCGATTGCCATTTGAAAGTCCGTAAGATAAGAGATCATAATAGAACGAACGAGGAATCGACGAACCGCTTCGAGCGCCTTTGTTACAGCAAGCGATCGGATGGTTCTGGTGCGAAGGTCTCTCAGAATAACCAGGAGGTCGAACGGATGGAGATGCTTAAAGTCAGCTTCAGAAAAAATCCATTCTTTTCCGTCTTTACGTCGAATAGTGAACACGGGAAAGACGATCTTCATAATTCGGTTTGACTGAATCTTTAGCACTTCTGAAATTTTATGTTTGGTTCGAACCTGGTCTCCCGGGAGACACCGTTTCATGGCTTCTACGTATCGGAGTTGGCGTGCTGGATCAGGACTGTAGATGCCAAGACAGAAGGTCGGCTTGATCGGGCGAATTCTGTGTACAAACAGCTTCTTCAGAGATTCCTTCAGATGAGGAATGAGGACGTTGATCTTCTCCCAACGATTTTGTTGCTGAGGAGGGGGAGGAAGATCAGGAGCTGTCGTTTGCTGAGGAGATGTCGGGATTTCTGCATTTGAGCTTTCGGGTTGATCTGAAGTCGTAGTGGGTTGAGTCGAGTGAACGGGAGGCGTACCATAGAAATTATGAAGCAGAAACTGGTCATAATCAACGTTGTCGTCTTCATCAGTGGGAAACACCAGGTTTACTTCGAAGTTTACGGCTATGGCAGCTTTTTCGTACCATGCGTCTTCTGTTTCCGGGTTGGTTTCACATGCAGGATCAATCATGGTGAGCGTCGGCATGTCTGATGGTTCTTGTGCGACCAATTCCTGTGTTGTACCCTCGGGCTTTTCAACCGTTGAGGCTTCATCATCTGAAATTTCCATGTCGATGACCATTTGTGCTAATGGCAACTCGGCTTCGGGTGTTTCTGTTGAAGTTGCCGCAGTTGGGGGTTCCTGATGAACCACAGTTGTAGTTTCGGCAGTCATGATCTGGGCGGTCTCGGTTTGGCGTAGACGCTTCTCCCCCTCACAGTGATCAGGATCATCCTGGTCATCGTGCTTGCGTTTGAGACCGCCGACTTGACTCTTACAGGTGTCTTCTAGTGAGCGAACCCTCTCAGACAGTGTGGCGAGCGCTTTGTTGTAGTCGTTGAGGGTCGAGTCAATGGAGTCAAGACGGGATGTGATAGATGAAGCTGGAGCAGTGGCCTGGGAGCGAAGAACTGAAATCAGGTCTGCTTCAGTCGAGGCGGTTGTGTCGGATTCCTGGAGCAGTTGGGCCAGAAGCATCGTCTTTAAGGTATCCACCGAATAGATAGGTTGAGAAAATGTCGGTGGATGTGGTGGTGCGGTTTCGGCGTCAACGGACTTTGCTTTGCCTTTGATGGCTTTGGCGATCTCGTCGGTGACATGCTGTTCCAGTGCCTCGCGGACAGCCTTGAGGGTGCTGTCCAGGGACCCTTACGACACAAAGTCGGGGTGAATAACTCCGGGACCACTTAGGTTACCCGTTGAGGCGTCTACCACAAGGGTAGAGCCACCTACGTTCACAGTTGGCATGATGTTAGCTGTGGTAGGATTTCCCGCCGATCCTTGTGTTCCACCAAGAGGTGAAGACACTACGGTGGTTCCGGTCGGGTCACGAAGAGCCTCGACTTGGTGTTGTACCTCTTCAAGTGTCCTAGCCAAATATTGATCTATTACAAGTGGATCTAGACTCGATGGTGCACGAATTGAAGTCGAGACCGGGGGCTGTTGGTCTCTTATTTCAACACCAGCACTCTCCAAATGAGAGGCCGGTGGAAGTTGTGCTTGTTCCCCGTGTAATATTGAAACATCCGTCTGTTGGGAGACGGATGAGTGGATGAGGGGGTCGTGCATTTGCTCCGCTGGGTCCACGGAGTCTTCTTCAATACCCCGTCCCAACAAATGAGACGGGATAGCAGATGTGGCTACCCGGATATGACGTGGCTGGTTTCGCTCAGGAGCTTTGTTATCTTTACGGCTCAATCTTTCTTGGTTCGCGTTCGACCTTAACACCCTCCTTCTCACAAGTTCTATGTCCCGGGGAAGGTCCCTCCGGCGCTGGCTGGACCATGGGATTCCCTAACTCTCGTCTATATGCTATCATTGTAGGGCTTCAGGCATATGTAAAGCACGGATATTATCCTGCTCCCCCTCAAAACATACATGGGGATTGTCTTGCTCCCCCTCGGAGAGAGTGTTACTTACTTGGGAGTGATCAAAAAAAAAAATTAGACTTTTAAGAAAAACAGGGTGAAACTTCCTCGAATTTTGTTGAGGTTGTTGATCCGCCATGGAATAGCTGTAAAAGACCCAAAGTTAGTAAAGCGGACGGATAAACAAGTTTCAGCGCGTACCTTTGCATTAAATGGCTCAATCTGAGACAGATTGAGGACTGGCATTGATGAAACAGGTACTGAATTGACACAGCAGGGGTATCCGGATAAAGGATGGAAAAAACTTTCCGGACAAACCAAAGTATCCGGACAACAGGGGTCCGGACAACAGGAGTTCCCGGATAACCAAAGTATCCGGACAACCGGGATACCGGACAAACATGGTTATTCGGATGAAAGAGGAGTCCGGACAACATCTATTCGGTCCGGAAACCTGTCCGGATACACTGGAAGTCTAAAAAAATTCCATGTTCCTTTAGATTTTGCATAAAATGGAACTATTTGGATGTAAAATGAACCTTCTCTTGCTCCCCCTCAAATTGAGCGTGGGGAAGACCTTGCTCCCCCTCGAATATTGCAAACTTGTGCAATGGAGAGTCCGACACACAAAAAAAACTTTTTGACGTTTAAAAAGAAAAAATTGTGTCGCTCCCCCTCAAATGATGAACATAAGGGTATATGCGCCCCTTCAGAATGTGTGCATAGTGTGAAGTGCACAAGGGAGTATCCACACACACAAAAACTTTTCATCAGTTAAAAAAAATTGTGTGTGACACTCCCCCTCAACAGTATAGTATACTTACCTGATAGCTGATCATGCTCCCCCTAAACACATGAGCAGTTGTGAAGGCACAGGTATAGACAAACCTCACGTCTTCGTAATATTGTTCCTTGTAGATCATGAGCAGCTCCCTCCTTTCGGTCATGTGTGTGGAGCATCCAGAGTCTGAGAATCACACATGACCGTCCTGCAAAACAAATTTAGCGGACTTTGGGTACCCAGATCTGCCTGGGTCCCGTAGGGTTAGGTTTTACACCTTTCGGAGGAACCTGTTTAGAAGCAGGTTGCCTCTTGGGTGTTGGTTTTGCCTCAGTAGGAGGAACCTGTTTGGAATTAGGTTTCCTCACTTCCTTTGGTTTCACCTCTGATTGGGGACCCCGTTTGGATTTGGACTTCTTTTTGTTCTTACGGGGTCTGCGTTTGGGTGTATGATTATACATGTGATATGACCCAAACCAATCATTATTGTTAATGTCATCAAAGTCATTCCAACCACAACTAGAACAACACAAACGATCGTGCGATAATTGAATCAATTGTTGAGTGGAGTAAATTCTCTTTGGAAAATTAACATCTCTTTTAACAAAATCATTCCTATGATTCCAGGCACAATCGTTTTTGTTCATTCTAGGGTGAAAGCCAGTATTGAACGGCTTTGACGCAGCATTCTTGACATATTCCTTAGCTGGCCACTTTGGTTTGTCTGGTTTAGCGCGACCGGTTTTATCAGAACCAACAGGGACAGTGCGGTCAGTGACTTTCGAAGGAGTAGGAATTTTGTTGGGCAATCGCACGGTCTTTTGCCTCAGCTGTGATTGGGTTTTAGAAACAGGTTTAGGTTGAGAAATCTTAATCACAGCCGGGGTCTTCGTGTTTGAACATGCACCCTTTAAAAAATTGACCGGCCGATTGACTACTTGTGACAGAAAATCAGTATGACTCGGAAGAGGTTTGTCGAAGGGGAACGACTCATACTCTTCCTCAGAATTGCCTTCGGAGTTCATGTATTTAGAAAAATCGACATCCGGAATTACAGGACTTGGATCGGTCGAGGAAGGCGAGGAACACGTTGTGCTTGTGTGCTTTGGGGAATTTGGTGCGGAAGCTAGGAAAAAATCAGAGTTCAAATTCCTTAAAACACTCTTATCTTGAGAATTAGAACCGTCTTGTGATCTTTTGTCAGTTGGGAAAGAGGTTGTTCCAAAGAAAGCTTTACACGAAGACGTGTCCGATGAGCTAGAGGAAAAATCGGGTGAAATCTTCTTTTTAGATTGGAGTTGGTCAAATTGCTTTTGTAGTTGACTTTTACTCACTTTCTCTTGCATCACTTCTGTTGCCAAAGCGGACAGTTGTGATGTCAGTCGATTGATTTCAAACCGAAGGATCTCCTGTCCTTCGTCAGACACAACTTCAGTTTTGACCGATTGTTGATTCTCAAGTTTTTCAATTAAAGCTTGCTTTTCCATTTGAAAATTTTGCCTTTCTTTCTCAAATGACTCCTCCAACTCGACTATCTTTGCTTCCAAGATGAGAGGGGGAACATAGTGTTTAAACTCATCCGTCTCAGGCTTGGTTTCAGTTGCTTGGTCCTCATCCTTCTTGGAGGAATCCTTGGGCGTAGCAACCTTGTAAGGGTCGAAGTAGTCATTGGAGAGGTACTTTTTGTCCTTTTTATAAGAATAATTTAAAGGATCGTAACAAAATGGAAGTTGAATTTCTCGTTTGTGTTTGCGCTTATATTCCTCGGTTTCATTTTCCTTCTCAGGTTCAAGAGGACCAGTCCATTGGATTGCATATTCCGGATACTTTTTATCTAACCCAAAGCAAGCAAAATCATACAAAGTTGGTGTAAACCATCTTCCCTTTTTCAAATAATGTGGGTTATCATATCCGATTCCCCATTCTTTGTTGAAATAGGTGAACTCTTTGGGTTTATAAAGAAAAGTGGTTTGATCAGTTTGACCCCTTTTGTGGAGTTTGGTTTCAAGATCAAGAATTTTCGCAACAAACTCCTTGTGCTGAATCTGAAGAGTGGAACATTGATAAACAATATCCTCTTTCTCATTCATGCACTGATCAAACTGAGACTGAAGTTCAGATAACTTGGCCCTTAAGTCTTTAGGTGCTATTGAAAGATTTTTGCATTTTTCTTTTAACATAGCATTTTCAGACTTGTATTTTTCAGTTAATCTTTGTTGAACATCTAGCTTTTCGGTTAGAGACCTAATCTCAAGCAGTTGTTCTTTAGAGGTGACCTTAAAGGAAACTACCCGTTCAGCAAGAGGTTTCACTCGGTCATAAAGTTCTGAAAAGATAGGTTCACATACCTGACACGGCTTTTTCATGTCTTCTTCAGCAGGAGACATCTTCAGTTGCACTGGAGTGATCGTCAGACGTGTAGATTGATTCAAAGTGTAAACCTAACGCAAGGCACTAAGAGTGGAATCCTAACACAGGTTCTATGACTGGTATGAACTAAGAGTGATCTTACTGGATAGGAATCCAAGTAAGGGTCTGATCAGGAAGTGTCCGAATCAGATCAATTAAGAACAGTTCAATAAATCACAAAGTGTCCGGGTAAAACAAAGAATCCGGATGGCACAGATTCACGAATACTTAAATGTCCCCCTCCAGCGACTTAGCACGGGGGTCCCGCTAATGAAAAATAAGGGTTCAAAACAGCTCCCGGATAATGAATCCGGGTGGTTTCCGGATAAGGAATCCGGAAAAACAAGGTTACCGGATACAGTATTTACCGGATAACTAAAGAGTCCGGATAAAAATTATGTCCGGATACAATAGTTACCGGATACGAGGATGTCCGGGTAAAAATTATGTCCGGGACCTTTAGGTTTCCGGAAACAAGTTTACCCGGATAGAGTGAAAAAATTGAAAAACTTACCCGGAATGCTTAACTTACCCGGAAGATTGACGAGTCCGGATGGATGGAAGAACCCGGATGAATTTAACACAATTATCCGGAAACCTTGAAATTGTCCGGAAAAGTCGGTTGTGTTATCCGGACAAGTCGGCTGTGTGCTTAAATTCGATTGGATTTTCGATTAGGGTTGCCCAAAATCGATCCTGAAAGATTAGTAACAATGCCAAACACAAAATAACACTAATCCAATCGATTTCAATGCAAAAAGAACAAGTTTTGATGGTTAAAAATCGAATCTTTGTCAAGAACACTACCAAAACTTTTGATCTTAAATTGCTAAATTGACCAATCAAACGAATGAATTAGGATGTGAAAATTTGCAGAAACACTTATAACTATAATGCTAACACAACCCAATAATAAAAAACAACCAATTTCGACTGAATCAAAAAGTCAAGAATTCAAGAATAGTCAGACGAGTAAAAGTCAAACTAACCAGAAATTGATGAATGAACCTTTGAATCGAATCCGTCTGTCTGCTCTGATACCAATTGTAGAATCCAGATCCGTGCAACGATTATGTTTGTGAAATCAATAATAATAAACAGTAAGAATACGATTTCAACTGGTCATCTCTGATTAATGCTTTCAATGTAGAGAGAATTACAATACGAATAGAAAGAAAGCAAATGAGACAACTAGCTAATTTTCTAAGCTAATTTCACTTTATATATGCTGGGCCCGTGGTAACAAGCCCACGGCCCATTCACTATGGACTAAGTTTAAACAATTACAAAATAAACCCTTGAACTTAAAATCAACATAAATTCTACCCTAACAAAGGGTGGTATAACTGTTGTTCGGAACAACAATAATGAGCTGATCCCTTCCCGAACAGTTACCGGTTGGAGAGTGTGTATTGACTACCGAAAGCTGAACGACAAGACAAATAAAGATCACTTCCCTCTTCCATTCATTGATCAGATGTTGGAGCGGTTATCCGGGCATGAGTATTATTGTTTCTTAGACGGGTATTCGGGGTACAATCAGATACCAATAGCCCCCGAAGATCAAGATAAGACAACATTCACATGTCCTTATGGTACGTTTGCTTACCGGAGGATGCCTTTCGGCTTATGTAATGCTCCAGCAACCTTTCAGAGGTGTATGATGGCGATCTTCTCAGATATGGTGGAGAGGACGACTGAGATCTTTATGGATGATTTTTCGGTGTTCGGACCTTCTTTTGACACATGTTTGGAACACCTAGAAGCTGTATTACCAAGATGCAAAGAGACAAGTCTTGTCCTGAATTGGGAGAAGTGTCACTTCATGGTGACCGAATGGATCATACTTGGTCATAAGGTGTCAAACGCTGGGATTGAAGTGGATAAGGCAAAAGTAGCGGTGATCGAGAATCTTCCTTACCCGAACTCCGTCAAGGGAGTCCGAAGCTTCTTGGGGCATGCCGGGTTTTACCGGCGATTTATTAAGGATTTTTCTAATATTACTAAACCTTTATGTTCTTTATTGCTTAAAGATGCTAAATTTGATTTCACTGATGATTGTATATCTGCTTTTGACAGGTTAAAGAAGGAGTTGATATCCGCACCGATTCTCACGACTCCCGATTGGAGTTTGCCATTTATTTTGATGTGCGATGCGAGTGACACCGCTGTTGGAGCGGTATTAGGTCAAAAGAAAGATAAGCGGATGCATGTGATCTACTATGCGAGTAAGACTTTGGATGATGCTCAGCTAAACTACGCGACTACCGAGAAGGAATTGTTAGCGGTTGTCTATGCTTGCAAAAAGTTCCGGTCATATCTAGTAGGGGCCAAGGTAATTGTCTACACCGATCATTCCGCTTTAAGGCATCTAATGGCCAAGAAGGATGCCAAACCGAGACTCATCCGATGGGTACTTTTGCTCCAAGAGTTCGACATGGAAATTCTGGATAAGAAGGGGTCAGAGAACACTGTGGCGGACCACCTCTCGAGAGTCGAGGGAGGTGAGGAGCAAAGGAAGGATAAGACCATCATCAACGATTCGTTTCCGGATGAGCAACTCTTCAAGGTTAGTCATTCCGACCCCTGGTTCGCGGACATGGTGAATTACTTGGTGGGAGGCGTAGTGCCTTAGCAGATGAACTCCCACCAAAAGAAGAGATTTCTCTCTGAGGCCAAGAGGTACTATTGGGACGAGCCGTATTTGTATAAGTTATGTGCCGACGGAATGATCCGGAGATGTATCTCGGACAAAGAAAAGGTCAGCATTCTAAACCACTGTCATACCTTAGAATGTGGAGGCCATTTTAGCACCGATAGAACAGTGGCAAAGATTCTTCAGTCGGGTTTCTTTTGGCCATCAATGTTCAAAGAAACTCGCGACTACATCTCTAAGTGTGACCGATGCCAACGAACGGGGAATATAACCAAGAGGGACGAGATGCCAATGAATATCTTCATGGAAGTCGAACTATTCGACGTATGGGGCATAGATTTTATGGGACCGTTCCCAAACTCACACCGAAATGAGTATATCTTAGTAGCGGTGGACTACGTGTCAAAGTGGGTAGAAGCGATCGCGACTCCTACAAATGATTCTAAAGTAGTGATTAATTTCCTACGGAAGAATATCTTTGCGAGATTTGGAGTTCCGAGAATACTGATCAGCGATGGTGGGGGTCACTTCTGTAATCAATATCTGGAAGCAGTTTTAAAGAAGTACTCAGTGAAGCATAAAGTCACTACACCATACCACCCACAAGCCAACGGCCTAGCAGAAGTTTCCAATAGAGAGTTGAAGCAGATTTTGGAAAAGACAGTGAACTCATCACGGAAGGATTGGTTGTTGAAGTTAGACGACGCATTGTGGGCATATCGGACGACATACAAGACCCCGATTGGCACCACACCATACCGACTTGTGTCTGGGAAATCATGCCATTTACCAGTGGAACTCGAGTGTAGAGCATTCTGGACGATCAAGAAACTGAACATGGAGTTAGATGCAGCCGGGAAGAAGAGACTACTGCAACTGTGTGAATTAGAGGAACTCCGGCCGGATGCATTCGAGAACGCGGCCATTTACAAAGAGCGGACCAAGAAATTCCATGACCAGCGAATTCATGAAAAGGTACTTGTTCCAGGTATGAGTGTTTTATTATTTAACTCACGTCTTCGTTTATTTCCAGGAAAGTTGAAGTCTAAGTGGTCCGGACCGTTCACCGTCTAGGAGGTATACCCGTATGGAACAGTGGAGCTACAAGGAAAAGACGGGGCGACTTTCAAAGTGAACGGCCAGCGGGTGAAGCCGTATTATGGAGGAGAGACGGCGGTATCTGAAACTATGTACTTGGATGAACCGAAGGAGTAATCGGAAGGAAGGTCGAGCCACGACCGAAACCAAGGCGCTGGGTGGGAGGCAACCCACCGAGGTTTGTTTTCCTTTTAATTTGTGTTGTTAGAGCATTTTTATAAAAAAAATATAGCTGAACAGTGGGGGCCGCGGCCTGTCACGCGGTTTACATACCGGGTAACAAGCCGCGGGGCTTTCTGAAGAAGTTTTCAAACAGAGGGTTACGCGGCGCAAACCGCGCGTGTCCCTGACAGCCTAGCGTTACGTTTGTTCTTTTGTGCAGTTTTTTTTGCTTTTAGTCTTTTCTCCCTTTCAATTCTTCTTCCTTCTTCTTTTCTATTTGTTGATCCAAACCCTCAGTGATTTGATAATGACCCTATCTTAAATACTTAGTGAAAATTGTAAGTAAACAATATGTATCAGAGTTTCACTATCGCTGATAAGTACTAAGATCTTACAGTATTGCTGATAGGAACTCTCGCACTTTTAGATTAAACATTCAGCGAACACTGTTCACCATATCGCTGAGTCTGTTCAGTCCTTATGGTGATCGCTGATAAGTTAGTTGTTTACTTATGATCCCTGAAGACAAGATTCACGTCAACAAAGGTTCTACGCTGAAGTCGAAGATCAAGCTCAAGAACCAGCGACAAGTCTCCTAATGAACTGATGCGGATCAGCGAAGACTCAGATTTGTCCACTCA
Source organism: Saussurea involucrata (assembly GCA_033807775.1). NCBI lineage: Eukaryota > Viridiplantae > Streptophyta > Magnoliopsida > Asterales > Asteraceae > Saussurea > Saussurea involucrata. The sequence goes on from CM066315.1 coordinate 140,402,043, forward strand.
ACGTGAAGTATCAAGTACAAGACTTCAGCTATCGCTGAACTTTATCATTCGCTGAATAGTAAATGATAATCGCTGAATCAACGAAAGCTGATCATGAAGTCCTCCGTACAAAGTACTTTTGTCTTAACCTCCCTTGCACGCCACCGTACGAAATGTCAGAAAAGAACCTCCGAAAATCTGAAATCGTACAACCACTCTGATACTACACTATTCATTCATGCGGCTACTAAGGTTGTCAACAAAGGTCAATGACATGCAACCAATCCGCTGATGACACGTGTAAAGTGTATACTGAATTGCATTAAATGCATGCAGTATATAAAGAGATGAACTCACTTCATTTGAAGCAACTTGCTAACTCTGGACAAGTTCAAATCTCTCAAGATAGGATTTTATTAGTAATCTCCTTATCTTTCTTAGTGCAAGAAAACCTCAGTGTTCCAACTTGTTTAGATTTAGGTTTATCCTTAATCTTGTTTCCGCAACAAGCTGTAAATTGTTAATGATTTATCAATAAACAATTTAGAAAAGTAAAATAGTATGTTTGTATTCAACCCCCCCCCTTCTACAAACTTGTTTAGGCCTTTCGGGACCAACAAGTGGTATCAGAGCAGATTTGTTTAATCTCATAAACAAGATCTAATCTAAGATATTTCTCTTCCTTGCTATTATCTGAAAATGGCCAACTCAAACACAAACACTCACTATATTGACAATGGTTCTCTTGCAAAACCCCCTAGATTTTCCAGAGATAACTTCAACTTATGGAAAAATAGGATGACACTCTTCTTAGAAGGTGTAGACCCTACTATACCTTACTATCTTGAAAACGGCCCACACATCCCTGTAACAATTGATCCTGCAGTTCCAGCCACTGCAACTAGGGCTGCTATTCCAGAAAGGCTGATTCCAAAGGAAATCCATCATTGGACCGATGAAGACAAGAAGAAAGTGGCTATAGATACAAAAGCCAGATCCATACTATCCATGGCCCTTCCTGACGAAGTCTACCATTCCGTCATGAACCTGAAATCCTCAAAAGCCATGTGGGACACAATATGTGTTCAGTATGAAGGAACGTCTGAAGTCCAGGATTCAAGAAAGATCAACCTGGTAAGACAATACGAAAGCTTCATCTCTGGTAAGAATGAAACTCTCTCTGAAGTACATCAACGTTTTAATTGCTTAATTATAGATCTAAAAACGGTTGGTAAGGAATATTCTAACTTTGAAGTTCTGACAAAGTTTTTAGAATGTTTACCTGAAAGCTGGGACAATTATTCCATGTGTCTCAAGCTGTCGAAAGATCTAAGATCAATGACACTTGCTACCTTATATGGCACATTGCTGAATCATGAGCAATCTAGCCATCTTAAGAAGAATCTTGTAAAAGATTCCAAAAGCACCCCTGTTGCTTTAATCTCAGAGGAACCTTCTACTCAGCGACCCGTGGTCACTATCACTGAGTTAGAAAGTAACTCTGAAAGGTCATCAGATTCTGATTCTTCAGATGATGAATCCTTGGCTCTCCTAACTAAAAAGTTCAGAAGATTCGCCAAGAAGAAAATGTTTAGAAAGAACAAAACTCTTTCTATAGCTGACAAGCCTAAGTCATCAGCTTTTGTTGATAAGGCTACTGCTACTTGTTTTAACTGCGAAAAGACAGGTCATTTCGCTAACGAGTGCAGGTCAAAGAAAATCATGAGACCTTCAGCTTTTACAAAGAAATCCTTTGTTCCAAGGAATAAAGACGACAAATACTTAAAGCTGAAGGAGAAGTATGCAAAGCTGAAAAGCTTTAAGAAGAAAGGAAAAGGCCTGATGGCTGACTATGATTGGGCTGCTTCTGATGAAGAAGCCTCATCATCTGATTCTGAAGATGATGAAGCAAATCAATGTCTCATGGCCAAGATTGAAGAAGAGGAAGAAAGTTCAGACATTCCCTCCACTTCAACATCTGCCATTCAGGTATCACCTTCCTTCTTTACCAATATTGTAAATATTGATGAAGCTGATAGTCTCCGTAAAATCGAACTACTGACTAGAAGTTTATACGAAGCCATGAACGGAAAAGCTGTGGTTGAAAACCAAAATCTTGATCTCGCTGAAAAGCTTAAAAATTGCCACCTTCAAATAGAAAAGCTTTCTAAATTTGAAGAAGATTTTAAAGATCAAGTCCATTTAAATCAACTAGTCAAAATCGAACGAGCGGAAGCTATCGCTGCATTAAAAGCTGAACAAGCTACTGTTGAAGGATGGTGTAATTCTTCAACAAAGATCACTGAGATAATTAAGGCTCAGATTCCTCTGAGTGATAAACGTGGTCTGGGTTATAAATATGATACTCCAATACCAACCACTGAACGTTCAATGCTTAAATTTGGAACGTTCGTATCCTCAATAGCTGACACTTCTTCATCTCAGTACTCCTCTTCGATTACACCAATCCCTGAGGAAACTCCTACCTCAAAAGGTAAGGAGAAAATGGTTTATTCAAAACCTACCTCTGTCTCTAAAGATAAAGGTAAAGGAATTGTAATTTATCAAAATCCTCAGAAGGGTACTTTAGTACCTAAGCTGAATGCTTCCAAAGCCTTAGTGATTCATTCATCTGGTTCTATAAATCAGACCTCTGGATCAGTTCAGCGACCTACTCCTAGACTCAGAGTAGATGTCCTTGGTAAGAAATCTGAAGAACTAAATGTTCGTCCTATTTCAAAAACCAATAGTGTACTTGGTGCTGGCACTTCTAATTCCAAATTAAAAGCTCAGCACTCAAGTGGTCCTGGAACTAATTTTAGTTATAGGAAATGTTATCACTGTGGACTTACCGATGATATTGCAAGTAAGTGTCCCACAGCCACCAAAGCTGATAAGATAGCTAAGGTGAAGATAGCACCCAAGAAGACCAAACCAGTTGCAAGTCAGGTCAAGGTGACTCCTACCTCTGAGGTCAAGAAATTGACTAAAGTGAAGAAGGACAAAGCTGAATCTTCAAATGCTGCGAAGACTGCTGAACCCATTCCAACCTCTTCCACTGACAAACACGTATACATGACGAAGTGGGTACCCAAGCAAAACTAATCTTCCTTTGTATTGCAGGTTAAGAAGGGTATCTGGTATCTCGATAGCGGATGCTCTAGACCCATGACTGGAAATAAAAGCCTGCTCGCTGAATACAAGGAAGAGAAGGGTCCCTCTGTGACTTTCGGTGGAAATGGAAAAGGACACACCCGAGGGTATGGTGTACTTTCAAATGGTACAACATCCTTCAGAAGAGTCGCATATGTTGAAGGGCTGATGCATAATCTTCTGAGCATCAGTCAGCTTTGCGACATGGATAACAAAGTGATTTTCACTAAGGAATCCTGCTTTGTCTCTGACAAAAAGGAGAAGATAGCTCTCAGCGGTTATCGTTTGGAAAATGTTTACGTTATAAACATGGACTCAACAACCACTGAGAACTCCTGTTTCTTCTCAAAGGCATCTTCTGATGTCAACTGGCTATGGCACAAGAGGCTCTCACATCTCAACTTCAAGACACTGAATACTCTTTCATCCAAAGAGTTAGTCACTGGTCTACCTCAACATTCATACGCCAAAGAATCCTTATGTTCAGCGTGTGAAAAAGGGAAGCAGACCAAGGCAAGCTTTAAGTCCAAGCAAGTTTCCTCAGTGTCATCTCCTCTTCAACTACTCCATATGGATTTGTTTGGCCCCGTTAACAAACAATCCATCGCTGGAAAGAAATATACACTGGTCATAGTTGATGAATTCTCTCGTTACACATGGGTAATGTTTCTCCGTTCTAAGAGTGACACCCCTGAAGAACTCATCACCTTTGTTCGGAAGATGGAAACTCTGAACAATATGATTGTTCGCTCAATAAGGAGTGATCATGGAACTGAATTCAAAAACAGTTCTCTTGATTCCTTCCTTGAGAGCAAGGGTATTTCTCACAACTTTTCGTCAGTGAGAACACCACAACAAAACGGAGTCGCTGAAAGAAGAAATAGAACAATTATTGAAGCTGCACGTTCAATGCTCAGCGATTCTCACCTGCCTACTCAGTTTTGGGCAGAAGCTGTCAACACGGCTTGTTTTACGCAAAACAGGTCGCTGATAGTCAAAAGATTCAAAAAGACAGCCTATGAACTTTTTCATGGGAGAAAGCCTTCAATCAGCTTTCTTCACATCTTTGGTTGTCAGTGTTTCATACTGAACAACAGAGATGCCCTTGGAAAGTTTGATCCTAAGGCTGATGATGGAATCTTTCTTGGATACTCCTCAGTTTCCAAAGCTTTCAGAGTCTTCAATCGAAGAAGACAAACTGTAGAAGAAACTATTCACGTCACGTTTGACGAATCCCGTTCAGCGAACTCTAAACCGAACGCTGATACAGAAGAACTGAATCAATGGATGTTTTCTCATCTTTGTGATTCAGAAGATGTTCCCACTACTCATACTCATACAACTGAAAATGATGGTCCTACTATCATTCCCAATATGCAGAATAGTGAAGCTGAAACATCTTGGGTCTCAGCTGTTCCTATAAACACTATACCCGCAGTTGATCCAAATGTCTCAGAAATTCCATCTATTTCTCAGCAATCAGTGAATGAAGTGACAAATGCAAGCATTCCTCTCTTAGCTGATAATCCAGATGTAGCTGAAGCCTCATCTTCAGTTTCTCCAGTTCAGACTGAGTCAGCGACGCATGCTCCGGCTCAGCGATGGACTGTAAATCACCCAATCGATCAAATTCTTGGTGATCCCAACGCTGGTATTCAGACTCGTAGAAGTGCAGGTAATATTTGTTTATTTGTTAACTTTATTTCTCTAACTGAACCAAAGAAAATAGATGATGCCCTCAGAGATCCAAACTGGGTCAGCGCTATGCAAGAAGAGCTGACTGAATTCGAAAGAAACAAAGTTTGGAAACTTGTTCGGAGACCAACTGACAAAACAGTGATAGGCACTAAGTGGGTCTATCGAAACAAGTTGGACGAACATGGTACTGTAACTCGCAACAAAGCTCGTCTTGTTGCTCAGGGATACAGACAAGAGGAAGGTATAGATTATGACGAAACCTTTGCTCCAGTAGCAAGACTTGAATCTATTCGTCTTTTCTTAGCATATGTTGTACACAAAAACTTCACTGTACATCAAATGGATGTTAAGTCAGCGTTTCTAAATGGAAAGCTGAATGAAGAAGTTTATGTGGAACAACCTCCAGGATTCTCAGATCCTAAGCGTCCAGGTTATGTTTATAAGCTGGATAAGGCACTTTATGGCTTGAAGCAAGCTCCTCGTGCATGGTATGACACTCTTTCTACTTATCTCCACCTTGAAAAATTTGAGAGAGGTAAGATTGACAAAACTTTGTTTTTTAGAAAAATAAAAGGTCATATCATTTTAGTTCAAATATATGTTGATGACATTATATTTGGTTCTACTAACCCTGAGCTTTGTACTCGTTTCGCTGATAGAATGAAAGATGAGTATAAAATGAGTATGATGGGTGAACTAACATATTTCCTTGGTCTTCAGATTAAGCAAACTGAAAAAGGAACTTTTATAAATCAGGGAAAGTATGTTAAAGATATGCTGAAGAAATTCGACTTAACTGAAAGTTCAGCTATGAAAACCCCTATGGCACCACCGCTGATACTTGATAAGGACACAAAGGGTGTTCCTGTCAATGTCACGCTGTACCGTGGGATGATCGGCTCACTACTGTATCTTACAGCTAGTCGACCCGATATTATGTTTGCAACATGTCTGTGCGCACGATATCAAGCTGAACCTAAGATATCTCATATGAAAGCTGTAAAGCGAATCTTTCGATATCTTAAGGGTACAGCGAATCTAGGTCTTTGGTATCCCAAAGATTCAGGATTCGATCTAACCGCCTATTCAGACAGTGATTTTGCAGGTTGCAAAATGGATAGGAAAAGCACTACAGGAGGATGTCAGCTCCTGGGTGGAAAGCTGGTAAGTTGGACAAGTAAGAAGCAAAACTCAGTGTCCACTTCCACAGCTGAAGCTGAGTATGTAGCCGCTGGAAGCTGCTGTTCTCAAGTCTTGTGGATGAGAAATCAACTACTAGACTATGATCTTCAGCTCTCCAAAATTCCAATCTATTGCGACAGCACAAGTGCCATCGCTATAGCAAACAATCCAGTGTTACACTCAAAGACAAAACACATAGAAATCAGATATCATTTTATCAGAGATCATGTGATGAATGGTGATATAGAACTTCATTTTATCCCAACTGATTATCAGTTAGCTGATTTGTTTACCAAACCTCTTGATGAGACAAGATTCAACTTTCTCATTAGCGAGCTTGGAATGCTGAACTTTGAAGGATAAATCTTCAGCGGTTCACATTTAATCAGCGATACGTTTATACATTCTTGTATAGGCTCTGGATAAAATAAATTTGTACAATCCATTTCATCATCTTCTCTCTGAATAAATTGGGTTAAACTGATATCAAGGTATGTTTTCTCTGACAAAACGCATGAAAATGCAAGATTTCAAATTCTTTCATCGCTGAATATCTCTTCCTTAACAGCGATATTTTGAAATTTCTTAAAACCCTCACTGATATTTCTATTCAGTGCTTCATATTTTCCAAAGAGTCCCTGAGTTTTTCTTTCAAAACCTCAGAGACAACGAAAGAATGTGAAAGGACAGTTGTGACGTCATTGCAACGGATAACACCAGGCACGCTCTTTTTCTGACACACGTTTGCACGTTTCGTTGTCTATCCAATCAAATGCAAACACGTGTCCGTGTCATGATGAAAAACTTTCCCGCTCAAGTTTTTCTCTCTCTACTCTTTTCCTATATAAACACTCTCAAAGTTTATATTTGTCTTTTACGCGAATCAATCTTTCTCCGCAAGAAAAGAACACTGTTGCATTTTGTGCTCTCAATCTTCAAGAACTGTTCATCATCTTCTTCATCAAACTCAAGGTTATTATGTTCTTTTCTATTATCAAATGCGAATAACTTGTTTTCGATCTTATCATTGTTTTACACAAGATCAAACAAAAGAACTCAAAAATAAAATCATTTTCTTTCATGGTTTTATAAACACAACCATTTCATGGTTGTTCTTCAAGTTTTAAATCTAAAATCTTAAACTTGTTCTTCTTTCGTATCCATTTTTTTAAAAACTGGAATACAAGGCTTATAGGTGTTATATTCGTTTTTTTTAAAACAAGAAAAACCCTAATCTTCATTAAGACTTTTTTGTCTGAATGAAATGGACAAAATTCGAAAAATCTTAATGGAAATTTTCTTTCCACATTAAGATATTTCTTATTTGTTAACATCTTTGGTTGAACTGATAATACAGTGAAATGGCAACTTCAAAGCTGAATGTTACCGCTGAGTCCATCTCCGCTGATTCTGAGGAACTGGAAATCACCAAAGCTCCTCAGGTTAAGTTTGAGCTGGATCAACTAGACTGGACAAAGGCAAACAACCTCTCAGCGCTTCTCGAGTTTCCTCCTCGGAAGCAGGTATCCCATCTAGACGACGCTGTAAATTTTTTGAAGAATAGCCCCATCTACACAGCACTGACAATCACACCTCCTGCCAGTCAGCGTCTATTATCCCAATTCTGGTACTCTGCCAGACACACCGACCTACCCTCCGCCAAAGATCCATCTAAAACCATCGACTGCATACTCAGCGATACTGAGTATGGCACCATCAAGATAACCCCCGCAATAATCCGCAAAGCTCTGAAATTCCCTAACGCTACCTCAGAAAATCTTTTCATTCCATTTCCTGACCACAAGAAGCACGCTGACAGGGAAGAAATCATTGCTTTCCTTGATGCGATGGGTTACATCTGGGAGACTGGAAGAGACAAGCTACCTGAGAAGAAGCTGACGCTGATAAAGAAATCCAAGATGCCCAGCGAGATGAACTTCATCTTCGCTCACCTGATCAGCTGCATGACAGCGAAATCCGGATCTTCTGATCAAGCCGCTCAACCTCAGCAGGCCATGGGTTACGCACTGCTGAAAGGTCTCAACATTGACTGGGCCTCCATCATCTATGAAGACCTCATTCAACGTGTTGATTCTGCCGCTGACCGACCAGCATGGGTTCCTTACCCACGATTCATCAGCGCCATCTTTCAATATGGCCTGAAGGACAGCTATCCTGAAGAGGGTGATCTGAAACTCTCTCAGATTGGCCCTAAAGTTCTCGACTTCAAGCCTGTCGCCAACGAGGTACGTCTCTCTACCCTTCTCACTCTACTTAATTCTCCGCTTTCTGTGGCTCCTTCAGCGACAATACCCCTCGCTGATTCCCAGGCCACAAAATCCATTCCTTCTAAGAAAAGGAAACAATCTCTTACCCCTCTTGATTCCAAAAGGATCAAGAAAACCAAGGAGCTACCCCAGCAATTCCATGCTGAAGACTCCTCAGCTCATTCTGAAGAGCTGAAGGAAAGTTCTGTGGTACGCTCTGCCACACCAATTCAAGCCATCCCTTCTAAACCTACTTCAGCGTCCCTACACGCTGAGGTTAGAACTTTGGAATCTACCCTACCTTGTTCAGTCTCTCAAAAGACTGATGAAGTACTTCTCAGCGAATCCAACGCTGAACTTGCAACCCAACCCCAATTCTTATCCTTCGATCATCCCTCTACTTCTTTGGACACTCCTCCAGTTAAAGCTGGCGATGCCATCATACAAGAAGCCATTGAAGCTTCTCAGCGAATGACGAAGAAAGGACCTGCAGAGATCTCCATCCCTCACGGAACTTTTGAGGGAGATATGGAACACTATGGAGGGACTCGAAACTTTGATGAGTTCGTCAACGCTCCTGCAGGTACAGATCCCACCTTAAACACTGTAACTAAACCTGAAACTTCTGAGCTTTCCTTTGTTCACAAGTACTTATATGTTACAGGTCCTTATTTGGGAGACATCAACCAGTCTCTGAAGTCCATGGAGATGAAACTTACAGATCTCACCACCGGTCTATCAAATAACTCTACAGCTGTAACAAACGCTGGAGAGAATCTGACGAAGCTGACTACTGTGGTGGAAAAGAAGGCCTCCTATGATGACATCAAAGACCTTGATAAAACTCTCGCCGACTTTGCCAAAGTGCTCTCCGACATCTACACTGACTACACCAACCTCAAATCGTCAGTTTCCAGCGAGGTTACAACGCTGAAGAAATCGGTTGGTACACTCGAAGGTGATATGTCAGTGGTCAAGACCGACTTGGGCTCAGTGAAGACCGACCTTAGTTCTGTCAAGACAATGATCGAGACGCTGGTGAACAAGGCAAACAATCCAGCTCCTGCTCCGGCCCCTGCACCTATTTTGGACTCATTCACCGCAGAGGATCGCCAAGAGCTGAAGAAAATCACGCCTGCTATTTCTGGCCTAGAAGACAGAATAGCTAAGCTTGAAGGTTGTGTGAAAGTCTCTGGCCCAGAAGACAGAGACAACACCAATGCTGAATCTACCCATTCCTCCCCCGCCCATCATGAGAAAGAGGGGGAGAAGAGCGCTGAACAGGAGAAGAGCGCTGAAGATCAAAATAAGAGCGCTGAAGACCTTTCCCATGATGAATCTATCAGGGGAGAGGGTAATGAAGATCTGATTACTGGACCTCAGGGAGATGAAAACCCTGAGGGAACCGAGAACCTCGCCTCTGTATCTGAGGGGGAGCAACTCGAAGAAGATGCTGAGGAATCCGAAGCAGAAGAAGACGAAGACATCGACATCCCTGAAGCTGAACCATCCTCCTCTCCAAGGAACGATGATGATGATGATGATGATGATGACGAATTCTTTGTCGTCAAACATGCTCCTCGAAAAGCTCTTAAAGGGATCGTGATAACCGAATCCACAGGGGAGAAGACAAAAACAAAGACAAAGCACTCAGCCTCTGGCGCTGAGAAAAGCAAAGACAAAGGCATCGCTGAAGATGATAATCTGGCGATCCTACTTGCAAAGCCGATTTGTCAGGTACACTAAACTTATTTTTCCTTCCCTGATCATCTCTAAACAATCAGTTATCCATTCCACAAACACCATACACATCCACATTTTTTTTCTATCTTTTCTACCCAAGTTCTTCTACCCAGTTCTTATTTGTAAGATCGCTGCGTTTCAGCTAGTCCTCTCCCCTGTTTGAGGATATCGCTGAAAGATCTTCTATTGCGACTTCACCAATAATTCCAGCTACCGCTGAAGACATAATCCCAGTCTTAGATTTAATCTCTGAGACTGATGAATCAGAAGAACAACCTCTCTCGCACAGAAACAGACCTTCCTCAGTTTCTCAAAAGCTGAGTGAAGAAGATCAAAAGAGGAGAGAAGAAATGATAAAGCGATTCGAGGATCAGCGAATCATCCTAAGGCGCGATCAACTACCTTCAGTTCCTCCTAAGTTCAGAATTTCAAAAGCTGAATACCAGAATCATCTCAGAGCTGAACGCCTCATCGCTGAAAGGAAGGAAGCTGAAGATAAAGACAGAGAATACGCCATCAAGCTCACTCAAGAATCTGTCAAAGACCCCAAGCTGAAGCGTATTCCCATTCAAATCCAACGAAAGCTTTGGGAACAAGCCCAGAAGATCGTGGAAAAGAAAGCTGAAGTTTCTCAGACCACCCTGATCTGGTGTAAAGAGAAAATCCACTTCAGATATCGTCCAGCGAAGATCAACAAGGTATTCATCTCTGGAAGAACCTCCATCGGAGTATCTATTGTTGACATCAAACTGTTCAGAGAAGATGGCTCATCTGAAACCTTTCGTGCTGACACTGTAAAAAGGTATGGTCTCTCTGAATGGCTGGAGATGAGGTTAGCTATCCAACCATCAAAATCTAAGTACAAGGATCATTTCGAAAAGCTGATAAACAGACAGATCGATTTGATATCTTCTTGTGTGGATATTCCTCCTGTTCCTGATCAAAAGCCGAAAAGAAAAAGGGGCTCACCAAAGAAGAAACGTCAAGATTCAAACTCAGGTCCTGTCATACGAAATGAAACTGGAATTGGTTTCTCTCGCGCTGAAGTACTTGGTCCTGATCCTGATCTATCTGCCCTTGACATCTCTTTGCCACCATGTGAACTTTTCGTCTCTGGTAAAGTCATCAGTAATCCTTATGGAATATTCTTTCTTGACTACGACGGACGTAAATGCTTTCAACGGATCGCTGAGCTTCCAATCACTCCAATCGAACAGCTCAGAGATCTCATCTACTGGTGCGACTTCAGAAAAGACATTCAAGCACGACACCTAAAACCCTTGATTTTTGAAGCTGCTCTGAAGCTAAAGAATAAAGGAGAAAAGGTTCCTGACTGGATGATTCCAACTGAAAAGACAACCCTTGATGAACTTCTCATTAAGGAAGAACCCTTTGAAGGCTGACAACAATCACCATTTTCTCTATTGTATCAGTCATCCTTCAGTACTTGTAATTTATTTCGCTTGTACTTGTAATCTTTCTTATTCATATTGTAACCTGATTCAAAGATTTAAAGAAAGATTTCAGCGAATGTACTTTACTCCATCAGTACTGAAAAGATCCCAGAAAACAGTAAAAGGGACAAATATTTTATGAGTTCTTTTTATCCTTATGTTTTCATTAAATAGCAATTTTCTTTGTTGCTATGTCATAATCAAATAGGGGGAGATTGTTGATCCAAACCCTCAGTGATTTGATAATGACCCTATCTTAAATACTTAGTGAAAATTGTAAGTAAACAATATGTATCAGAGTTTCACTATCGCTGATAAGTACTAAGATCTTACAGTATTGCTGATAGGAACTCTCGCACTTTTAGATTAAACATTCAGCGAACACTGTTCACCATATCGCTGAGTCTGTTCAGTCCTTATGGTGATCGCTGATAAGTTAGTTGTTTACTTATGATCCCTGAAGACAAGATTCACGTCAACAAAGGTTCTACGCTGAAGTCGAAGATCAAGCTCAAGAACCAGCGACAAGTCTCCTAATGAACTGATGCGGATCAGCGAAGACTCAGATTTGTCCACTCAACGTGAAGTATCAAGTACAAGACTTCAGCTATCGCTGAACTTTATCATTCGCTGAATAGTAAATGATAATCGCTGAATCAACGAAAGCTGATCATGAAGTCCTCCGTACAAAGTACTTTTGTCTTAACCTCCCTTGCACGCCACCGTACGAAATGTCAGAAAAGAACCTCCGAAAATCTGAAATCGTACAACCACTCTGATACTACACTGTTCATTCATGCGGCTACTAAGGTTGTCAACAAAGGTCAATGACATGCAACCAATCCGCTGATGACACGTGTAAAGTGTATACTGAATTGCATTAAATGCATGCAGTATATAAAGAGATGAACTCACTTCATTTGAAGCAACTTGCTAACTCTGGACAAGTTCAAATCTCTCAAGATAGGATTTTATTAGTAATCTCCTTATCTTTCTTAGTGCAAGAAAACCTCAGTGTTCCAACTTGTTTAGATTTAGGTTTATCCTTAATCTTGTTTCCGCAACAAATTGTAAATTGTTAATGATTTATCAATAAACAATTTAGAAAAGTAAAATAGTGTGTTTGTATTCAACCCCCCCCTTCTACAAACTTGTTTAGGCCTTTCGGGACCAACACTATTCTCTGCAACTCTCTCTCTCTCCTCACGAATTCTCTCACCCTCCTCCATCTCTCTCTCACGATTTCTCTATATTTCAAGGCTTCCCATCTCCAATTTCAGTCTTTGTGCTTCAAGATCCAGGTATGCAACTTTTGTTTTTATTTCGTTTGTGGTCTTCATGAGTGATGATGTGGTGTAAGTATTTGCCTAATCTTCCATTTCCTGCTTCCAAGCTTTGTTATGCTTATTTCCCCTTTGTTCTGATTTCCCACAATGTGTGCACTTATGATGATTTATGCTTAGAATATGAGGACATGCTTGTTGTATGCTATGAATCTGACATGAGAACATTGTATTTGATGCAACTGGTATGTACTTGTTTTTGTGAGGATCTATGTGCTTAATATTTCTGATGGGAAATTTGTGGGAAGTAGAATGAGGATGAATGTTGGTGTGTATAATCTGTGGTTTTGTGAGATACCCCCATTTTTGTGCATAATTGTTACGTGAGGGATTTCTTGGCAACATGAAGTCCCTACGTTAATCTTGTGGGTTCTGTCTTTTAGTGCAAGCATAGCCACTTAGGTTTGGGGTTCGATTTATTGTCCACAGTGCAAACTGTTGATGGATTTTTAGATGTCTGCACTAGGAAATTATGTGGTTACGTGGCTGTAGGTTAGGATGCATGAGCTAAACAGTATTTTATTGGTAATATGCATGCATGGAATTTGTGAGTTTTAACTGTACGTACACGTAGAGAAAAAGAGATGCAACAAACCTAAGTTTCACTTAGGTTTGGGGTACCTTACTTCTTAACATTCACACACTCACATTTGACCCTTTGCAAACCTCGGTTTTACCGAGGTTTGGGGTGGCTATGAGCGAGATAACTCATTCGAGTTTATTCTTTTATTGTGCAGATATGAGGACCCACCCGAGCACCCACCTATCCTTTCCGGATTACGAGAGGATCCATCCAAGCAATCGGAGGCGAATGTTCGACCGAGAAAACCCCGATAAGGACGAGCGAAAAAACAAGATGAGGTTGAACGAATGCTACCCTTTCGGGGAGCGCGGTGTCAAGATTACGGACCTACCGGCTGGTTCAAGAGTGCCGGAGATCATACGGCAGCAGTCTTGGGAGGGATTCATCCGAACCCCCCAAATGCATTGCATCGCAACTGTTATAAATTTTTATGCGTGCAGGATTCCAGCGGTATACCACGACCGATGCGTGGTCAAGATGGGCGACAGGGAAGTCCGGATCTCTCCGGCCGACATCGATGCATACTTCCGCGCACCCCGCCGGTCCGACCTTTGTGCCACTTATGGCTTATCGCCTCACCCGGCATTCCGAGAGCAGCTGAGTCCGATTATCGCCACCTCTCTAAGGCGGAATGGACATGCTGGGTGGAACAATACGCACCAGAATATCTTGAAAAGCGAGATGCATACGGACATAGACTTTCTCATTCTGTTTGTCAAGGCCTCTCTAAAGCCTTCGACTCACAACACCACCGCCGACAGCCAAGTGGCGGAAGTCCTCTATTCATTGCACAACAATCTCCCGATGGATATCGAGCACATTATATGGATGGAGATTTTGGACGCAAGTATGACCCTTGACGGTATTTTACCATTTCCTTGCTTGATAACCCATTTCTGTAGGGAAGCAGGTGTCCCGATCGGACGCCTCACTGCATCCAAAAATGATTTCTGCAAGACCCAGTATAGGCACCAAATCACGGCGGCGGGAAAGTTAGAGGAAAGGAGGCGAGCGGACCCAGATTTTCAGAGGCGGCGTCTTGCCGAACCGGTCCATATGTCGTCCGAGAGTGCATCGGACAATGATCCCGACTTCGACCCGGATGCACCACCGGCAGAGGCAGCCGTGCACGGCGGCGACACGCCTCCTTATATGCGACGCTTTATGGATCAGATGACGACCATGATGAGAAGATCGGATGAGCAGACGGATCGTGGGTTCCGAAACTTGAACCTACGCATGGATAGCTACGACGCGCGCCTCACCCAAGCTGGATTTCCACCACCATCACAAGCACCGCCAGCACCGGCGCAACCCGAAGGAAGGAGGAGAGTGAGAGGACGGCGAGACGGGGGTGCTTCATCATCATCACGCCGGTAGATGGGTTTATTTTCATGCTATCTTGTTTTGATTGTTCTTGATTATGTACTGTACTGTTTTCTTTGTTTCTGTTGGATGACTGTAATAACAACACACAATATGTATCTGCACTTTGTACCACTTGCCTGCACATTGGGGACAATGTGTGGGTAAGGTTTGGGGTTGCCAATCGGGCCCCCGTGTATGCACGTTGACGTCCCACGCTTATGAATGTTTAGATTATTGTAGCCAATATTTGTTGTTTTGGATGATTGAGACCGACCATTGTGGGGAGAATCTTGTGATAGTGACGTGACCATTAGGGAAGGACCGGGAAAAGACATGACTAGGGACATTAGTGGAGACCACCCAATAGCGAGATTTGAGCCTAAAAGACGTTTTTCATTTCGAGGGATTCATACACGAAATTCATATACACTTTTTCGAATTCCTTGTCGTGATTATAGAGTGATCTCGCTATAATATTGTATTGAGTAGCGAAGACGGCCATCGGGATATTGGGTAAGAGTATAGTAGACCGTATCGTATGGACCTTAAAAGATGATTCCAGGCATTGTGTGTATTTTAACCCATTTTTATCTATCGTTCCCTTTTTACCCCTTATGTGTGTTTCCATAACCAGTTTGCAGCCAAACACTCACCCTATTCGTTTCAAACCCGCCATTAAACCCGAACTAAAAGCCTTAGCCAACCCTTATCCGAAAGTGTGTCAATCAGAAGCAGTAATGAACAGCAGAAGATAGAGCAAAAAAGGAAATAGTACAGGCCGGTCATGAAAAATAACATGGGTGAGTTTAACCCAAAAGTTAGAAAAAGAGGGCCAATGATGCCCCAATCAGAGAAAGAGGGCCAATGATGCCCAAAAAAAACATATTTAAATACAGTTAGCTAGATAGTGAGTACAACAGAAGAATAAGAGAGTCACAACGACTCCAATAGTGACAAAGAAGGCCAAGTGTTAGGAAGTGAAGTCAAGAAGTTCATAACTGCTAATGATCTATACACCGAGGATTTTTGATCCGTTTACCCTTCGTTTCTTAGCCATGACCCTAGCCCCATTACAACCCTTGTAAAGACCTGGATGATCTTCTGGAAAATGTGATTAGGGTATACGACCACCCTTACCAATAATCCCTGTCTTGCTACTTGATTCCTTCCTGAGATCGACTTTTTGGACATTTGTGCGTCTTTTCATTAGAGTTGTCATGTAATATTTGAAGATTCTTGTACATAACTTCCTATACATGACAACATGTGCGACAGCCTAGGTTCGAGTGAATTGAGAGTACCCCGTAAGGTAGGGTCGAGGCAAAATGTTTTCCCTAGTATGTTTGGACCTAGAACGACCTTAATGGAATCGGAGCAGTCACGAGTTCAACTCAAAATGGAAGGCCATAGATCAAACATAATAAGAATGAGGCGAGAGTGAGATAAGCATTTCACGAGTGTGGGAACTTACCAGTGCATAACGTGGTACCGATTGAGAGTTGTGCTGTTATTTGTATTTTCACGGATACATGCTTTTATTCTATTTTATCGCTATTTTGCTTGAGGACAAGCAACGCTCGGTTTGGGGTTGTTGATAACGCCACTTTTTGGCGTTACTTTTGGTACTCAAACCAATGAGATCGGCTTGTGTTGAAGCAAAAAGGCGTGGTTTTACGGTTTATCCAGTGAAATGTGCAGGTTATCCGAAAGAAGACGAGCATCAAGAAAAGAAGCAAAAAGAGCCAAAAGAGAGTCCAAAACGAAGCCCAACCGAAGCCCAAGAAGCAAGCCCAAGATCCGCGTACCAAACCCGACCCAGAATCTGACCCAAACACCTCAGAAAACCGCGCGGCTTTCCACGCGGTTTGCAAGCCGCGGGACAAGCCGCGTAACTCCCTGTTTCAGTGTTATAGGTTGGCTTTTCCGGAATTAGGTCATTATCACGACACGTGTGATGGTAGGCTGCGGAGGGGTTCTAACCCTGATCTTTGTACTCGTTTCGCTGATAGAATGAAAGATGAGTATAAGATGAGCATGATGGGTGAACTAACATATTTCCTTGGTCTTCAGATAAAGCAAAATGAAAAAGGAACTTTCATTAATCAGGGAAAGTATGTTAAAGATATGCTGAAGAAATTCGACTTAACTGAAAGTTCAGCTATGAAAACCCCTATGGCACCACCGCTGACACTTGATAAGGATACTAAGGGTATTCCTGTTAATGTCACGCTGTACCGTGGGATGATCGGCTCTCTCTTGTATCTTACAGCTAGCCGACTCGATATTATGTACGCAACATGTTTGTGTGCACGATATCATGATGAACCCAAGATATCTCATATGACCACTGTAAAGCGAATTTTTCGATATCTTAAGGGTACTGCGAATCTAGGTCTTTGGTATCCCAAAGACTCAGGATTCGATCTAATCGCCTATTCAGATAGTGATTTTGCATGTTACAAAATGGATAGGAAAAGCACCACAGGAGGATGTCAGCTCCTGGGTGGAAAGCTGGTGAGTTGGACAAGCAAAAAGCAAAACTCAGTGTCCACCTCCACAGCTGAAGCTGAATATGTAGCCGTTGGAAGCTGTTGTTCTCAGGTCTTGTGGATGAGAAATCAACTACTGGACTATGATCTTCAGCTCTCAAATATTCCAATATATTGCGACAGCACAAGTGCCATCGCTATAGCAAATAATCCAGTACTACACTCAAAGACAAAACACATCGAAATCAGGTATCACTTTATCAGAGATCATGTGATGAATGGTGATATAGAACTTCACTTTATCCCAACTGAATATCTGTTAGCTGATCTGTTCACCAAACCTCTTGATGAGACAAGATTCAACTTTCTCATCAGCGAGCTTGGAATGCTGAACTTTGAAGAGTAAAATCTTCAGCGGTTCACATTTGATCAGCGATAGAATAAAATCGACTTCTATAACCCATTCTATCATCTTCTCTCTGAATAAACTTGATTCGCTGATATCAAGGTATGTTTTTCTCTCTCTAACAATCGCATGTAAATGGAAGATTTCAAAATAAATCGCATCGCTGAATATCTCTTCCTTAATCAGCGATACTTTGAAATTTCTAAAACCAACACTGATATTTCTATTCAGTGCTTCATATTTTCAAAAGTGTCCCTGAGTTTTCAAAACCTCAAAGACATCCAAGAATATGAAAGGACAGTTGTGACGTCATTGCAACGGATAAGCCCCGACACGTTCTTCTTTCTGACACACGTTTGCACGTTTCGTTTACCTTCCAATCAAATGCAAACACGTGTCCGTGTCATGATGAAAATCTTTTCCCGCTCAAGATTTTCTCTCTCTAATCTCACTATATAAACTCATTCTGGGTTTATATTTTTCTTTTACGCGCACTTCTTCTCCAAGCAAGAAAAAGAAAATTTACTGTTGCATTTGTGCTCTCAAGTTTTTCAAGAACTTAAGAACTTCATCTTCCTCAACGAACCAGGTTAATAATTCTTTTATTTTACCTGTTTCTTCAAACTTGTTAATGATATTCTCTTTGTTTTCACAAGATCAAACAAAAGAACTTTATAAAATGAAATCATTTCTTTCATGGTTTTATGAACACAACCTTTCATGGTTGTTCTTCAAGTTTAAACGCAAAATCTTAAACTTGTTCTTCATTCGTTTTTCCAGAATCCTTTCTCAAAAACTGGAAAACATGATTTTCATTGGGTTTGTTTTTTTTCAAAAACAAGAAAAACCCTAATCTTCATTAAGACATTTTTGTCTGAATGAAATGGACAAAATTTGAACCATCTTATTGGAAAATCTTTCCACATTAAGATTATTCTTATTTGTTAATCTTTGGTTGAACTTATATACAGAAAATGGCATCTACTGACATTTCCAAGAACACCATCGCCGAGAACACTGCTGCTGATATTACTACTTAGGAATTGGAAATCATCAAGGCTCCTCAGGTTAAGTTCTCTCTTGACAAACTGGATTGGACCAAGGCAAATAACCTCTATGCGCTTCTCGAGTTTCCTCCTCGAAAGCAAGTCACACATCTGGATGATGCTGTGAACTTTCTGAAGAATTGTTCCATCTCCACAGCCCTGACCATAACACCTCCTGCACATCAGCTACTGCTATCCCAATTCTGGTACTCTGCCAGACACTCTCAGCTACCATCAACCAAAGACTCCTAAAAAACAATTGACTGCATCCTCTGCGATACTGACTATGGCACTATGAAAATTACACCTGCCATTATCCGCAAATCCCTGAACCTTCCCTTGGACACCAAAGAAAAACCCTTTGTTTCTCTCCCTGACCACAAGAAAAACTCAGACAGGGAAGCCATCACTGCATTCTTCGATGCAATGGGCTATGTATGAGAAACTGGGAGGGACATGAAGCCTGAGAAGAAGCTAACCCTCATCAAAAAGTCTAAAATGCCTAGCGAGATGAATTTCATCTCCGCTCACTTAATAAGCTGCATGACTGCAAAGACCGGCTCCTCTGATCAAGCCGCTCAGCCTCAGCAAGCAATGGGATATGCCTTGCTGAAAGGTCTACACATAGACTGGGCATCGATAATCTACGATGATCTGGTACTCAGAGTAGACTCCGCCGCTGATAGATCTCCATGGGTTCCTTATCCTCGATTCATCAACGTCGTATTCCAAACAGGCCTGAAGGACAGCTACCCAAAAGAGGGTGACCTGAAACTCTCTCAGGTTGGCCCTAAGGTTCTCGACTTCAAGCCAGTAGCAAATGAGGTACGTCTTTCTACACTTTTAACTCTTCTCAAATCTACTTCTTCTACTTCTGCAGCTCCTTCAGCGGACAAACCCACCGCTGATACCCAGGCTGCAACCTCCATTCCTTCTCTTAAAAGGAAACACTCCTCCACCCAACTTAGTTCCAAAAGAACTAAGAAAACCAAGGAGCAACCCCAGCAATCTCTTGCTGAAGACTCCTCATCTCATCTCAAAGAGCTGAAGGAACGATCAGTGGTACGCTCTGCCATAGCTGAACAAGCCACCCATTCTATCCCAGCTTCAGCGTCTCTAAACGCTGAGGTTACAAACTTGGAATCTACCCAACCTCCTTCAGTCTCTCAAAAGACTGACGAAGCGATTCTCAGCACCTATCATTCTCAACAAATCCAACGCTGAACTCCGCACCCAACCTCCATTCTTAACCTTCGCTTCTCCCTCTACTCAATTGGACTCTACTCCAGTTATCACTGAAGCACCTATCATTCCTCCAGAAGCTAAAGCTGACACTCAAGGAATGATGGGCGTAGGACCTGCAGCGATGACCATGTGTCCACGCACTCTAGCTGACGACATGGAACTTTTCTCAGGACACAGTGATTTTGATGCATTCACTAATCCTCGTGCGGGTATACACCAACCCCTATACACTGTAACTGAACCCCAAACTTCTGAACTTTCCTCTATTCACAAGTTCTTATATGTTACAGGTCCTAATTTGGGAGACATCAACGCCTCTCTGAAGACAATAGAGACGACGCTGACAGGTCTCACAACTACTCTTTCCGACAACTCTTCAGTTGTAACAAACGCTGGAGAGAATCTCACAAAGATGACATCCGTGGTCGAAAAGAATGCCTCCAAAGCTGACTTGGAGAAGGTTGATAAAATGCTCAACAACTTTGCCAAAGTTCTCGCTGACATCTACACAGAGTACCTCGCCATCAAAACTTCAGTTGAAACCATGTCCAGCGAGGTCACAACGCTGAAGACATCGGTTGGCAGAATCGAAGGGATGTGTCTGCTGTAAACTCCGACGTGAGTTCTGTAAAGACTGACATGGATTCGATGAAGCAAATGATGCAGCAGATCCTGACCAACACGACCGCCCCTGCCCCTTCATCTTTTACTCCGACGGATCGTGCTGAACTCGTGAAGATCAATCCTGGTATTTCTGGTCTAGGAAACAGATTATCAGCGATTGAAATTTGTGTGGGGATCCCTGGCCAAGAAGACAGGGAACCAACACAAGCTGTTGAATCGTCACATTCCTCCCCACTCATCATGAAAAAGAGGGGGAAAAGAGCGCTGAAGACCTTTCCCATGATGAATCTATCAGGGGAGAGAAGACTGAAGACCTCACCTTCACTGAAGAGGGTGAGAAGACAATTGAAGAAGCAGCAGCCGCTGGACCTCAGGGAGATGAAAACCCTGAGGGAACCGAGAAGCTTACCTCTGCATCTGAGGGGGAGCAACTCGAAGAAGGAGCTGAAGAATCTGAGTCTGAAGCTGAAGATGAAGAAGCCATCGACTTGTCTGATGACGAACCATCCTCTTCTCCAAAGAATGATGATAATGAAGATGATGATGATGATGTCGCTTTTATCGTCAAGCCTGCTCAGAGGACTAAAGCTCTTAAAGGGATTCTGATAAATGAACCTACAGGGGAGCGGACAAAGACAAAGCCATCAGCGTCTGAAGCTGACAAGGGCAAAGGAAAAAGTGTCGCTGAAGACGATGAAAATCTGATGATCTTGCTTAAAAAGCCGGTTTGTCAGGTACACTAATCTTCCTTACACTACATCCCTCCTCTCTATACACATTATCAGTTCTACACTCACTAAAACCTCCATACACTTTATCCCATTCTTTCTCTTTCTCTGTTCTACCCAAGTTCTTACTCGAACGATCGATGTGTTTCAGCTAGTCCTCTCCCCTGTTTGAGGATATCGCTGAAGTTCCTACAGCTACGACTTCACCAACAATAATCCCAACTCCCAACGCTGAAGAAATAATCCCGGTCTTGGATTTGATCTCTGAGACTGATGAACCCGAAGAACAGATACTCTCAGACCTTCCTTGGCTCCTTAAAAGCTAAGTGAAGAGGATCAGAAATGAAGAGATGAGATGATAAAGAAGTTCCAGGATCAGCGAATCATTCTGAAGCGTGATCAACTTCCTACTATTCCTCCAAAATTCAAACTCTCACAAAAGGAATACAAGGATCACCTCAGAGCTGAACGCCTAATCGCTGAAAGAAGCAAAGCTGAAGAAAAAGACAGAGAATACGCCATCCGGCCTTCTCAACGATCAGTAAAAGACCCCAAGCTGAAAAGAGCTCCCATTGACGTCCAACGTCAGCTATGGGATGATGCTCAAAGGATCGTTAAAGAAAAGACTAAGGTCTCTGATACGACTTTGGAATGGAGTAAAGAAATGCTGAACTATCGATCTCGACCATCCAAAATCATCAAAGTAAACATCAGAGGAAGACTGTACGCAGACGTTCCTGTTGTTGAAGTTGATGTCTACAGAGAAGACAAAACCAAACAAACCTTCTATGCTGCTTCCTTAGAGAAGTTTGGTCTCTCTGAATGGTTGGAAGTGAAATTAGCCATTCAGGGATCGCGCTCAAAGTTCAAGAGCCATGTCGAGAAGATCTTAAACACTCAGATCGACCTGGTTTCTTCTGCTGTGGATATTCCTCCTTCTACTCTTCTTCCTCCTCAACAAAGAAGAGTCTCTGCAAAGGAAAAGAAAGTCTCAGACTGAGGTCCTCCTATACGGAATGAAACAGGTATTGGTTTCTCTCGTGCTGAAGTTCTTGGCCCTGATGCTGATCTCTCAGCGCTTGACACCTCCCTACCACCTGGAGAAACTTTCATTCCTGGCACAGTTGTAAGTGATCCGTATGGCATATTCTTTCTAGACTACGAAGGAAACCATCACTTTCAACGCATCTCTGAGCTTCCAATCACTCCCATCGAACAACTCAGAGATCTCATATACTGGTGTGAAGTCAGACGCGACATTAAAGCTAGACACCTGAAGCCCTTGATTTTTGAAGAAGCTCTGAACAAAAAGAATCAAGGAGTAGATGTCCCTGACTGGATGATTCCCACATCAAAGACCCTCGATGAACTTCTCATCGAGGAAGAACCTTTTGACGGATAGGATCGCCTTGTAATTCTTTCTATCCTTATCTGTCTACATCTTTTGTACTTGTAATTGTATTAGCTGTACTTGTAATTTTTCCACTTCCATCTGTAATCTTTACAAAGTTTAAAGAAAAATTTCAGCGAACGTTCTTTACTCCATCAGTACAGAAAAGATCCCAGAAAACAGTAAAAGGGACAAATATTTTATGAGTTATTTTTATCCTTATGTTTTCATTAAATAGAAATTTTCTTTGTTGCTATGTCATAATCAAATAGGGGGAGATTGTTGATCCAAACCCTCAGTGATTTGATAATGACCCTCTCTTATATACTTAGTGAAAATTGTAAGTAAACAATATGTATCAGAGTTTCACTATCGCTGATAAGTACTAAGATCTTACAGTACCGCTGATAGGAACTCTCGCCCTTTAGATTAAACATTCAGCGAACACTGTTCACCACAATGCTCTGAGTCTGTTCAGTACTTATGGTGATCGCTGATAATTTAGTTGTTTACTTATGATCCCTGAAGACAAGTTTCACGTCAACATAGGTTCTACGCTGAAATCGAAGATCAAGCTCAAGAACCAGCGACAAGTCTCCTAATGAACTGATGCGGATCAGCGAAGACTCAGATTTGTCCACTCAACGTGAAGTATCAAGTACAAGACTTTAGCTATCGCTGAATTCTATCATTCGCTGATGTAGAATGATAGATCGCTGAATCAACGAAAAGCTGATCATGAAGTCCTCCGTACAAAGTACTTTTGTCTTAACCACCCTTGCACGACTCCGTACGATATGTCAGAAAAAGAACCTCCTTTTTGTCTGAAATCGTACAACCACTCTAATACTACACTGTTCAAACATGCGGCTACTAAGGTTGTCAACAAAGGTCAATGACGTACAACCAATGAGCTGCTGCCACGTGTAAAGTGTAAACTGCCATGCATTAAATGCATGCAGTATATAAGAAGAAGAACTCACTTCATTTTGAAGTAACTTGCTAACTCTGGACAAGTTCATCCTTCTTATCTTGAGATAGGTTATTATTAGTAATTTCCTTCTCTTTCTTAGTGCAAGAAACTTAGTGTTCCAACTTGTTTAGATTTAGGTTTATCCTTAAATCTTGTTTCCGCAACAAGCTGTAAATTGTTAATGATTTATCAATAAACAATTTAGAAAAGTAAAATCTTAGTGTTTGTATTCATCCCCCCCCCTTCTACAAACTTGTATAGCCCTTCGGGACCAACAAGTGGTATCAGAGCAGATTTGTATAATTTCATAAACAAAGATCTAATCTATACTAAGATTTCTCTTCCTTGCTATTTCTGAAAATGGCTGCCAACACAAACACAAATTATATCGACAATGGTTCTCTTGCTAAACCCCCTAGATTCTCCAGAGATAATTTTAATCTATGGAAAAATAGGATGATTCTCTTCTTAGAAGGTGTAGACCCTACTATGCCTTACTATCTTGAAAACGGCCAATATATTCCTGTAAGAATCGATGCCGCAGTACCAACCGCTGAGAATAGACATGCTATTCCAGAAAGGCTGATACCCAAGGAAGTTCATATGTGGACTGACGAAGATAAGAAGAAAGTGGCTATCGACACAAAAGCCATATCCATACTATCCATGGCTCTACCTGACGAAGTCTACCATTCCGTCATGAACCTAAAATCCGCAAAAGCCATGTGGGACACAATATGTGTTCAGTATGAAGGTACGTCTGAAGTCCAGGACTCTCGAAAGATCAACCTGGTAAGACAATACGAAAGTTTCATATGTGGTAAGAATGAAACTCTATCTGAAGTTCACCAACGTTTTAATTGCTTAATAATAGATCTAAAAACTGTTGGTAAGGAATATTCTAACTTTGAAGTGCTGAAAAAGTTTCTAGAATGTTTACCTGAAAGCTGGGACAATTATTCTATGTGTCTCAAGCTGTCAAAGGATCTAAGATCAATGACCCTTGCTACCTTATATGGCACGATGCTGAATCATGAGCAATCGAGCCATCTTACGAAGAATCTTGTAAAAGATTCCAAAAGCACCCCTGTTGCTTTAATCTCAGAGGAACCTTCTACTCAGCGACCCGTGGTCACTATCACTGAGTTAGAAAGTAACTCTGAAAGGTCATCAAAATCTGACTCTTCAGATGATGATGAATCTTTGGCTCTCCTAACTAAAAAGTTCAGGAGATTCGCCAAAAAGAAAATGTTCAGAAAGAACAAACCCCTTTCTATTACTGATAAGCCAAGATCATCAGCTATTGTTGATAAGGCTACTGCTATTTGTTTTAACTGCGAAAAGATTGGACATTTCGCTAACGAGTGCAGGTCTAAGAAAGTTTCGAGAAACTCAGCGTTTCCCAAGAAATCTTTTATTCCCAGGAATAAAGATGACAAATACGCTAAGCTGAAAGAAAAATATGCGAAGCTGAAAAGCTTTAAGAAGAAAGACAAAGGCCTGATGGCTTATGATTGGGCTGCCTCTGATGAAGAAGAATCATCATCTGAATCTGAAGATGATGAAGCCAATCTATGTCTTATGGCCATGATTGAAGATGAGGAAGAAAGCTCAGACATTCCCTCTACTTCAACCTCTGCTATTCAGGTATCACCTTCCTTCTTTACAAATATTGCAAATATTGATGAAGCTGATAGTCTTCGCAAAATCGATCTCTTGACTAGAAGTTTATATGAAGCCATGAATGGCAAAACTGTAGTTGAAAATCAAAACCTTGATCTCGCTGAACAGCTTAAAAACTGTCACCTTCAAATAGAAAAGCTTTCTAAAATTGAAGAAGATTTTAAAGATCAAGTGCACTTAAATCAGCTAGTCAAAATCGAGCGAGAAGAAGCTATCTCTGCTTTAAGAGCTGAAAAAGCTACTGTTGAAGGATGGTGTAATTCTTCAACAAAGATCACTGAGATAATTAAGTCTCAGATTCCCCTGAGTGATAAACGTGGTCTTGGTTACAAAGCTGATAATCTAGAACCAACCACTGATCGTTCCATGCTCTTATTTGGAACTTTCGTATCCTCAGTCGCTGATACTTCATCCTCTCAGTGTTCCTCGTCCAAACCGCCTATCCCTGAGGAAACTTCTACCTCTTCAAAAGGTAAAGAGAAAATGGTTTATCCAAAACCTACCTCTGTCTTTAAAGATAAAGGCAAAGGAATTGCTATTTACCAAAATCCTCAGAAGGGTACTTTAGTACCAAGGGTGAATGCTTCTAAAGCTTTAGTGATTCATTCCTCTGGATCAAGGAATCAGATCTCTGGATCTACTCAGCGTGGATCTATTCAGCGATCTACTCCTAGAATCAGAGTGGATGTCTCTGGTAAGAAATCCGAAGAACTGAATGTTCCTCCTATTTCAAAAGCCATCAGCTTACTTGGTGCTGGTACTTCTAATTCAAAATCTAAAGCTCAGCATTCAAATGGTCCTAGAACTACTTTTAGTTATAGGAAATGTTATCACTGTCGACTCACTGATCATATTGCTAGTAAGTGCCCTACAACCACCAAAGCTGAAAAGATAGCTAAGGTGAAGATTGCCCCCAAGGCAAAGAAGACCACTGAGGTTAAGAAATTAACCAAAGTGAAGACTGACAAAGCTGAATCTTCAAATGCTGCGAAGATTGCTGAACCTTCCATTCCAACTACTTCCACTGACAAACGTGTACACATGGTTAAGTGGGTACCCAAGAAAAACTAATCTTCCTTTGTGATGCAGGTTAAAAAGGGTATCTGGTATCTCGATAGCGGATGCTCTAGACACATGACTGGAATGAAAAGCCTGCTCGCTGAATACAAGGAAGAGAAGGGTCCCTCTGTGACTTTTGGAGGAAATGGAAAAGGACATACCCGAGGGTTTGGTGTACTCTCTAATGGTACAGCAACCTTCAGAAGAGTCGCATATGTTGAAGGGCTGAAGCATAATCTTTTAAGCATCAGTCAGCTTTGCGACAAGGATAACAAGGTAATCTTTACCAAGGAATCCTGCTTTGTCACTGACAAAAAGGAGAAGATAGCTCTCAGTGGTTATCGTTTGGAAAATGTTTATGTAATAAACATGGACTCAACAACCACTGAGAACTCCTGTTTCTTCTCAAAAGCCTCATCTGATGTCAACTGGCTATGGCATAAGAGGCTCTCTCATCTGAATTTCAAGACACTGAACACTCTTTCTTCAAAAGAGTTAGTCACTGGTCTACCTCAGCACTCATACGCCAAAGAGTCTTTATGTTCAGCGTGTGATAAAGGGAAGCAGACCAAAGCAAGCTTTAAGTCAAAGCAAGTCTCCTCAGTGTCATCTCCTCTGCAACTTCTCCATATGGATTTGTTTGGCCCTGTTAACAAATAATCCATAGCTGGAAAGAAATATACACTGGTCATAGTTGATGAATTCTCTCGTTATACATGGGTTATGTTTCTTCGTTCAAAGAGTGACACCCCTGAAGAACTCATCACCTTTGTTCGGAAGATGGAAACCCTGAACAATTTGACCGTTCGCTCAATAAGGAGTGATCATGGGACTGAATTCAAAAACAGTTCTCTTGATTCCTTCTTTGAGAGTAAGGGTATTTCTCACAACTTTTCATCAGTGAGAACACCACAACATAATGGAGTCACTGAAAGAAGAAATAGAACAATTATTGAAGCTGCACGTTCAATGCTCAGCGATTCTCACCTGCCTACTCAGTTTTGGGCAGAAGCTGTCAACACTGCTTGTTTTACGCAAAACAGGTCGCTGATAGTCAAAAGATTCAATAAGACAGCCTATGAACTTTTTCATGGGAGAAAGCCTTCAATCAGCTTTCTTCACATCTTTGGATGTCAGTGTTTCATACTGAACAACAGAGATGCCCTTGGAAAGTTTGATCCTAAGGCTGATGATGGAATCTTTCTTGGATATTCTTCAATCTCCAAAGCCTTCAGAGTCTTCAATCGAAGAAGACAAACTGTTGAAGAAACAATTCACGTCACGTTTGACGAATCCCGTTCATCGAACTCTAAACCATCCGCTGATACTGAAGAACTGAATCAATGGATGTTTTCTCATATTGGTGATTCAGAAGATACTCCCACTCCTCATACTCATATAGTTGAAGATGATAGTCCTACTATCATTCCAAATATGCAGAATAGTGAAGCTGAAACATCATGGGTCTCAGCTGTTCCTTTAAACACTATACCTGCTTCTGAACCCAATGTCTCAGACATTCCATCTACTTCTCAGCAATCAGTGAATATAATGACAACTGCACCCATTCCTCTCTTAGCTGATACTCCAGAAGTTGCTGAAGCTTCATCTTCAGCTACTCTAGTTTAGGTTGAGTCAACGTCTCACGCTCCGGCTCAGCGGTGGACTGTAAATCACCCAATTGATCAAATTCTTGGTGATCCAAACGCTGGTATTCAGACTCGACGAAGTGCAGGTAATATTTGTTTATTTGTTAACTTTATTTCTCCGACTGAACCAAAGAAAGTAGATGATGCCCTCAAAGATCTAAACTGGGTCAGCGCCATGCAAGAAAAGCTGACTGAATTCGATAGAAACAAAGTTTGGAAACTTGTTCGAAGACCAACTGACAAGACAGTGATAGGCACTAAATGGGTCTATCGAAACAAGTTGGACGAACATGGAACTGTAACCCGCAACAAGGCTCGTCTTGTTGCTCAGGGATACAGACAAGAGGAAGGCATAGATTATGACGAAATATTTGCTCCAGTAGCAAGACTAGAATCTATTCGTCTATTCTTAGCATACGCTGTACACAAAGACTTCAAAGTATATCAGATGGATGTTAAGTCAGCGTTTCTAAATGGAAAGCTGAATGAAGAAGTCTATGTCGAACAACCTCCAGGATTCTCAGATCCTTAGCGTCCAGGTTATGTTTATAAACTGGATAAGGCACTTTATGGCTTGAAGCAAGCTCCACGTGCATGGTATGACACTCTATCTACTTATCTCCATATTGAACAATTTGAGCGAGGTAAAATCGACAAAACTCTATTTTCCAGGAAAGTAAAAGGTCATATCATTCTTGTTCAGATATATGTTGATGACATTATATTTGGCTCTACTAACCCTGATCTTTGTACTCGTTTCGCTAATAGAATGAAAGATGAGTATAAAATGAGCATGATGGGTGAACTAACATATTTCCTTGGTCTTCAGATATGGCAAAGTGAAAAAGGAACTTTCATTAATCAGGGAAAGTATGTTAAAGATATGCTGAAGAAATTCGACTTAACCCAAAGTTCAGCTATGAAAACCCCTATGGCACCACCGCTGAAACTAGACAAGGATA